>BMAU01021239.1:457500-587672 GCA_019973935.1 Trichonephila clavipes
TATATATATATATGTGTGTGTGTGTGTGTGTGTGTGTGTGTGTGTGTGTGTGTGTGTGTGTGTGTGTGTGTGTGTGTGTGTATCTATTCCAAAAATTTCCAGTTTTTCTTTCATTTATAACATTAGACGTTATCATTCTATTTCATCTCATAATCTTTTATATTTAATTATTCTATTCCTATTGGTGCTTCTGAGAGGAATAGCGAATGGACATCATCCATCAGAGCATGTGACGGGTTTTCGGCGATCAGCAAACAATTCATCCCAGATGACAAAGTACGTTACAGATGGTCAACATTCACTGGAGAATGCGTGACAGGATCGCTTTCTGTGGTTCTCCTTATGTCCTTGTTGTGGTCCATTATTTATACATTATTTGTGGCCAGAAATAAAAAAGAGGATGCTAAAGTGTAGGACTCACAACATACAAATTTTTCCATCAATAACGATTTACTTCGGGCATAACTTACTTTACCATATATTTTCTATTCAGATTTAAGAGAGACAATGATAATTTCAATTAAGATATTGGAGAAATTTTAGAAAAGTAATTTAAAAATAAATAAATTAGTTCCTACTTAGATCTACGAAGAAAATTTTTATTTCAGTTCTTTTTTTATTAAATAATTACAATTAATATAAATATTTACATACATATGACATAATAACTATATTTAGTGGCAAAATAGAAAGTGAATTACTTTTTAATTTTCCATTTTCCTTTCTATATATGTTATTGAACTATTACTTTTGTTTATTATTATTCATTTTTTAGTTTAATGAATTATTTTTTGAAAAAACTGTATTATAATCGTCATCCAATAAAAGTTTTAAAAAATGTACTTGAAACAGAGTGGATGAATAAAAAGTATTTTACTAACGATTGAAAACATGTACAAGATTTATATATAAATATATATATGTGGATATCAGCTACTCGCAGACCACTTCCGAAGCCATGATAGAACTGAAGTGACTCGAGGTAGTCAGCCGACATGGCGAGACAGTTCTCTTCCCGCCGCCGTAAGCACAAGATGAAAACCTCTAACACGCGTGATGTTTTAAATCTAACTATGTAAAGGCAGATAGCCTTATTTTTTTTTTTTACCTGTGTGTCCGTCCTATAATGTCCTTTATTTTCTATATTAAAGTAATTAACTTAAGAAGTCTCCCTTTTTTTGAAGTGTTTAAATAACGGTCACACTCACATGAGGGCTCGGCCAATGCCTAATTTTTTAAAATTGAAACGAAACCCCTAGACAACATCATTCTGCCGTCAGTTCCTGATATACGAGTTTCCTAAGCCGTTAATAATGAGATGACTTTCGCTTTTCAAGTGGAATCCTTTACTTTAGAAACTACTCAAAACTGTAAGTAGCCATTTCGATGTTCAAAAAATGAAATTAAGAATGCTTCAACAAAAAGTATGACCCATGAGAAAATTGGAGAATTATCTTCTTATTTGAAAAAGAAATTTATTTGATGTAAAAAAATTTCTTTGTGATGAATAACGCCGAAAACGAAACTGTTTGTTTCTTGTCGATGTTTTTATAGCGATAATTTATTCTTTTGATGGTTTGAATATATTTTTTGCTATTTGATAGTATTTGATGCAGCATTTTAATTGATGTCGAATTTGATTCTCCTATTGTCTCATGCCAACATTTGATGAAAAACTAAATTGAAGCATATTGAAGTATTCTTTTGAAATGATAATTGTGATGATAATATTGGTCATTTGAAGTAACTTTTAAAGATAATAAAATATTTGAAACTTGAAGCTATAAATTTTGATGTTGACAACAAATTTTGAAGATAATCAGGAATTTTAATTGAAATCGAAACTTTGCTTATATTTTTTTAGAGTATATTTGATAATATATAGCATTCGTATTTTGATGCTTTAAATTAGTTTTGTTTTGTAGTTGTGATTTTTATTTTGAAGAATATTTAAAATTTTGGTGGAAACGAAAGTTGAAAGATTTTGAGTTAATATTTCTAGAATAGAACATTATATTTTGAAGATAAGAACTTGATATTTTTGAAATAAAATGTTTAAATTAATTACATGGTGTGTGAAATAGAACTGAGTATCTTTTTCAGATATAAAACTTGTGTTGACTATATAATATTGATATTGCATATGATACTATTTTGCATTTAAATTTTTGATGATTATGAGTTATCATTTTATATTTAAAACTTGAATTGATGAATATATAAGTATTTTATCATATTTTCAAATCATAGAATTCGTTTTAGTATTATAAGATTTGTATATTTGTGTTTTATTTGAATAATTATCAGTATGAGTACCCTAAATGATTATCCAAAGATTTCTCAATCATTAAAATCTAGTAGCACAAATAACATTAAAATTCTACATCGTTTAATTTTTGGTGAGAGTAGCGATAGGAAAAATCGTTCCAGATTACGAGAATTTTCCGGATTTCCCACTGATTTTAATGTTGAAGAAACAAAAACTAAAATTATTAAAGAATTCACTCTTAAGGAATTAATTGCTGTTTGTAATTTATTGCATCTAGAATTTACCACTGAATTAGAATCTTGCTGTGACATAATTTTAACGCATTTATGTGATCTCACTTTATTTAAATCTACTGTTCTCAACTCTGGAAGCGAAAGCGACCTTGAACTCAACGAAAAATCTCCGCCCGAAAACCATCATTCGCAGCCAATTACGTCTGACTCAGCAAGTAACGATTTACGTTCGAAAACATGAAATCTCTTGATTTAAAAGATTCAGCTCAAAATTTATTGCCGTTGTTTGATAAACAGAATACTTGTAACTCTTTCCTATCTTTTAATTTACGAGATCCAGTCGAACTAGTTAAACCATTCACTTCTCGAGACAGTTATTCAATTGAAACTTTCATTTCTGATATAGAAGACATATTTCAATTATATCAGATCACAAATCCTATTCATCAAATAATTTTCGTAAAGAAATGTTTAAAGGGTCCAGACGAAAATTTAATCCGATCGATTCGTGGAATCACAAATTGGTCACAAATGAAAGAACATTTATTAAACGAATTTTCTGATAGAATCAATAGTACACAATTACACAATATGATGCAAGCTAGACGTTTGAAACCAACCGAAACGTTGTAGGAATATTTCTTAACAATGCGAGATTTAGCTCACAAGGGTGCGGTTGATGATTCTTCTCTAATTGATTATATTATTGTGATGGTATCCCTGATTCTTCTAACAATAAAATAATTTTGTACGGTTCTAAAACACTTAGTGAATTCAAGGATAAATTAAAAATTTACGAAACTTTTAAACTCAAAACATAGTAGGACATTTCCAGATAAACGATTTCGAGATTATGAAAATTCAACATCTAATCAGCATAGAATTGAACACAAGCGCTTTACAAACCAACAACCAATTTGTTACCTCTGTGGATTGAAAGGCCATAAAAGTACCCTATGTCCGAATAAAGAACGCGGAAAAAAATGTTATGGATGTAAAACCTTTGGTCATGTTCAGGCCGAATGCTCCAAGAATTCTCGAAAGATTACACCGATAACCAACCACAAAATCAATACGCAAGTTGATAGAACTGTAAATTCCATTTCGATATTAACACCACCGAAAAATCTCATGCACGTTGAAATAACCATTTCAAAAATTCCTATTACAGCACTTTGTGACACTGGTTCACAAGCCACCATAATTAATGAGAAAACATATCAAAAACTTGGTTACCCTACATTGAGCCCATCACAATGTACATTTTCAGGAATAGGCCGAGACAGAGTCGAAAGCAAAGGTTATTTTAAAAATTTCATAACAATTCAGAACACTGCATTACCCGCAAAAATTCATGTCGTTAATGATGAAACGATCCCTTTAGATGCAATTATAGAGATTGATTTCTTACAACAAACTAAATTCACGTTTGGACGTGATGGAATTCGTATATTCCGAGATGTTGATGAATGCAAAAATGATGATGTTCTGGTAAACCTTGCCAACCTTTTTGATGAACAACAATGTAAACTTGATCTTCCACATATATCGAACTCTAAAATTCGTAATGATGTTGAACAACTTGTAAACTCTTACAAACCTAAAAAATTTACGATACTGATCTTAAAATGACAATTTTATTGAGTGATGATATCCCAGTTAGCCAACGTTCTCGTCGACTTCCTTTCGTAGAGCAAAAAATTGTAGAAAACAGAATTCAGGAATGGTTAAACACTAACATTATAAAACCTAGCTGTTCTGATTACGCAGCACCAATCGTTTTATGCAAAAAGAAAAACGGAGAACACAGACTTTGTGTAGATTATCGCAATTTGAATAGAAAAATGATTAAAGATAAATTCCCCTTGCCATTGATAGAAGAAGTGTTAGATAAACTCGAAAACTCTAAAGTTTATACTTCACTCGACCTTAAAAATGGATACTTTCATGTACCCATGAATCTTAACAGTACAAAATACACTTCGTTTGTGACGCATGAAGGACAATACGAATTTTTACGTGTTCCTTTTGGATTGTCAAACAGTCCAAGTGTATTCCAACGATTTATTTACACTGTTTTCCGAAAACTCATACGTGACAACATTCTAATTGTGTATATGGATGAGATCTGCTCATTCCATTACAAAATGAAGCAGAAGGTTTAAATAAATTACGACTAGTTCTCCAAACCACTGCAGACTTCGGTCTTGAGTTAAACTTAAAGAAATGTAATTTCTTACAACGCAAAATAGAATTTCTTGGATACATAATCGAAAACGGAACAATAAAACATTCACCATCTAAGACACAAGCTGTCCAAAACTTTCCACAACCTCAAACCCCGAGACAACTTCAAAGTTTTATAGGATTAACAAGTTATTTCCGGAAGTTTATTCCAAATTACGCTCGAATTGCAAGACCTTTAAGTGATCTTCTTCGTGATAATGTTAAATTTAAATTTGGCCCTACAGAAATAGCATCTTTTCAAGAATTGAAAAACATTCTTTCAGAGAACCCAGTTCTCCATGTTTTTCAACAAGGTTACCCTTTAGAACTCCACACAGATGCAAGCTCCCTAGGTTTTGGCGCTGTCCTATTAGAGAAATCTGATGATGGACTATTTCATCCTATCCATTATTTTAGTCGCAAAACTACAGTTCAACAGGAGAAATATAGCAGCTATGAATTAGAAGTACTAGCTATTATTGAAGCGCTGAGAAAGTTTAGAAGTTACCTGTTAGGTACAAAATTCAAAATTATCACAGATTGTGACGCATTCCAAAAGACAATGCACAAAAAAGATTTGCCTGCTAAAATTGCTCGTTGGGCGTTGATGCTAGAAGAATTTGATTATGAAGTCTGTCACAGACCCGGTAGACAAATAAAACAAGATGATGCATTAAGTCCTTAACCCATTATGATTATTTCCTCCCATGATATTGCACAAAAGATTAAAGAAGCTCATAATAAAGATGAATTCATTTCTCAATTAAATCAGCAATCAAAATTACACCTTCCGATGAATATTCTCTAAAAAACGAAATTTTGTACAAATTACAACGCATTATGAATAGTACCACTACACGTAGCACAAAATTTACACCCTTTGAAGTTTTAATTGTAGTAAAAATGAAACAAAAAGAGGACATTCAAATTAAACACCTTCTTGAAGACGAACTTAGCGAACAGTTTATTAACAAACGAGAGACACTACGTAACGAAGCTAAAGAAAATATCCTACGTTTACAGGCTGAAAACAAGAAACAGTACAATAAACATCGTAAACCCGCTTATAACTACAAACCAGGTGACACAGTTGCGATACAGCGTACACAGTTCGGAACTGGATTGAAACTTCGACCTAAATACTTTGAACCATATGAAGTAACAAAAGTCAACAAACACGATCGTTATGAAGTACAGAAAATTGGACAACATGAAGGTCCAAATGTAACCTCAACTTCAGCTGATAAAATGAAGAAGTGGTGTATACATTGAGAAGCTACCATCAATCACCAAAGCTATTTGTTATTTTGTATTTTCCTTTTTCTGCTGTTTTTTTTTTTTTTTATTATTTCAGTTCACTTGTTCCCCAGCGCCGAGGACGGCGTGGTCATCAGGATGCCCGTGTGGATATCAGCTACTCGCAGACCACTTCCGAAGCCATGATAGAACTGAAGTGACTCGAGGTAGTCAGCCGACATGGCGAGACAGTTCTCTTCCCGCCGCCATAAGCACAAGATGAAAACCTCTAACACGCGTGATGTTTTAAATCTATGTAAAGGCAGATAGCCTTATTTTCTTTTTTTTTTTTTTTTACCTGTGTGTCCGTCCTATAATGTCCTTTATTTTCTATATTAAAGTAATTAACTTAAGAAGTCTCCCTTTTTTGAAGTGTTTAAATATTGGTCACACTCACACACACACACACACACATATATATATATATATATATATATATATATATATATATATGGTGTTTTTAGAGGTATATAACTTTAAATTGCAATAAAACAACGATGTATTATTCGATTGACATAAATTTTTATTCGAAAGATAATCTTGTGGCATTACATTTAAATATGATTTCTGCCATATGACTGTCATGGCTGGCTCGGATGTAGTCCAATCTGGACGTCCAATTTTCGATGACATTTTCCAACATTTGTATCCGTATATTGGCAATAACACGGCGAATGTTGTCTTCCAAATGGTCAAGCGTTTGTGGCTTATCCGCATAGACCAATGACTTTGCATAGCCCCACAGAAAATAGTCTAGCGGGGTAAAATCACAAGATATTGGAGGCCAATTCACAGGTCCAAAACGTGAAATTAGGCGGTCACCAAACGTGTCTTTCAATAAATCGATTGTGGCACGAGCTATGTAACATGTTGCGCCGTCTTTTTGGAACAACAGCTCCTGGACATCATGATTGTTCAATTCAGGAATGAAAAAGTTAGTAATCATGGCTCTATACCGATCACCATTGACTGTAACGTTGTGGCCTTCATCATTTTTGAAGAAGTACGGACCAATGATTCCATCAGCCCATAAAGCGCACCAAACAGTCAGTTTTTCTAGATGTAACGGTGTTTCGACATACTCTTGTGGATTAGCTTCACTCCAAATGCGGCAGTTTTGTTTGTTGACGTGGTTATTCAACCAGAAGTGCGCTTCATCGCTAAACAAAATTGGCTTATGAAAATCGGGAACAACGGCAATCTCGTTTTGGCCCCTTTCGACGAATCTACGTCTTGCTTGATGATCGTTTTAAAGAAATGCCAAACCAAACTGAGAATAAATCACTTGACAGCTGTTAAATCGGTCGCCATCTTGGAAAGTAATGCCAACTTAAACTTCTATACCTGGAAAAAAAAACACTCTTTATATGTATACTAGCTGGTATACCCGTTTTTCGCTAGGGCAGTGCTTCTCAAACTTTGAATACTGGCGCCCCCTTATCAATCACAATTTTTAACGCGCCCCCTTATACATTAATAATGTACTGAATGCAATAATAATGCACTTTTTTTTACGCTAAAGCAATAATCTTAATTATATACCGTACAAATGCATGACATAAGTATTAAATTTTGTATATGTTGCTTTTAAGCCAAAAAATATTAAGTAATAGGATAATTATTATGTTATTTTTCCTTTCTCTAATTTTTAAATTGGAATATATTGCAAAATGCGGTGGCTGCTTAGAAGACAAAATATAGATATCAGCTTTTCTAGAAAGAACTCAGTGGGTCAATTCTAATCATATATATATATATATATATATATATATATATATATATATATATAAGCATTCCTTTGAAAATTTGCTCTGTAAGACTGTAAGACAAGCCCATGGAAGTCGCTCATACTTATTAAACTTGTTCTTAATTTAGCATTAATTAATTAGTTATAAATAACTCTGTGCAGCACTGATACATTAAAAGTATACCGGCTGAAGTACCCGCTATTTGCACGATTTCATTTATAAGAAAATAAAGCATTATTGATATAATCGCTGAATTTTAAGGAGAGAGTAAGGCCAAGTGCGGACAATGTTTACAAAAATGTAAAATGATTTTTTTAAAATCATTGCTCAAATTATATTTAGTTTTAAGCGAACTGTAATTTTAAGCCTCACAGAATTAGCATTTAGAATTGATGTTGAATAATGAATAATATAAAATTCCGATGAGAAATAATTGTATTATTTTCAATATTTAAAGTGAAAAGACTTCAACATGTTTTAAACCTGGAGCAGTCACGCACTCGATACTAATGGTCGAGTGGGTTATTGAGCCACCCCAATCTTTTTTTTTTTTATAATTATTTTTATAGTACACAATAAAAATCGTAATTCCAGAGAATAATTTAATTAAGAGAAAATATACTCACCTACTTTCAAGAACACAAAAAATATTTCGGAAGAAAAGTTATCACACCGGGAACTCAGTCAAAACAAGTACCTTAAGATTTTAAAAAACGTTTGTCACTCCCAAAAAAGAGGGAGATATGTGACAAATATATTTTAGTTCACACGTTAAGACTGTCAAACAGGAGGATAGTGTCAGAGCCATTGGTAACAATTAAACAGTTTTGCCAGAATTACCGATTTCATGCACTCTCTGCTCGGCGTGACAGCTCCGGAATAAAAGTGTATTTATTATAATATGGATGTTCAAAAAAATTATGTAAAACGTTTTTTTCATTATGCTTTTTTATATGTTTGGGAATAACTCATAGAAATAAATCTTGGCCAAGTAATCCTTCAAAGAGCTCTCTGTGCTTTTCCAAAAATCATAAAAATATTTTACAAGGAAAAAATCGCAGCAGAAATAGTTTATTTGCAACTTCCCAAAATGAAAAACCAAATACATAAGAGCCAGGACTAACTAACCGTACAAGTAAGTTCGAAGGTCAAACCGCAGCAACTACATTCTGCTGCCTAGATCTGATGACAAATATATAACAGTGATGAATTTTTTACCTTTCTAAAAAATTTTTTGGATTATGGGTCTGGGTTTTGTTTTTCTCATTTTCGTTTGAAAAGAAGTAGCTTTATTTTTTATGAGGTAATATCGCAGATATATAAATTATATCAGTGTAAATGTGTATTTTTTTTTATTATGTCAAAAAGTATTTTGTTTTACTCCATTCCAGTAAATAAATTTTTTTAATCTTTTATTTTCGATATGCTCGCGCCCCCTTGTACGTTTATCGCACCCCCCCGGGGGCGCACCTCACAGTTTGAGAAACACTGCGCTAGGGTGAACTGAAAAATTAAACAACACAGATTGAAGGATAAAGAAATTTTTAATGAGTTAATTTTACGTTAATTTCAAGTTAAACAAAAAAAAAGCTTTTGCATGTCTCAGCTGAACAAAAAAAAAAAAAAAAAAAAACAGTAGATCTAATAGTTGATAAAAAGGATTTTTTTATTTATAACTCCGCGTAACACTCTTGTGGGTCAATTTTTGAAAATACCGCCCTAAGCTGATCTTTGCTCTGCAAAAGTAACACATTGTTAAAAAGTTTTGTGTAATGAACGCTTAAAATAGTGTAAATAATTTATATCTGAAAGTGTAATACATTAATATTACTTTCTGTTTTTATTTATTTTATGTTAAAATTGTAATAATCGCAAGCAACGCCGTTTCTTAAATTATAATGGCGATTCAATGAAAAACATAGCGAAATGTTAACGATAGAGTTAAATTGGCAAATGTTTAGTTACTTTCATAGCTCGAGCTTTATTAGAGCTTTGTAAGACCCGTCGTATAGGGGAGCGATGCATCTTAATACTTTATACACCGCATTATGATTTACGGCAGTTTTTTTCATTATTTTTTTATCACTACATTGAAAATTAAGGGATATACATAAACAAAATATCCCACTTTGGGAAATTTAATCCGTTAGAGCTAATAAATTAAATTTTGACATAAACTATTTTTTCAAGACAAAAATAATAATCTTTGAAATCTGCTGAATGAGCCGTCAGCTGAAAACGCAATATCTACTGCAAAACTATTCGCGTTCCCCGCTAAAATACTCATCATAGAACCCGTGCTGCCATATATCTTGGAAGAGTGGATTTCAAAGAATATTCCTGCTAAGTATTGGTAGATTACTCCTTCTAAGTTGATGTGGTGTGGAAGTTAGGAGAAGGAGGTGCCAGCTCCGGTGTCGTCCCCGTCACTTCACCATGGTTCAAAATTACGTGATCCGTTGCCAAAGGCCCTTGTGTAGCTGAACAGTGCGACGTTAATATTCACTCACTCACACACTCCAAGAAATACAGTACAGTAGTTATAGTTATTTTAATTCTTAAAAATGCCATATCTGCCTATTCAATTAAAATTATAGCGTTATAATTAACTACTAACCGGAAACAAATTTTTAAAATTTGTCCAAATGATGCAGTGTGAAAGGGAGAGTTTATTTACTTTAAGAACCAGAACTGATAAAAGCATTTATTTTTTTAAAAAAAATCCATTTCTTACTACTAAATTTGCATAATAAAATCATAAAAATATCATAAAATTATTATAACAACTCAACACTTTTGTGGAGATCAGTAATAACCTATCGTGGTTACCACTAGAGTGCGATATATCTATTGATAAGGAAATCAGGGATAGTGTAATATCAATGGCACTGTGTTACTTGTGAAGAAATAAGAAAAACATTTATTTTGTTGCGTTAAAACGCAGAATGATTATTGGTGAACGAAGTATCTGAACCAGTATTAGAAAAACGACTGAATTTAGCAGCAGTCATTAATAATTACAAAGAGTGTACTCCGAAGCAGAAAACTAAATCTCAAAGTCAGGCTTTTCATCATCCCAGGCTACTAAAAGTTCGCTTCTAAAGCATAACTGTGAAATTTATCCAGTTCAATAGAAGAAGAACCGTACTTCACATTGCAAAGAAACTTTTTCAACAAGCAACTGTGAATTACTTTGAATGAACTGTTCGCCAAACATCATACCTTACAGGCTATGGTAACTGCAGATCAATGAAAAAGCCTCTATTATTAGCCTTGAAAAAGAACAAATGTCTCCAGAACGTAAAGGAACGCAAGTGAACTATAGATGACTGGGAAAGAGTCTGTGGTCCGAATAATTATACTTTCGAATACTCCATGTAGATGACAGAGTACGAATACGGAAAAAAAGACGGAATGAAAGTATGTATTCCATCTGTTTCCCCAAAACTCTTCAAGCTGCTGGAAGCAAAGTCATGGTTTGTGGGGTATTTTCCTGGCATTGCATGGGTAGTTTGGTACGTTTAGAAGTACGTCCGGAGGCCGAAATATATATTTAAGTGATATCCTAGAAAAATGATAAGATATACGACTCTCTTTATACTATAAAATCCTCTGCTAGAGGTGGATTCTTTCATAAGGACAATTATCCTTGTTTTTAGGTGGCATTGTCTCCAGATAATTCAAAGAACGTAACAGAAGAATTATCTTGCTTAAATGGCTTGCATAACCACCTTATCCCAATACAGTTTGGAATCTGACGAGATAAAACGGGGCATATCTATCTCTCATCCAAACTGAATGCTTTGGAGAATGTAATTTATAGTACTTGGCCTCAAATTCTTCATACCACCTGCCAAAACTTAGAGATAATGCCGGCAATAATCCATACAATATTAATGAAAAAAATATTCGTCGACACTCTGGGTGGTCATAATAATTTGCTTTCTTTATTGGTTATCTGATGTTATATGTGTGGTATATTTGCAGTAAATATCATATTTAGTAATTTTCTACTTAAAATGTTTTGCATTAAACGGTTACTTGACCAAAATTATATTTGTCGAAATTACCTGTATAGTAACCGTACAATGGAAATATAGTCGCAGTTGTTGATATTTATGCAAGAAAAACAAATTTCATCGGTCGATGTAAAAAAATTGTCATATGATTTGTTACAATCTGAGTTATTTTTTCAAGGTTTTTGCTGAGAAATTTTATTTTAAAAATCTATAAACACACACACATACGAGGGCTATTTTTAAACTAGGGTCCGTTGGCGCGTATATTTCCCTAGTTCTTGCGTGCGCCGCAACAAGTCTATGCGTCACAGACCAGCATCCTTTACGAACACACATGTGCCATTTCCAGTTCTGTAGCAGTTATGTAAGATTCACTGTGCGTCTTTAAAATGTTCAAGGTGATTGAATCGCCCGCCAAGTGTGAGATACGGTCTGTTATCCGTTTTTTGACTGCAAGAAACATGTCGGCTGCAGACATTCACCGCCAGATAACAGAAGTTTATGCTACAGATGCAATAAGTGACAGCCAAGTTCGCAAATGGTTCAGGAAGTTTACAGATGGGGGAACAAACGTCCGGGACGAAGAACGCTCATGCCAGGTCTGTAATCACTGAAGATTTGATGCAAGCAGTTGAAACAAAAATTCGTAAGAAGAGGATATTCACGATAACCACTTGTTCATTGGAATTTCCCGTCGATTCTCGGTCGATGGTGTACAAAATTGTGATTGATGATGTCAACTTTAAGAAATTGTGTTCTCGGTGGGTACCCAGACTATCACAGCGGAACACAATGAGAAGAGGTTTGCCATTTCATTAGCCTTTTTGATTCATTAAGAAGGAGAAAGGGGATGATATGTTGAGACGAATCGTTACTGGAGATGAAACATGGGAATCCCATATCACCCCGGAATCAAAACAACAGTCGATGGAATGGTGACACGCATCCTCTCCCGTCAAGGTCAAAGCCCAAAAAACGCTGTCAAAGTGCAAGATTATGGCAACAGTGTTCTGGACTGGCGCGATGTTTTGCTGGTGGACATTATGTCACAAGGAACAACGATGAACTCAGGTGCCTACTACGCAACTCTACGGAAGCTCTAGGCAAATGGCGTTTTTGTCCTCCACGATATAACACATGGCCTTAACTTCTCGAACGAGGAAGTAAATCGAATCTTTTGGCTGGGAGGTTTCGGACCATGCACCATACAGCCCCGACCTTGCTCCGAGCGATTTCCACTTTTTCCGGTATCTCAAACTCAGTCTTGGCAGGAAGCGTTTCAGTGACAAAGAAGAAATGAAAGTGGCCGTGAACTCTTGGCTGTTCATTTATACGGCAGACTTCTTTATAAAGAGGGTTTTCAAAACTTAATTTTAAGGTATGAAAAGTGCATCAATAAACTCGGCAAATATGTAAAAAAAAATAGGCAAAAGTATGGACATTCTTAAAATAAAGGGTTTTTTTAAACAAAATATTGTCGTTATTTTTTTTTAAAAAAAGAAACAAACCTTATTTAAAAAACAGCCCTCGCATATATCTGTATATGTATATGATTCTCGTCTAATTGTTTCAAAAACTTTCACTATACTACCTATTACTTCAAAAACCTCCCATGATTGATTTTTCCCGTCTTAATAATCATTTACTTAACTATATACTAGTCCAAAATATTTAGAAGAATAAACTCAAAGAGAGAGATTTTACCTGTGCCCTGAAAGTGTGAGTAGGCAATACTGTGATATTTTTGTAGGAGTGATTTTCACTAAGCTCTCTTTTTTTTCTCGTTCCTTTCCATTTATCTTCTTACAGTTTTTTTTCCTTTTTCCTTGTTACTTTTTTGTGCTTTCCGGAATACTAATGTATCGAGTGCAAATGGAGAAAAATTATGACATCAAACTGCTTTCTTCGTAAAAGATAAGGACGTAAACGAAAGCTGAGCTCGAATGGAAAAACATTTCTCCCAACACATCTATCGACGATATCGATGTTAGAGAACTATATATAACTCTTTAAAAAAAAGTGATGTTTCTTTCTAAAAGATAGACAAGAGTGATAGCTGTTTTTTACTGCGAAATGTAAATAACATTTGGAATAGGTTTTGTGAACATAGTTTTTTGCTGAAATTCACTACACTACGATGGATGTAAGCTTTTAAGTTCTCAGAAAAAGCGAGTAAACGTTTGAAAGTTCTAATAGCTACTTTTTTAAAATTAAAAAAGAAAGTTACAGACCGATTAGCTCTCAAGTTCTGTAGCATAATTGTCAGAGTATTCAAAACCTTAAACTTGTAGTTAAATGATAAGAAGATACATTTTTATTTATTTTGAAATAACATAGTGTGTTACATATTGCTCATAGCGTGTGTTATAATTCACAGATAGAATGTACGTTTTATCTTAATTTTAGTGCAATTCACGTTACAAAATGAAAAATCAATCAAAAGTTTAAGAAACATTACACACCTTAGTTTTTACTCATAATTTGAAGTATAATACCCAGATAGATTATATACCACATGGGCGGTACATTACACAATTATACTTCTAAAAATGATATAAATATTAGTATTTCTGAGTAATTTTGCAATGTATTACTAGAGTTTAGTTAAATGAAAGAAATAGTAAAATAACAATGCATACTTTAATACACGTCGTTTTCAAGCATTATACACACGATTGCTTCGTGTTTGTGTAGTACTTTATACAATTAAACTACAATTAAATACATATTTTAAAAATTGATTCATACTCTATTAACTCATCTTTTGCAGTATAATATCCACACAGAGTGCACATTTTTGCATAGTACTCAATTAAAAAAATGTTTTAAGACAATCGATGTATACTATATCGCTTACACATGATTATGTAGTAAAATATGAACGTAAAATGAACATTTATTTATTATATTATACAATAAGAATACAATGAAATAAATTTTTCTTAAATATGCATATTTTAGTAAATTTATATATTTTTGCAGGATCATACTCACATAGAATGCAAATTTGCATAGTACAATACAAAATCAGAATTGACTTAAAAGTTTTAAAATAATGATGCCTATTAAAATAATGCTTAACTAGTTTTCCTGTATAACACTCGGTTAGGGGGGATAATTGTGCAGTATATTACACAATAAGAAAACAATTTGTATTACCCCTAAGGTGACGTGTGTGGTTTGGTCAACCAACCAAAAGGCATTGTAATAAAAATTATCAACTTTATTTGGTTCAATAAATTTACAATCACTCAAGATTATCAACTTAGGGAGCAATCAGATTAACTATCTTAAACTCGTATGATGTGACCAATTAAACACTTAATTGAGTTTATTCCGATGGAAGAGCACTCTTCATATCTCTCTTTGGTCTCAACTATTCTAGTCTAAAACTTCTCCCTTCCACCAAGACTTCCGAAAGTAACCTCTTTAATTTCCCTTTAATAACAGTGTAATGACTAAATCTAATATCCACATTGCCAGAGTTTAAATAGCACTCATATTAGCATAAAACCAAGTTTTCTCTACTAAAGGTTGTTTTAATCTCATACAACAGTTGAAGTATTTCCCCAAAACGATTAAATAAAAGCACGAAAATGACCCATAAAAAATTGAATAAAATTTTTTTAAAGACTGATCTATGCATTAATATGACATGAATTTGCGCAGTATAATTTGCATGAAAAGTGTTATTTTGGTAAAACTCGTATGGCTGTGATATCCCTGACCCGGGGGGTAACGTCTCTTCATCTACACAACCTACATTTGTAGGAGGAAATGATTGATCACTCAAGCTAGCCGTAATCAAACTAATTTATTATTATTCCAATATATTGATCCAAAAAAACACAAGTCTTACTATAGGGATGCAATCAGGAGTGATGTAACGTATTCTTAAATACTAAGCAAATAACGCCTGGACTTCCTAACCACTTACCTTTATGAGAAGTTATCCTAAGAATCTTTATCTGCCTTAAATGCCTTAACACGCTAAATCCCGTTCTATAATTACTCTTCTATGTATAATGTTTTACCAACAGCTCATGGTGTTCAGCATCTCAGCTTCATTTCTCGTTCTTCTATTCTATTACGAGAATACTAAAGCTCCATTATATACCTATTAACTAATCTGCATATCGCGGTTTCTTCTCGAGAAGATTGGATATGAATAACTCAATTCTGGCCCCAAAGATTCCCCAAGAGAATTAATAGGAAAAACGCGATAAAACCCCGTCACATGGTATATTACACAATTAGATATAAATTAAAGGAATGTTTTGAAATATTTAGTACTTTTGCTTTATAATAAAGCAGCATAAACTTATGCAGTATGCTACCAAACCAGAATATAAGAAAATAAATTTCAGAACCAAACACATGAATCCCTAAAATATGTGTTAGATAAATGGGTAAGTAATCGTAAGAGACAAAAAATGAAATATTAAATTTCAGAAGTGTGCAATGCTGCATTCGAAAGGTACAATTATGTACTAAACTAATAATTTAAGAGTTGTTCTGTATATGGCTTTTATGAGGACAGGTGAGAGGCAATCAAGCAACACGTACAGGAAACTCATGTCTCTGACTTCAAGATGTTTTTGAGTGGTGCTTCGAAAACTTGGTATTCATCCCCATATCTCATACAAATATACGTTATTTTACTTTCCTAGATGATTTTTTTCTGCCAAGAATATTACATGAAACAAAAGCATTTCTTTTAATTTAAATGGTTTTACAGAAGCAATATATTGGATGCCAAATCATTTATTTATACATAAAAAAATAAAGGGTTTTCTTTTTTGTAAATTATACAAAAAAAAAGAAACACAAATCGATAATTTTTTTTAAAAAAAAAATCTAGTACGTTTTAATTTACATCAGCAAGACATACATATTTTAGACTTTTTTGCAAATTTTTTGGGATTTTGCTATCATATATACAGCAATAAAGAAATTAAAATATTTTCGAAAATTATAAGCACTTAAGCATTAATAATTTGATATAAACCGCCAAATATCAGATCGATACAGAAATATTTATTCTAATATCAATCCCAACTTTGAATCTCAGGTCAAGTAAAAAAGCATTGTAATTTTTTCTCTCTACCCATTTTTTTAAAACTTTTTTCCAAAACAAAAAGTAAACCTTTGAATCTAAGTAATACAAATAATAAATTATCACACGAACGAATCATTATCAAACGAAATTTTTTTAAACTAAAATCATGCCAGAAATTCCCACCGCGAACCGAAATCACTTAAAAGACGTGACTCACGTACTCACCTACACCCTTTACCAATGATTTGGTTTGTTATTTAAAATATTTAAAATGTGCGAAATCAGATGCACTTTGTATATATAATAAAGAAATCGATTTACTTTGAACGGTGCTTCGAGAAGGAAACGGGTAAATAATATTGAAGTAAGCACCAAGTATTTGCTCAAATATTTAGCCAAAATAATTTATTTACTCTTCTTTGAAAGAAAAATTGTGATTTCTAAATTTTACGAATTGATATCTAGCACTATTTACAGTGAATCATGAAAATTAAATTATATTGCGTGGGTTTGATTGATTGATTGAATATTAACGTCGCACTGCTCAGCTACACGAGGGCTTTTGGCGACGGACCACGTAATTTTGAACCATGGTCAAGTGACGTGGACGACACCTGAGTTGGCACCCCCTCTCCTAACTACCACACCACACCAACGGGAGGACGTTTCAGCTCTCGACAGATTTAACGTGCATCGCTGCCCTACACGGCGGGTCTTTAGTGGTACTGGGCTCGAACCCATGGCAAAGCAAGCCACGGTTCGATACTATATTTCGTGGGAAGTTCCGTGCAAAGGCGCATTGCAAAGGCAACTTCGGGGAACCTAACACATATTTTGAAGTCAAAAACTTTTTTTTATAAGAGATGTGCCAGTGAGAATTTATTTAACGTCACCCTCTAAAACAGTGGTTCTCCAAGTGGTCCCTACGGACCCCCAGGGGTCCCCGATTCTATTCAGAGGCGCCGTAGAGAATTAAAACGGATTTGGGTGTCCCTGAACAATATCTGGGGTTCGCGCACTGTTTAATATATTTTTTCTAAAAAAATTGATCAATTTTTTATTGTATGGAAATTTAAATAAATAAAAATAATTCACTTGGATATTCCCGACTGAATCTTCAACCCTTTTGCGCGTGGACTAACTCAGATCCCACACACAGACAATCCTTACTAATACAGGAGCATGTCATTGAAATATCTATAAATGACTTAAGTCAGCGTTTCTCAAACTGTAGGGCGCACCCTCCTAGGGGGCGTAATAATAATACCAGGGGGGCGCGAGCATTTGAAAAATCGAAAAAAAGAGTTTATTTAAAAAAATATTAATTTACTGAAAGGAAACAAATAAAATGCTTTCTGACAAAATAAATAAAGTACATATTTACACTAATATAATATACTTATAAATACATCCGTAATGCACTATGTATTTCATCATTAGTTCCTTAATACTGAGGTAATTGGCTAAGTAATATAAGTTAATTTATTCATGGGCTTGTCATATAAAAAGTTAATACTTATCATGATAATGTGTACGGCTTACAATTACACTCATATTGTAGCTTTAGCATCAGAGTTGATTTTTATTGAATTCAAAACAATGTTATTGCATCGAGGGTGGACGCGACTAAAACTATGATTGAAAATTGGGTTGCAAACATTGAAAGTTTGAGAACCAATAACTGAAGCCAATGTTTGAACGAGGATAGTACAAATTCTGTTTATAAAAACAGGTCCCAAAATTATAACCTGCATTATAAGTTATCGTGCAGAAGTTGTTAACTACTTTCCCATCTTCCAATTTGGTATAACGGAGATTCAGTGCCATAAAGTACCTTATCATGCAAAAAAAAAAAAGAGACCAACTAAAAACTAGTCTTCGTGGGGATTTGCGGTTGCTACTCACAACAATCGAAACGAAAATAAATACACTCCTAACACCTCATGAAGTTTATTCAAGTTATTATTTTTTTAAAATTTATTTTTAACAAGAGTTATAATTAAAAAAAATAATTCTTCAATAAATATATATTTTTTTAATTCTTAATTTCTTTATACTGTACATTTCTACTGTTTTTTATCAATTGGGTGAGTGAGTGAATATTAACGTCACACTGCTCAGCTAGACGAGGGTTTTGGTCTACGGACCACGTAATTCTGAACCTAGGTCGAGTGACGTGGACGACACCTGAGCTGGCATCCCCTCTCCTAACTACCGCACCAATGGGAGGACGTTTCAGCTCTTGACAGATTTAGCTTGTATCGCTGCCCTACACGGAGGATCTAAGCCAGCCACGACCCGATACATATACCACTCGGCTACCGCGGCCACTTTTTCACTTGGGAATTTTTGGCAAAGATCCTCCTAATCTGCTAACTGCATGAGATTGAAATAGGTTTTTCGGCTGTATGAATTGCCAATTCCAATAAGAAAATCAACAGGAAAATGTTAACTACTATATTTATGTTGCACACTAGTGTAACCAACAAAATGTTTAGGAACTACTAACCTATCAGTGTAAAAACGAATCATCATTATAAGGCAATTGCCAAATATTCCTACTTATTAGGCAACTTTGACTGAAAGAAGTAGTTTAATTTCTTTTTTAAACTTGATTCCTACTTAGGTCAACGAAGAAAATTTTATTTTAGTTACTTTTTATTAAATAATTACAAATAATATAAATAGTTATACAATTGTGTACATGTGACATAATCACAATATTAAGTGTGGTAAAACACATTTTAAATTAACATTAAAAAATTTTTAATGACATTAAATTTGAAAATTACAATTTTTAATAAAAGTTGAATATAATTTTTAAGATTTAATGTTAAAACCAGTGTAAAAGGAATCCTGATTTCTAACTAGCATATGTTTATTCAGACTAAGTTAAGTGCTCATCACAAATTTGTCAAAAGCTGTTTTTTCCAATGGTGCTACCATATAGAGGAATGTTATGAACTATGAAATATATCTCTTAAACTATAAAAAATGAATTAAATTTAATTAATGAATTAATATTTGAAAAAAATATATTAACATAAAGTGCCATCCACTATGAGTTTAAAAAAGTATATTGGAGCTTAAGTGGCTGAATAAAAAGTATTTTATTAACAATTGAAAATTTGACCAATATATAAATAAAAAATGATAGGTCGGTCACTTTTGTGGTACCAAATCCCCTTAAAATGAAGATTAATATAATCACTCGATATAGCAGTAGAAAATAATATTAATCATATACATTTATTGCAAGTTTATATTTATTAGGAAGAAATAAAAATATAAATACATAAAATTGATATAATTTATTATCATACTCGTTAAGAGGATTTGGTACCTTTTGAGCAACTTTCTTTATTTATGGACTTAAAATTATATTTTAGCATTTTATACAATGTTTCTATTCAAGAAAATGATACTAGATGAAGATTTTCACATTATTTTCAACCAATTTTAAAATTTTAAATTCCTTGAAGAAAATTTGGAAAATTTAAAAATCCGACTGCTTTTGTTAAAATGAATTTTTTGACCTGAAATTTTTTTGTAATATTCTTATGGATGTTCTAAGCAACTTAAGGGATCGATTTTAGAATAACTTTACTCGTTTTCGAGAAAAAAATAAAATGTTGATATATACGATAAAAATCAACGAAAAAGCCAACATGTCTTACATTTTATTTTTTTTAAAGTATTCAGTATATAGCAAAACGGATCCCTAATTTTATTACATGTTTTATTTTTAACACGCAGGAAACAAATGAAAGTGATTGGTAAATAATTTTTGAAGGAGTAGCATTTTGAATGCACTAAGGTTTCGAAAAACACAAATTGAGAAAAACCACTTTAAAGTTCATAATTCTGAGAAAATAATTATTATAAGCTTAATTAAACTTAAAATACCACTTTAAGATATTAGTTATACATGTTTCTTTAAAATAATTGCATTTTCATATTTTTTCAACCCTCACATTTTTATAAATGATCAACTTTTGGAGATTACTAATTGCACAAGAAAATTCAAGAAAAACGTTAATTTTTTTTTCTGTCACGACAGAAATTTTAGTTGTTTTTCTTCTTACAATATTAAAGTATTACATTTGTATGAAAAATATATCAGGAATAAGAGCTGTAGTTATAAAATTATTAATATAAAATGCCTTAATTTAAAAAATTTACATGCACACATTTCACAATGAAAAAAAAATGATTGTATGTATTGCCTCGGAAATATTCTGCTTTATATATTACACATTCTTTTTTTAATGTTACTATTTTTCTTTATAAAATAGATTTTTTTTATCAAAACGCTTTTTTTAGCTTTTTTTTTCTAAAAGCGGGGGGGCGTGGCTGAATTGCCTAATTTGTTTTCAAATAAAGTTTTATCCAACTTCTAACTTTCCGACATGCACAAGTGATATATCGATCGAAAGATAATAATGCAAAGAATAAGATTAAATGAAAATAAAAAGAACGACAGGTCTGTGATTTTTGGCGTACCAAGTTCTCTTAAATGGATATTTTTAAGAAGTAAAAAAAAAACTCAAAATTTATGACTAAAATCAATTTACTCAACTAAGAAAAAAGTGTGGAAAGAAAACATTTAATGAATTTAAATTTATTTATACTTTTTCTCGCAAAACTAGAATGCCTTATTTCAATGATAAATTATCTGCAGAACCATAGACTGAACCCTAATGTTTGCTTCATTACTCTAACACGCATTCATAATGAATTTTACTTAATCATTATTCAAAGATGTGATTTATGAAATGAAAATTAAATTTAATACTTGAAACTTTTAAGACAGACAATTCATATTTCATAAAGATTTTATAGGTACTTAGCACTTTCAAAACTCTTTCTTTTTTTCTGATGAATATACTCATTTTTTAAAGCAATTCGCTTAAAAACAATTTTAATGATAATAGTTTTAAGGATAATTCATAAAATAAATGAATCAATTTATTCAGCAAGTCATTTGACTGTTTTTAATCCTATATACATTTACAAAATCTTTTCAACTTGCATGCAAAAATATGATTGTATTTCGAAAATGTGTCAGACCCTGACATCCTGAACCTTCTACAAAATGTGATGTTAATTAAACAAGTAATATATATATATATATATATATATATATATATATATATATATATATATATATATGAAAAAAGTTTTAAGTCAATTCCTACTTACATCAAAAAAAGAAATTTTTTATTTTAGGTACTTTTTATTGAATAGTTACAATTAATATAAATATGTATATACATATGACAGAATCACAACATCAAGTGGTAATTAACTTTTATTAATTAGCATTAATTTACCGTATTGTCATCCAAAACAACCGTGTCTATAAAATTTCGGTTTAATTGAATGCTTTAAAACGTCAGAAAAAACATCTTTTAAAGTTTTGACCCGAGTCGCTAAAATGAAACCAACGTGGCTGTAACCGATTTTCTTTAACTCATTAGTTGCAGTCAATTAATTTTAATTAATTATAATTAAACTATCGTATTTTTAACCAAAAAAAATAGTGTATAGAAAATTTCAGCTCAAATGAGTGCTTTAAGACGCGAGAGAAAAAATATTTTACTGTTTTGACACAACTCACCAAAATGGTCGTTAAGTCACCAAAAACGATGCCAAAGTAGCTGTATTTATAATTTTTTAAATAATTAGTTTTAATCAATTAATTTTTACTAATTATAATTAAAGTACTGTATTGTTGTCCAAAATAATCGTGCATATAAAATACAGCTCAACTGAGTGTTTCAAAGTTTATTTTATTAATGATTGAAAATTCCGCCAAGATAAATAAATATATATAGAGAAAAAAATCAACTGAAGAGGTCTAACTTTTGATATTAATTTAAGAAAATATTTACAAATAAAATAGCTAAAAATTAATTTTTTACAGCTAAAGAAAGTTTTTGCATTTTTTTATATAAATAGTACAACTTTCTTTTTCAATTCATATGAGTTATTTAAAAATATATAATATAATATAAATTAATTCATTTTAATGTTTTCTTCAAGATTTTGTACTTTTCCAACGATTTTAGGTATCCGACTCCACTTACGGTAACTTTTTTAAAAAAATTAGATATTGATATTTTTTTGTTGGTTTTAGAATTATTTAGTACGTTTTAAGAAAAATATGATAAAATTAAAAAGAGAAAATAAATTACTATTACTAAAACGGGAAAAAATTGGTAAAAATTACGCAAATGGGGTCCACTATTTACAGAAAATTTATGAACAAATTTTCAATTTTACAATTTTGATGTGTTATTTTGCTATTCATTTTTGAAATGACCTTCTGAATAAGAGATACTTTAATTTTTACTAAAACTAGAGCTCTTTATCTCAGTTATCAAATGAAATTGCTTAAAAAAACAATGATCATATTCTCATAAGGCACTGTCAATTTTGTCATAAAACAGTAATTGGCAAATTGGTAGCTTAAAACACTTCTACTATTACACAGAGCATGCACGAAATATTTCAGTTAATTATTTTTAACAATTTTTGAGCAAATTCTGTCCCCGTTTGAGTATTTTCCAAAAAACACATTTCGAGTAAAACGTGTTTTAAAGTATGAAATCTGATTTTACTAACACACTTCCAGTTTCTGTTGTATTGCATGGATAATGATACACTTTGTATTTTTATAAAGCTAATAAGTAATGCGACGCTGGTTTGACTTAAAAGATTAATCAATTCACTAAACCCAATTTCAATTACCCAGGTTCTACAGATACATCGCATTGCATTATAGCTTAAGTTAAAACACTAAACACTAAATCTCTAAAGACAATAAACAGTACACTAAATTAAAAGGCCGGTTCTTTAAAGTAACAATTAATTTATTAAACAATAAGATTAAAATTAAGTGACACATAACTGAATACTACTTAGCTTTTGAAGGAGGGAGAGAGCGACGGAGGGGGTTGACCTCGGGTAGCAAGTGCGCTTCCCGGCTGTGGAGGGTTTTTCTGGCAGACGAAGAAGGAGTAAAAAGCCCCGAGAATTCGCGCGCCTACCCTTAAATAGGTTGACCGCACCACACGGAAAATCATCCGCTTCAAAGTTCTGGCGGTAAATTTTACAATTCCGATTGGCCAACAAGCTGTGCAAGGATACAGCTTCACCCGCCATAGAGTCCGTTGACCTGAGGCACCCCCCAAATTCCTTAGAAAATCCGTTTCTTGTAAACAGGGCAAATGTACAAACTGCCGTTGTAACTTTGGGGACCGGCGACCTCCCATCATAAGATAGCCTACAAAATAAAATCATAAAAAGAATTTGTATCAATGTTTGACAAAATTCACAATTTTAGGGTAGTCGGACACCTTAAACGTTACTTTAAAAGGGATACTAGCAGTAACACACCCGCTTCACTGGATATGTCATAATAATAAAGACTACATATGTAATTCTTAAGTTATTGGGATTTTAGTTTTTTTGCATTAAGCTTTCAATTGCAAACAAAATCTTTCTTATAGGCCTCACCTCTTCATGTAAAAACGAGTTCAATTTTAAAAACGGAAAGCATCCCCTTAAAAGAGAAAGAAGATTACCAAATTTGAAGTACGTATATCTGATAGCTCAAACATGGGATTTATTTTCATCTATATCATCTTGGGAGTTGATTTCCCCAAAACTCGTTTTTAACCGTTGCCAAATCCAAAGGTATTCTAAACACAGGGTGGTAACTGTTCTACATTATTGGCTGCATATCATGGTATTTGGCGACTTCACGCTTACACACACAAAATCTTTCTTCAGCATGGGGGTTTTAAAAAATTCCTTAAAAGTAAATGAATTATTATTACTATTAATTTGTCTTAACCCAATATATGCCAAAACTCTATTATTTAATTAAAAAAAAGCTTTAATATGATAATATGAATGAAGTATGAAAGGAACAACTGTTTTCACAAGTTTCTATGTGCATTGGTAGTGAAACTAAAGACCGTCCTTTTTTGGGGACACACACACATTGGCCAAATACACTATCAAAATACAAAATATTATGGATATTGTAAGAAACTGTAATAAACAATATGGTAGACAAAATAAACTGAGTTTGTGATGGTTTTGTATTTGTATGGTGTGTGGAATGAGACAAAACAACATTACACCTATCACACACTTTCGTCATTTTTTTATAGAGTTCGCACATCTCTTACGTGTTTTAGTTGGCACGAAGAAGTGATTACCTGAATTAAGTTGTACATATGTGCTGACCCGTCCACCCATCAGTTTGTTTCCTTGAGGCCATGGGTGTTTAGGCGTTGATCCTGTTTTTTTAGTGGTATAAAAGCACTTTTATCAATTGAAAATCTAATAGCGAGAGCTTCTCACCTGGATTATCAATTTGGTAAGCACGCCATATGTTTACCACACAAATATTGATCATGTGGGTGAACAATAGCCACCACAATTTATTTGGCCTTATTACTTTGAATTTATCCCTCCATTTCCTTGACTTCTTCCATTCAAATACCTACATAGGAAATCTATTGTAATATGCACTCGTCCGATTGATGGGAAGCATAAAATAATTTGATCTCAAAAATTCGAGAATCAACTGAGTATTACAGGGACATCTGTATACCCATAACTCAGTGTTTCTCAAACTGTGGGGCGCGCCCCCTGGGGGGCGCGATAAACGTACAAGGGGGGCGCGAGCATATCGAAAATAAAAGATTAAAAAAAATTTATTTACTGGAATGAAGTAAAACAAAATACTTTCTGACATAATAAAAAAATGCACATTTACACTGATGTAATTTATATATCTGCGATATTACGTCATAAAAAATTAAAGCTTCTACTTCTATTACGGTTTCTTTTCAAACCAAAATGAGAAAAAACAAAACTCAGACCCATAATCGAAAAAAAAATTTAGGAAGATAAAAAATTCATCACTGTAATATTATTGTCATCAGCTGTAGGCAGCAGAATGTAGTTGCCGCGGTTTGACCTTCGAACTTACTTGTACGGTTAGTTAGTCCTGGCTCTTATGTGTATTTGTTTTTTCATTTTGGGAAGTTGCAAATAAATTATTTCTGCTGCGATTTTTTCCTTGTAAAATATTTTTCTGATTTTTGGAAAAGCACAGAGAGCTCTTTGAAGGATTACTTGGCCGAGATTTATTTCTATGAGTTATTCCCAAACATATAAAAAAGCATAATGAAAAACGTTTTACATAATTTTTTTGAACATCCATATTGTAATAAATACACTTTTATTCCGGAGCTGTCACGCCGAGCACAGAGTGCACGAAATCGGTAATTCTGGCAAAACTGTTTAATTGTTACCAATGGCTCTGACACTATCCTCCTGTTTGACAGTCTTAACATGTGAACTAAAATATATTTGTCACATATCTCCCTCTTTTTTGGGAGTGACAAACGTTTTTTTACAATCTTTAGGTACTTGTTTTGACTGAGTTCCCGGTGTGATAACTTTTTTTCCGAAATATTTTCTGTGTTCTTGAAAGTAGGTGAGTATATTTTCTCTTAAGGGCAGTCGGAAAAATCTATACCGACAATGTTAAATTGGCTGTTTTCGAGGTACATTTTCTAAAAATCTGTTATATGTACATGCTTGAAATTTTTCATATAATTAAAATACACATTTCTCATTATACTCAAATGAGCTTTTAGCTAATTTTGAATTTTTTCATAATTTATTAAATATTTTATCAAACATAGTTTACGTTAACCCGTTTTTCACATAAAAAATTTGTAAAAATAAATGTTGGGGTTTTTACAAAAGCTCATTTCAGTATACATTAGCCATCATTATAAATATATCATAAAAATTTACATACCTGTCAACAGTAGTTTCTAAGAAAAGGAACATCGAACAACAAAATTGACATTTTGAAAAATTGATTTTAACGTATAATTACTTTTTAATTAAAACATTCCAGCTCCATATTCTAAATCATCAGCATTTTTAGTAGCTCATCATCTTCTTTCTTCCTTTTTTAAGTCTTTTTTCCTTCCTAACTTCCTTTGTTTTTTGTAAACAATAGTATTTTGCTCGTAACAGCCTCTGTTTGTCGAGGCACTCCATCGCCTGTACCGTGTAATCACCAGGCTCAATACACATTTTCTCAAAATTTCTAGTTTTGATACATTCCCCATATTAAATGAGGAAACTGCATCATATGTACCCAGTGACAAAACTTCTAATTGTACAAATGTTTTCTTCGGTACACGAGACCATATTACATTATTTACACTTTCGTTAGGATTTTGCGTACCTCCATGTAAACACTTTTTAGCAATTCTGGATTAGCTAAATCCTAAAAACAGGTCATGGCCTCCACAACATCCACAGGTAAACTATTTTTTTTTTGTGATGATAAGTCTCCCCAAGCAATTCTGCTTTTTTAAATTTGCACCACGTATCTGTATCAGAGGGACAAAATCCATGCTGAGGTTTTCCATCGGTTGATAGCTTGTGTAAAAATATTGCCCATATGGCTGGTTGCATGTCCTTCACGCTACACAAATTTCTGCGGATAGCTAGACCATAATATGCTTGCAGACGGTCGATTTCTGCCTCTGTCAATCTATTTCTTCCGCATAAAGGCTTTCCGTCAGAAAGTTTTTGACCTCTCATCTTAGTTTTCAACCGTCGAATACGTGTCCCCATTCTTTTCATAACATGACCTATGCATTCTAATTTCTCGACAGAGCAATGGTCACCATATACTTTGTTCTCGACAATAGAAGTAAACACGCTTTGGAGTCCCCATCTCCTAAATATTTTGTGTACCGAACATTGTAGAGAGACTGGGAACGCTGAAAAATGGATAGAGCTCCAGCTACTTCCATCTTACCGCTGTAGCCTTCAAAATTTCTCTTACAATTTTGAAGATGCTTGGTTTTGTTCGGACAAATACAATGTTTTGAAAAAACTTCGACATCTATAACTTTGCCGGTATCAACACTTGTGACTGTCACCAAGCCATTCTTCGAAGAAAAACCACGCTTCTGCCAGCTACCATCAACAGCAACAGCAAGGTCCCTTTTTCCATCATTTTCATCAACGGCTTCACGAACAGCTTCTGCCATACTGTGTTCACAGGTTTCTCTTGTTGCCTGCAGTAAAATGTGGTTGTACTTTGAGAATTTTGTGGGTGGCGGGGAAGATTCATGATACCGCAAAACATCCTAGCAGACTCAGCACCTTTACCTATGCATCGCATAGCATACACTAGCCGGGTATTCAGTTCGTAATTCTCGAACTATCGCATTTCTTGGAGTTAAAAAAAAGTATAGTTATATTTACAAGAAGGACATTTTAAGTGAAACTTCACAGCTTCACCACAGTTACTTTCACTGAGGTGCAACCTGAGTCCTGTTTTTCACACTTTATACATTTTACAGCTTCAAAAAAACACACAAGCTAACTGGTTAATGTCCACAATAACATTTCTAAAACCAGAAAAAGCCTCATCCGAATATGAAATATCCATGTTTACAATTTTTTCTCTCACTGGAAGATGGTTCAGTTTCATTAGTACAAGCTTTTGCACCATCAGCACAATTCTTTTCATCAGCAGAGTTCTTTGGAACAGTAGAATTGCTTTTTCACCACAACCATCATTACTTTTATTACATCTTCCTTTATTAAAACTCCTCTTCGTTTCTTAAATACTTTAGTCGATGCTCTAGGCATGGTAAAATCGATATATTATAGCAATTTTTTTTGAAAGTTTAAGCTTAATAATGTTAAAGAATACTTGCGAGTTCAAAATTACTACGCAGTTTTGAAGTGTAAACAAACACTGATTTGACCGTTAAAAAATACACTGAAGTTTCAAATGGGTTAGTAAATAAAATAATAAAAGGCTCAATTTATACAATAAAAATAAATGTTTTGATTTATACCAGACGCTCAACTTTTAAGCCAAAACAAAAAACTTTGTTTACTTTTACGCTTGTCAAATGGGCGTGGCCCAGTTTCAACGATTATTTAAAAATAGGTTTTTAGGGCTTCTACCCTAGAGGTTAAAGTAAGGTATTTTTAGAAAGGTTAAAATCTGTACTATGTGGAAATGTAAAAATCTCAAATTGTCAAAAAAATCAAATTTTACCTTTCCGACTGCCCTTAATTAAATTATTCACTGGAATTACGATTTTTATTGTGTACTATAAAAATAATTATAAAAAAAAAGATTGGGGTGGCTCAATAACCCCACTCGACCATTAGTATCAAGTGCGCGCCTGCTCCAGGTTTAAAACATGTTAAGAGACTTTAAATATTAAAAATAATACAATTATTTCTCATCCGAATTTTATATTATTGTTCATTATTCAACATCAACTCTAAATGCTAATTCTGTGAGGCTTAAGATTACAGTTCGCTTAAAACTAATTATAATTTGAGCAATGATTTTAAAAAAATCATTTTAAATTTTTGTAAACATTGTTGCGCTCTTGGCTTTACTCTCCTTAAAATTCAGCGATTATATCAATATTGTTTTATTTTCTTATAAATGAACTCGTGCAAATAACCTGTACTTCAGCCGGTATACTTTTAATGTATCAGTGCTGCACAGAGTATTTTATAACTAATTAATTAATGCTAAATTAAGAACAAGCTTAACAAGTATTAGCGACTTCCATGGGCTTGTCTTACAGAGCAAATGTTTCAAAGGAATGCTTATATATGATTAGAAATTGACCCACTGAGTTCTTTCTAAAAAAAGCTGATATCTATATTTTGTCTTCTAAGCAGCCACTGCATTTTGCAATATGTTCCAATTTAAAAATTAGAGAAAGGAAAAATAACATAATAATTATCCTATTACTTAATTTTTTTTTTGCTTAAAAGCAACATATACAAAATTTAATACTTATGTCATGAATTTGTACGGTATATAAATAAGATTATTGCTTCAGCATAAAAAAATGCATTATTATTGCATTCAGTACATTATTAATGTATAAGGGGGACGCGATAAAAATTGTGATTGATAAGGGGGGCGCCAATATTGAAAGTTTGAGAAGCACTGCCATAACTAACACATCCACATAAAATATTTCTCGCAATTGTTGCATAGCGCCGACTAGCAAGCTGGCAATGCTGTCAAGTGCCACACTAAAAAAATGGACTAATTAATTTATTTCCGACAATAAGCTAATTAATGAAAACGTTTCTTTTTATTTATTTTAAAACTTTTACAGTAGTCTGTATAACATCTAAGGGCAGCAATCAAGATTAAAAGTTTCATTATTTAGGTAGAAATAAATAAAAAAACATGTGTCTCAAAAAAGAGACAATGATAAATGATGGGTTAAATACATTTACGGCTTCTTTGAGACATTGGTAAAGCTTCCTTCAAAATTTTGGAACAATACAATCAACAGTATGGGTTTGTATATATATATTAATATATATATATATATATATATATATTATATATATATATATACATATATATATAGTATATATATATATTATATATATATATTATATATATGTATATTATATATATTACATATATATATATTATATATATATATATATATATATATATATATATAAGGTCAATACAAAATGTATAACTTCTCATATTTATGTATAAAGTATAAGTATATATATTTAACTGTTTCTTCATTAACATCAAAGTATTTGTTTTTATTGTCAAAGCTGGGACCATAATATTATATTATTTTCTATAAACAACATTAGAAAATGTTATTTTGATTTATACTCTCCATATTTTTAAATTATTTCGACAAATGTTTTTAAATTAATTATGTGTTTGCCCATACCTTGAGGTTTACAGCAATATAAGAGAGGAGCATATATAATTTCATGTCTGTAAGTCTAATACTTCATTAATATATATGTAAACAAAAATTTTAAAAATAACTATAAAAAAACCCAAAAGTAATGAAAGAACCGTATTTCAAATCATTCATCCTATAGAAAAAACACTTTTTACCAGATTGCACAGAAAAAATGGAGAATCATTTCTGCATCTCCACGTGTGCCATTTCCAGCAGCATCTGCTATTAAATTCCATTTTAGGCTTAAGAAATCGAGTCCATCGTTTGGCTATTCCTAAAACAAAACACTTCCTTTCACTTTAAAAGCATTGGACATTGATTTTCCTCCCGAGTGCAAACCAAACGATTTCCAGCCGAGTTTATATGCTGCTACCGAATTATTGGATTTTCTTTAGTCCCGCTTTCCTTCCTCTTTCTCCTAGCAATCCTTTCTGTATATTTCTCTTTACTTAGCCATAAACTTGGCATATAGTACTCAGCTAAGAAAACAAACAGTAACGATTTTGCTTTTCGCTACGTTTGAAAAATATGTGTTGGTTATGTTCACATTTCCCTCTGCCACTCAGTTTCGCCAAAAGTGTGTTTTTCAGTCTTCTCTTATCTTTTGTGTATTTTGGCGATGTTTTTTGTATTTATTTCTTGTTTCGGCTCTGTTTCACCGAATACTAATGCAAGGAGTACAATAGGATGGCAATTATGAATTATTTTCATAAAGATAGGGAAAAAAATAACGTCTGTCACTTCTAATGCGATTAACGTTCCAGAATTATATTTTATAAGTGCAAAATGGCTATTTTCATATTGTGTTTTCCAAAGTGATAGCCATCTTTAACATAAATGTGTATTTAAGTGCTTTTTAATTGTTCCTCACGAGTATTTGTTGTAATACATGCAACCTATAGATATTTCTAAGGCAGATTGAACGCCTTAAAGTTTTTTTTTTAACTTTTAACAAAGAAGTAAATTAATGAAGAATATTCAATTTCAACAGAAAAATATGTAAATTTAACTGGAATATATGAAATACATGGTTAATCTTTTAGAGGCCGAGGTCATTGCAATGTTACACAATATCTAGATCTTAAAAGGAAGACATAAATTTCAAGTAGAATCTGGAAAACTGTTGCGATGAAACTTGATCTTGAGATCTTACCTGCTATGTGTTGGTATAGTAATGGATAGGTGGTTTATAGATCTTAATCTGAAGCGAAATATCTTAGACACTTATAAGGGTAATTAAATTTAAATGAAATTCGATCTAAAAGTTCTTATATGATACAGTTTCAAAATAAAGACATAACTTTTCAAATGACAATTCGCAATGGTGATTAAAATTATGCAACCAAACATGTGCCAAAGTAATTTCAGTCTCTTATGTATTTTTGAAACAACGTTATTGCACAATTAGCAAAAATATTTCACTATAAAATATTTTACAGGTAAGAGTTTCTTCTTATTTGAATCCTTTTTTAGCGAAAATCATCTCTAAAATCTTCAAAATATAGATCAAAACGTATGAAAACGCGTACGTAAATTCCTTTATTCATATTATCCTTCTTTATAAAGTTTACGCAAAAATTAAGCCTAATGAAATAAATATAACTTCTTAATTTTGTACCTCATTCAGCGACATTGATCATAAATGACAAGAAATTTTGTCACCAAAACCTTCAGAAAAGAAATACAAATGCACAGAATATCAAAACTGATAAATATGATACGTTCAATTAGTTAATGTTGCAAAAAGTCCCATTCGTATGGGTGGTTAGAATTACAGTTAGGGACAAATACGATGCATAAATGACACTTTCATTTATAGTCATTCATTTCGCAACAAAAAAATTCTAGTCATTAATTTAGGCATATAGCTTTATCATAATTCACAACTCTAAAGAATACTACCTCGAATTTCAAGTAACAAATAGGGAATTTCTTATAAAGTAACTTTATTTTGCCAATTAAACAAAACGCTGTTTTAAAATTGATTTGAAAAAAAAAATCCAAATACATCAATGAATTTGTAATTAAGACATTAAAAGATAACTAGCTGATAATTTCTTTTTATGAACACATGCTTTCAAAACATTAAAACTCATATAAAAGAATATAAAAACATGAAAACTACTATGCATTTCTTACTTTCAGAAATCATATTTATGATGCTACTTTACAAACATTTATACTTCGAAAGAGAGAGATTTTTATTCGTAATCACTCATCACTTGTATTAGAACAAGGTATTTTTATCATCCTTGGATTTAAAAGTTATTATTCAGTTTTCTTTCTTTTTGTATGTTCTGTGGAACAATTACTTGTGCTATAGCGTTTGGGAATTGAATTGCAACGCTGACGCAGTTGCTCTACGAAATACTCTACTGTAAAGATTAAATATATTTACTTCAAATGCGTTATGCCTATTTTGAATTTCAGAGCGAAATCAAAATACAACTTAGCAATTGCAATTAAAACGATGCTTTAATTTCTAAAAACATTTTAGATTGCTTGTATTGCAGATTTAATGAGGACTTCAATCTATTTACAAAAGAAAACAAGATACTGTTGCCAAATTCTACATCAATTATCTGCGCTATGTATTGAATGAAAAACATTAATTGACATAATTAATCATAAACACAATATATCTCGAGTCAATAAAAGCTGTTTTTTCTTTTACTTAACGATTAGAAATTCCCTGACAAAATGTATGCATCATTAAGTAGTATGCATCACCATCAGCAAATTGATTTATCTAAGCATGCCAGTTAAATGGAGGGGAAAAGTTAGGTTATTAAAGCATATAGTTAAAGACTCTCATGGTTATTGAACATAATCTTGAAATATTTTCATGCAAATTAGCCTCCATATTTCTGTGCTCTTTCATACAAATTTAACCATCGGAATGTGAATTCTATAACACACAGGATGTATACTACACAAAGAACTTTCTTCCCTAAACGCATTAAGGCACTAAAACATCATTAACTTAAAATCAATTGATGTACTTCTATTTTAAAGGATATGTCTTTAATTATGTTTTTGTAATAATGTTTGTTTTTTGCATAATTATGTTATGTTTCAGTTGTTAGTTACTACAACTAAATAAATATCAACCGATATATCGATAACTTATTTATTTCTGTTACATGTGTATCTCATGTGTTGAGTATATATTACAACGTTTCCAAGTTTTCTTGTATAGAACTTAGTTGTGTATTTGCAGAGATTAATAAGTGTATGTAAACACAATACTTATAAATAATCATTATTCACCCATACACACACTCGTCAAGTAGGTAAGGTATACCAGTACGGATATACCAGTGCTGGAAAACATGAACAGGATAAATGTTTCGTCATTTTTTTGTGTCTCAAAAGCAGCCCTGCCGGCTATTCCATACGAGGTCCATAGATTACTGAAAAGATTTCCTCTCTCCTGTTTAGAGCACATGAGTTAAATAAAGCCTGCTTTCTCCAATGGTTTCCTGCACATGTTTATATGATGGGCATTGCTAATGCGAATAAAATTAGCGAAATATGCCAGATATCTCAACAATGAAAACTTTGTCAACGATACTTTATTAGATGCAGATGTTGTCGCAAATTTCGAGTTATTGAGTGATAAATCCATCTTTGTAAAACATCAACTCTGTAATATAAGTGGAGACCACACTTGATAACAAAGATAATTTCTAAGCTAAGAACATGTCATTACAGAGGAATGTAGTTTGATAAGAGGATGGTAATTGAAATTATAGGAATTGTGATAAATATTTAGATATAAAGCTAACACCTGTTCCTATTTTTAGGGAGTGGTGTTGGAACCTTAAATCTTCTAAATATAACGATTTTGAGATTTTTAACTTTTCAAATTCTATAGGTGTTAACATTTTCTAAAGCTACCTTACTTTAACTTGTAGGACAATTAAAAGCCCTTAAAATTAGTTTTAAATAATCATCGAAACTAGCCCACTACAATTTAAATGGAGAGAAATTTAAACAAAGTATTTTGTTTTCTCTTAAAGGTTTAATGAACGATGGAAATCATTCCATTTATTCCAGAATTGCTAAAAAAGTGTTTACATGGAGGTACACAAAATCCCAATGGAAAAGTAAGCAACGTAATATGGTCTCGTGTACTGAAAAAATATTTGTACAAATAGAAGTATTATCACATTGGGTGCATATGATGCAATTTCATCAATTTAATATGGTAAATGTATCAAAAACTGAAATTTTGAGAAAACTTAATATTGTGAGCCTGGTAATTACTTGGTACAGGCAATGGAGGGCCTGTTAAAGGCTGTTAAAAGCTAAATACTCATGCATGTAAAAACAAACAAGAAAAAATTAGGAAAGAAAATGAGTTAAAGAAAGAGGGGGGATGATGACATTCAAATAAATGTATATCATTTGAAGTATGGAGAGGAATGTTTTAATAAAAAAGAGATTATACATTAAAGTTCATTTATCTCAAAATGTAAATTATAATGTTCGATGTACTTATTCTGGGAAAATAATGTCCACAGGTATGTAAGTTTTTTATGACATATTTATAATGATGACTAATATACACTGAAATTAGTTTTTTGTAAACAACTCGAAAATTTATTTTTGACAATTTTTTTGGTGCGAAAAATAGGTCAGATTTCACAATGTATGATAAAATAATTTCGAAATTTCTAAAAAATTCATTCAAAATTATAGCTAAAAGCTCATTTCAGGATAATGCGAAAGGTTTACTTCAATTGTATGTACACTTTCAAGTATATACATATCAAAGGGAGAACAAGTATATCAAGAGCAGCCAATTTAACATTGCCGTAATAGATGTTTCCAAATTAACTGTCCAGTTGTTCTTGCTGATCCACAAAAAAATAGGGGTCATGTTTTGTCAACAAACTCTACGCGAATGATAATGAAAAAATTGCCAGATCATTCATTTGGGTCATGCTAGTATTTGATTTGGTTCCGTCTTGAACACGTAATAATTAAAAAGTCTGTTAAAAGTTCCATATAATTTGGAAAAGTGATGACTAGCATATTTCTTAAAATGTGGAAAATTGACACCACGTATTACATCATTAGGCACTGGGGCTGCAAATTTATCACTTTTACAGCGATTACTTTGAATAACGGGAACCTATAGAACCATGCAGCTAAAAGCAGTTACAATCTGATAAAAACTTTGCTGTGTACTCAAATAACACTATTATCTCAAATTTTTAGAAATAAAAAACTTCAATTTTATGCACAAGTCAACTTTAACTTGTTATTTAATATGAAACAAAAAAAATCAAATAAAACTAGAAATCATAAAGAGATTATCAACTTCTAAAAACGAATTCTCATAATTTTCACTCTTTCATTACTGACTAGTATTTATTTTTTACAATCTTTTCAAAAATATCGACTTTTTATCCTGTTATTTGAATAGAAATTCTGTAATTCACTGAATTACAAAATACTGAAGCACATATTTTTAATATTTAATCTATGTTGATAAAACAAATTTTTTCTACCAAGAACATTATTAAAAATGCAATTGAAATACCATACAGCAGAACGTCGTTTATCGAAATCAATTGGGACTGGAAACCATTCGGGTAACCGAAAATCAAATGCGATCCATGCAGTATGTGAAACGGACATTATACAAATACTGAAAAGAATCACATGCGGGACACGTGCTTGAAGAAAAAAGCAAAATAGGTGCAATATGTCGCAATTTAAGCTTTACTGTGGAAAATAATCACTTATTTTTCGCTGTACCACTGTACACCTTTGCTTTTTCATTGAAAGATCTCTGCACCTCTTGTTCAGCAGTAGTTGAGTAGGACAGCACTCTGATTGCTTTTCGTACCGCTCCATAACTGTCTCTAACGCAGAGAGTGTGACAGTATTTGATGGACCCGTGCTGCTTTCGTTGTGGCTGTTGTCTTTATGTTCAAGACGTTGCGCTTTCGTTTTTTGAATTGGAAGTCATATCAGTTCACAAATCAGCACAAGAGCACGTATACACCCCTAACTTGGAAACAAAATGACCTAATATTCCGCGCATATGTTTACCAATTAACACGACTGAAATTTCCCAAATATCCCTGACCTTGGGTTTACCCGTCATTTTTAGCCTCACGCGAAACAACTGTTGAGTATAGCACTGTTCGAAAACGTATTCATATACAGTACATATAGTTGGCAAAAAAACTAATCGGATATTTGACGCTCCGGATAATAAACGTTCGGATAAACGACGTTCTACTGCTTTGCAAATATTTAGCCTGTACGACATTTATTCTTAAATTATGTAACCGGATTCTTTCCTTTCTAAACATATTTAGAATACTTCTTTTAATAGTCACTGTATATAAAAAAAATTTCAAAGAAAAACAATCCATCAGTTTAAGCTAAACGAATGCAGAAAACAATAAGGAAATTTATAAATTTGTAGACGTAGAGAAATAATAAATCAAAAGTTTAATTTGTTCTTTGCTTTCTGAATCTCTGAGTAGTACATCACATATAATTTGAAAGAAATATGACACAACTCCGGAATATTCACAACCTATTCAATACTGCTGTTTATTTTAGAAAGTTTTTTATATAAATGTTCGGAAATTAGAAAAGTTTTTGGTTATTTTGTAGATATGTTATAGCTATTTATTAAGAGTTTATTTTGATCAGATTATGACTAAGAAAAATTAAATCGGAAGTTTAAGCATGTGCTGATATTTTTTTTATTTTATAAATGATTGTGTACTCGAAAATGACTTTTAAGTCGAAGCTTGACCTCTTTATAACCTCACAAATGTGTAAGTGTATATATACGAGTATATATATATATATATATATATATATATATATATATATATATATATATATATACAACATATATGCATATATATGATGTTTCAAGACAACATCAAGTTCTGTTAAGAAACAATTCTATTTTGCGAGCAAGCGATTTTCCTTTCGTTGAGAGAAATGAACACCAAGTAAATCGATTAGATTTCAAAAATTCTAATTGGGCTCTATACTTATTTCAAGAACTTCTAAGTGACATTTTTAGTTTATGGTTTCGATTCGAAAGTACAGTATGGGCTTGTATATGCGAATATCATAAAATTTAACGAGCTGGCATCGGGATTGTTGTGTTTAGAATATCTTTTTTGAGAAAAATAATTAGCTGTGTATTTTGAAACATGAATATGTTATGGAAAATAAGTTAAATGGTAAAAAGGAGATAATGTTCCAAATATAATTTAGTTATCCTTACATATATATAAACTTATTTGCTGTAATTATTGTTGTTTATGACCATAGTATATATATATATACTGTGAATTACTGTATAAGGTTTAGAATACTTCTAAAAGTAATCTCTAGATAAGGACTTAGTTTTGATTTGCTACCCTTAAAATGTTTTCTATATAGTAGCCATTCTGATCTACACATTTATTCCATCGTTTCTGGACGTTTTGATGGACGCCATTACATAATTCAAGAGATAGTGTCGAAAACAATTGTTTAACATATTTAATGACTTATATTACCTTTCAGATATCCAACTCCACCACAGGGTTTTTCGAGTTCTGGGGACAAGAAAACAGTCAAATGCCTTTGCCACTTGTCAAAACTGAGATCAGTGAATAAGCTGGCTCCTGCATCTTCCTCCCTCTGTTTCGTTTGTAAGTTCCTACTTGCACACACCATCCTTTTTTATTCCAGCTGCAAAAAAATAGCAGCAATTCTTTCTCCCTACTGCGTTTTGCTGCTCCTCGAACGCGTTTTTTGGGCTTTTCGCCCCCTTCCTGCGCTCTACCACTCCCGCCCTCATGACGTCACTCCGGTTTCGTTCTCGTTTCGCTTCTTCCTCCACTGGCCTTCCCCCTGCGGGGGGAGTGTTTTCTGATATTGCATCTCCATTAACCCTTTTTTTCCTTGATTCTGGGTATAAGCGATTCATTTCGCTTGCACCCGAGCCATCTAATTTTCGTTTCGGGGACCAGAAAAAATTGCTTGAAACAAGGTAAAAGGATTACAATGAATGTGGAAAAATTTCCATCTTATATGACTTTGATTCTTTAACAACACTTTGACATAAATAAAAATATTTGTGTGTTTTTTGTGATCACACTGCGGAATCTTTTGAAAAGATCACTTCGAAACTTGTTCTACAGTGTGCATCAATAGGCATTTATGGTAGCCTGAGGTCATTTAAGGTGACTTCACTAAAAAGAGTCTACCTGATCTTCCCTGCAAAATTTTACGACACCTTTATTGAGGGTAGTTGAATCACTAGACTTTTAGTCCTTGTTCATTTCTTAGTTTTCTGTTTCCCATTCATAAGTTTAAGATTCATCCTCAGTAAAAATCTCACGAAAACATTCTTTTTTTTCTATAACTCAAGCATATATCTACCCTGATTGATCGAAACAAGTTTTCTTATGGAAAGAAATCAATAATCATAGAACCTAGCATGTTGAAAACCTCTTAAATGTGCAATTCTTTGGAGGATAATTTTTCATACTCTACCATATCTAAAACCAGTCTCATTGATGATCCTTTGGTTAAATAGACTGCCGGATGCCGGAGTTTAACATCCGTAAAAAATTATTTAGCCTTAGATTTCTTGGGTGGTGTACCATTTTCATTGTACGAGCTTAATACCTCTTAGAGCCTCCATTTCCCCCATAGTGGGATTTACTTCAATTTACGGCTTCTAGAAATCATCCAAATCCTCATTAATTGTTGTAATTTACAATTGCATGATTCAAACAATATGCTGGGTGGATTTTAACCAGATATCTAGGTTATTACACACTGCGACAGTAATGTATCCTTGTATATCCAGGTACTTCCTGAATATACAAGTTTATACAGGATGTCTCAGGATTATTGATAAAAACTTTGCAGGAATGTAGAGAACTTCACAAGGATTCAGTTTTTTATATCGACACATGGTCAGAAATGTCTTCGTTTGGCTCTAGGCGGCGTTATTCACACACAGATTGGCGGAAATAAAACCGTACTACAGCATTCATTTGAGCTGTCATACCCCGCATCGGATATTTGAGACGTTTAACGAACACCAAACTGTCAGATATTGGACAGAATTTTAGATTGACAGGAGAAAATGCATGGATGGTAGAAAGATTATATCAGGAAAAGCACTCTCGGAGAGATTCACCGGACCGTCGGATGCTTACTAATTTGAATCAAAATTTGTGTGAATATGGTTATCCCCATATAACAAGATTAGTGAGGGCTTACTTACTTACTTACTCCAGAGAATCGAGCTCACCCAAAGGGTTTAGAGCTGCATCCGACCCTCCGAGAAGTATTTTATTATCAAATTAAACGAAAAACATGTACAAAAAAGTCCCTTCCCCAAAATTCTTGAGAATTGGGGGAATACAGAAAAAAAACGCTTAACAATTACAAATTACAATGCAAATACATAAAAAAAACACTTAACAAACACAGACAAGAATGGCGCCAACACTTCCTGTTGTCGTTAGATTTTTTTTTTTTTTTGAAAAAGCACAGAAAAGATGATTTTTTTTTTTACATTTCCTTCTCCAATTATATTTTTAAGACACTAAAAAGAGAAAGAGGGGAGAAAGGGGGGAACAGATAAGTTATTGAATTTTATTAAAGAAACCATTTTTGCTAAAAGAGAGAGAAAAAAACAAGAAATTAATCATAAAGTAAACCCAGAATGATGACTAAGGGTTAAAACAGGAAGCTGCAAAAAATTATGGGAGGGGAACAAAAAAGATTTAAAGTTATAGCAAGAACCGAAGAGGGAAAAGGGAAAGTTAAGCCAAATTATCACATATGGATTTGGAAATAGCAAAGCAGGAAATTAATTTATTGTGAATTGCACGATTATTAATAATAGAGTTGACCCAAGGATAGAGAGCGTTCGGGCTGGGGTTAACAAGATGGTGATCAGAAGTGAGAAGGGGCAGTGGAATACGTAATGGTCGGCGTCTCCAGGCGACCCACACAGGCAATTTGGAGAGGGAAGGAGATTGAACCTGTGCAAGTAAGCGGGGAAAGGCCCATGATTAGTTAGAAAATGGACCAGATATTTAGAAATGGGAAGAATGTTTAATTTAGGATTATTGAAAAAAAGCGCTTGACCCTTAGTCCAGTATTGCAATCATTCCAAGAGGAGGTCCAAAAAAGACTCTAGGATAAATTTATTTAAGGAACTGGAGAGGAAGCAGCGAGGAGCGGGAACCGAAAACACTTCGCCATCATATACAGCCTGTTTTGCATAAAAATCGGCGTAATCATTATAAAGGTTATTGTTATGAGCTTTGACCCAGTAAAGATTGTAGTAGCTTCTGAATTGAAACAATTTGAATTTAATTGAATTGAGATAACTGGATTTATTTGTAAGATTATTAAGAAAGAGAATAGAGGAGAGACTGTCAGTATAAATATGAATTTTAGTATTATGATGAACTGCCCAACAGACAGAGAGACCGATGGCAGAGAACTTTGCCTGAAAGACCGAGTTAAAATCCTGAATTTTAAAGAGATATGTTTTAAAGAGAGACCCCCGAAAAAAAATACACACGGCGAAACCAACATTGGAATCGATTTTGGATCCGTCAGTATACACTTCCCACTCAGATGGGTTCTCGAAAGTATTAATGGGAAAGGAAAGAAAATCGGGAAGGATCTGATGAAGAGAAATAAAAGAGTCCAATTTCGTAGCTGGGATAAGGCCTGGAAGGAGATCGTTCCTGTTGTTCCAAAGTTGGAATTTAAAGTAGAGAGAGCGAATAACAATATGAATGGGGGGAATGCCTGATAGGATATTAAGAGCGTCAGTAGGGGAGGTTTTATAGGCTTTAGTGATTTTTAATAAGTAAATCCTCTAATTAGATTTAAGCTTTTGGACCTGGATAGAGGTCAGGGATCCACCCCACACTCCTGCTCCGTAGGAGATGATTGGTTGAACAACCGAAGTATACCAAAGTTTCATTAAGGAAATATGCTGGTGATTGAAATTTTTGGAAACACGATAAAATTTGGAAGAAATCCAGAGAATCTTATCCTTGATAGAATTTATATGGGAGTCCAAGATAAGCGATTGTCAATGTTGACACTCAAGTATTTGTATGACTTAGAGATATGGATGGAATTGGAACCAATTTTAAAAATGGGATTCCTCCTGAAGATCGTGCTCCCTCGAAAACCACGGCCTTGAATAAAGGGACATCTGAAAACAACTGAAACGGTTTTAGCAGTTGCTATTGACAAATTGAGCTCGGAAAGCTTAGAATTTACTAAACTAAGGATTTTATTAGTATTATCTTCAAGTTTCTTACGTGAAAGGCCAAAAGAGACAATTGCGAGATCGTCCGCAAAGGCTTGGAGAAGAAACAGTTCAGAGTTAAGAGAAATGATAGGATTAAAATAAATATTCCAAAGAGTTGGTGAAAGAACGGACCCTTGTGGGCAGCCTTTAAAAATTTGTTTTTTAATGGTAAAAGTATTATCAGTCCAGATAATTACCCTGTTAGTGAGGTAAGAGTGAATGAATTTCTGAAAGTGAAGAGGAATACGGTATGAATGAAAAATATGGAAGAGAGTCGACCAATCAACGTTGTCAAAAGCAGATTTGATATCAATAAACGTAGAAGCAGTATGTTTATTCACCCTGGTAATTTTAATGTGATGCACTAATTTGTCCACGGCCTCAATGCAGCTGCGGCTTTCCCTAAAGCCGAACTGAGATCTATGGAGAATATTATTCTTAGAAATCCAACGGAGAAACCTATTAAGAAAAATTCTTTCTAAAATTTTGCCAAGTGTGGAGAGCAAACAAATTGGTCGATAGAGAGAGTAGACGATGGGTCACGCCCGGGCTTTAGTAAAAATGTAATTTTTGTGTTCTTAAAAATGGAAGAGAAGTGATTAAATTGGATGCAGAGGTTAAAGAACCGAAAAAGCAAGTTGGGGGAAGGAGTTATAAAGAGCTTTCCAAATAGCATAGTCAATGAGATCAATACCCGGGGCTTTACCCCCACGAAGCTTCGGAAGACGACTTCAACTTCACTGGGGCTCAGGCATGAAGGAGGAGAGCAGTCATTGAAGACAAGAGGAATAGGAGGAGATCCTGAAGGGAAATGAGAATCAAGAAGAAGGCTAACCTTACTATGGAACAAAGAGGCAGGATCGCCAGTCGAAATTTGATGAAGATTAGTTGGGCTGGATAACTTTCCGAAAGCTGCTTTAAAAGTAAATCAAAAATTATTAGAATTCGTAGAACAGAAATACTCCCAAGCTTTATTCTTGGTGTCAATTATTGACTTTTATAGTTGGCCCTGAGGGCTTTGTACCTGGAGTGCATGGAGGCAATCTCGTCGACCGACATGCCATGAGTAGTGAGAGAAACCACCCTCCGCTTGTATGCATTCAGCTGATTACGCTGGATTCTTAAGGAATTTTTCCACCATTTGAAAGAAGGGTATTTAAAACCCGGCGCTTTTTAAGAGTTGAGAAGGCAGAGACATTTGTAGTATTAATTAATAGACTAGCGAAATTATCAAGTAGTTCAATTGAGGAGATGTTAGTCAAGAAAGAATTAAGAAGGTTATAGTTCTTGCGAAAATTATAGATGAATTTATTAATGCCATATTTGGTTTTAAAGACAAAGTCAGAAAAATTAGATCACACCGGAGATGAACACTGATAAAACTATGATCGCTAAGGGATTCGGTGGAAAGAATTTCCCAATTCTCAACAAAGGAAACCAGGTCGCAAGATGTGAGGGTGAGATCGGGGTTCCCAACCGCGGACCGCCATGAAAGGTTGGTCCCAGTCCTGGAATATTGCAAAGATGCAAATTGTTGGAGAGTAAGAAATCAGCCAAGATATCCCCCCTCCTGTCAGTGTTCTTATACCCCCAAACAACTGACCTTGCATTGAAGTCCCCGGCTAACAAACAATTCTTATTAATTCCTTTATAGAGGTTCAATTGATTAATAGCCTCGGAGAAATCACCATGAGGGGAAAAGTAAACGTTAATAACAATAAGAAGAACTTGATTTAATTTAATGTTGACGGACACAGTGTGATCTGTTTTCATGCAAAAGTTGCAAATGATATTCCGATTATAACAAACAATTGCACAATTGAGAGAATTTGAAAAGAATTGAGAGGAACCAAGTGAGGAATTTAAGGGAAGATTAAAGTTAGGGTAAGGATCCTGGAGGAGAAGTAAATCGAAACCCATCTCCACTGCAACCGAGTGAGCTTGAAGATGGGCAGACCGGGAGTGATTCGCATTTAGTTGTAAAATTCTAAGAAGATCTGCCAGAATTAAAGGAGTGGTTATAACTGCAATGGATAAGCAAGAATTGAAAGCATAAAATAATTAAAGATAGAGATAGTAGTATATGCAAATGAAAATAAAAGTAATAAAAGGAATTAAAATATCAAAAACAAATACAATACAAATATAATATTATAAAAATCAATAAAAATACAATACTAGTATAAATACTTAAAAATGAAATACAATAAACGGAATGCATGAAAGATACATAAAAAAAAATAATGTACGTGAGTAATAATAACTAAGATAAAAAAATTATTGGCCAAAATCTGCCTTGCAAAAAATTTTGAATAAGGAAACGAATCGAAAACAAATAAAATCGAATAATAAAAACTAATTAGGTGAATATAATAACACGCAAAAAATGTGTCTTGATTACATAAAAATAAGAGGTGAATCAGAACAATTTAAGAACAAATATAAACAGAATATATCAAAATAATAATAAAAATATATGAACATAAAGTTGAGAAGGTACTACAAAATAAATATTAAATATAAATATTAAATATTAAAGCACAAGGTACACACACATAATATACAAAAATGAAGGGAAAAAATAAAGAATAAAATGCAGCTCAACAAAATAAACATGAAATGAAGTTAAACATGTAATTTCAATATGCTGATAAATAAAAATAAATGGAATAATTAATTATAAAAATGATAAAACAGGTTGCGAAAGTGAAGAAGTCAGAAAGTAAGTGAAAGAAATCAGCGTCCGTAATCAGTGTGATCCATTGTACGTTTTTAAATTGGATTAATACTGGACAGTGTTTATCACGGCATCCGTGATTTTCGAAAATCCTGATCTAAACCTGACATTATGATTTGTACAGTTTATGCATCGAGGTTCGCAGGAGGTTCGATCATGGTCGTCCGTGGAACTACAACTGAAGCAAGCTTGAGTATTGGAGCAATGATTCCTTGTGTGGCCCAAAGTACCACAAGTAGAGCATTGCATGACAGATATAAATGTTTCAATTCTAACTCTCTCAAAATTTAGATAAAGACAACCGTGATCTTTGATAACGGGGTAGAGATCAGGAATTACAGATATGACCCAATTATTGGAAGATTTCGATTTTATAGAGAAATGGACCTCGAAACCACCATCCTTGAATATTTCATTTTTTAGAAGTAATGCTTTGGTAATGGAGTCTTTGTTGTATGATGAATCCACACCAAATAATATAAACTGTGGCTTACGTCGGACTGGCTTGGATATTGAGAAACTTGCAAAGTCAGCATTATTGGAGAGTTCTTGGCTTAGTTTGCTTACATCCTCGTCGGTGTTCAAACAGATTGCAATTCCACCATTATTGATATTTTTAATTCTGGTTATTCTAAAGGGTAGATTTTTGCTCAGCAGAAAGGAAGTTATTTTGTTACGGGTAGTGAGGGCTGTCTACGAGTGATTCGGGATCCCAGCATGGAAAAAATGTGCTGGATACCATTCGAATGTGTCTGAATATCAGAGTAAAAGCCATCGCTGCTGCCGTATGAGGGTCTCAGAGTAGTATTCATTGTATTTTGCAACATGAAAGCTTACACTCTCACAACTTCACACAGTACCGCCACTGTACATGCAATATCCTTGACCAATAAATATTTCAAATAATCTCAGTCTCATGTTATTTCATTTCTTGTACTTGTTAAACTACTTTCCCATGACGTCTCTGGTCATGTGTGTTGTGCAAATCTGAATCATTGAGATGCATCATACTTTCCATTAAAGTTTGTCCTAGTACTTTTGGGACACATTGTATATGATTTTTAGTTAGATAAAATAACATACGGAAAATAAATGCTTCTTGTATCAAAATTACGTTTCGTTTTCAGTTTTTTTTTATTTCTTCATATCTGTAAAAAAAAATAGTTAGGAAAAAATTATATAAGTATTTTTTTTTAATATTTTAGTTTGTGTATCTCACTTTGGGTCAGGAGAATTCGTGGAAATTTTATAAAACATCAGAAAACCTTCAGTTACCCATACTTAAATTTCAATTTGACTTGATTAAATGTTTTATTAACTTTATCATTCTAAAACAACGCAATGGCTATTACAAAAGGTGGTTCGCACTTAATGAAAACGATTTTGTAATTAATTTTCTCTTTTGCATTTTAAGATAAAACGTTGGCAACTTCAGAATAATCGTTATCTAATGTTTTCTTTGGACTGGAATGTAAAATAAAATATTTAGTTTAAAAAAATGTCTTCTAAAATTGATAGATGGCTGTAAGATTACGTGAACATACTTTAAGAGGAGAAATATTCATATCAACAAATTATAAAGCGATGTAAAAATCTCGGTTATTGCATTTCTATATAATGTAATTATAATAAATGTATTAAATTTTAAAGGGAAAAAATGTCTAGCTTAAGGTCAAAATTAAAACAGACCATGGAACTTCATACTAGTAGTTCAAACGCAGACAACTATTAAGAAAGTGAAGTCTCTTATCCTAACAGAAAATCTACTGACTCAAAGATTCCTTGCTTCGAAACTAAGAATGTCTTCCAGCACTGTACCTAAAATAATTAATTAAAATTTAAAGTTAAGAAAGTTCTTTAAAGCTAAAGTTTGTTTCCCCTTCTTAAAAACAAATTGCCGAAAGAAAAGCAAGTTGTAGAAAATTATAGAAAAACACACACACCCCCTAGCTGCCAAAAAAAGGAAATTTGTGGTAACGCCCAATGAGGTATGGTTATATTTAATTGACTGTATTAAAAGAAAATCAGTTTTCTATTACTCAACTGGCGAGAATGACCTTTCGAAATGGCTTCGTTAGTGCACAGAAAAGTTTCCAAAGTAATTCATGATTGTTGCAGGATTTTCTAACAACAGTGAATTAAAAATCAAAAAATATAAAGCCAAAACTAATTCACTCTACTATCAGCAGAATATTTTGAACCAATTTTAGAAGAATAAGTTCAATTCTTATATGGAAAGGACTTTAATAACGTTGAGCTTCAAATGGAAAAATGCATCTAGTCACACATCTAAGCCAACTACCGCTTAATTAACAAAGAAAGAATCAGAAACAGGCATAAAGTGTATCAAATTTGAGGAAATATATGTAAAATCATCCTACTCTTCTGCAATTAGTGTGTGTGCTTTTGGTTTATTAAAACGACCTCCAGAAATACGGCTTCCAAGAACACTGAACGTACTTCGGAAAACAGTTCTAGAGGAATGGAGTAAAATTTGCAGGACAGTACTAAGAAAAAATTTACTTTCCAAAACATTTCTTCTACAGCCAATGTCGGGAATCGTGGCTTTCAGATAAAAACAAATTGCCATAAAAAATATGGTATCTATTGACAAAAATTAACTATCCAAATCGTTTCCACATGAAGTGTGAATGATCTTCTGTAGTGTTAAACCTCATAATAATGGCGAGGAGGTCACTTAATCTCACAATACACATTCGAAACTTGTCAAGTGAGTGGATGAGTGAATATTGGATTTTATGGCGCAAGAGCCAATTTGGGTAAAGCTGTGCCAAACGCTTGTTTAAGCATTAAATCATTAAAAAAAATTTAAAAAGAGTTCCATTAATTGAAACTTGTCAAACTTCAATCTCAAAGTGATACACAACATACTGTTACACAAACGTTGCACAATTTACTTAAAAATTCCTTTCATGCTATGAGTATTTCTTTTAAGAAATGCTGTCTAATTACATACGGGACGAATAATCGAAAACATTATTGTTATGAGATGAAAAATACTTTGAAAAAATCCTCAAATCAAATGATATAGTATAAAAAACATTCAAAACAGGCAGGAGAAAACATAACCTTTATATCTTTTAAAAAGGAATTTAATATAAATAAATATTTTTTGTAACTTCCATTTTCACTTTGAAATTCGTCGTATAGTGCACTTTTTTTCCTTATTCATTTTTTTCTCTTCTACCTTTTTTTAAACAAGGTGTCAAACTCTATTTTGAATCTTTTGAAAGGGATCTAAGGGAAGGAAGAAAAAGTAAACTCAGTAGAAATATTTTAAGAATATAAAAGAAAAATATGAAAAGAAGAAACACAAAATCCACTATAGATGTAACAATGAAAGACAGCGAGAAGTTATAAAAGGCATGTTTTACACAGAATTTTTCAACAGATGTTTTTAGGTAATATTTTGATACAGAAAAATTTCTATTCAAGGAAAAAAAATCTAAGAAAAAATTGTAAGCGTAAATTTAAGGAGTCTCAAATCATTATTTTTTTAAAGGAATAAAAAAAAATGTGAAAGTATAACAGAATCAAAATTTTTTGGATTAGCTTTATACTTTCACCATATATGACTTTCATAACTGACCTCTACCTCTTAAAAGTGCTTCTTTTCTCACTCCTAGAAAGATATATCACATTCACTTGAGTAGGTCTGTTTTGAATTTTGGCGACAAGCCGTTGTACATCAAACTTCATTTTCTATTAATCGTTATTTTCACGTAATAGGCTATCTTCTAAATACAGTTCGTATTGAAAAATCATAATTATTAAACATAGCTGTTTAAATCAGCAATCATAATTTATCATATGATAAATGCAGTATATACACACTCACTGTCAAATGCTTATCTTTAATTTTGCTTCCTTGTACCATCCTTATAAAAACTAGAATGAACATTCTTGAAGTTTAGAGAATTTCCTTACCAATTAACAATCCTAGAACCCTCTGGATTTATTTAGAAATATTTATTTCAGGAAAGAAATTTGATGACACGTTTCACGACCAGATTGGTCTTCAAAGTCACTTCTTTTGAATAATATTATTGAGGATTTCACTAACATAACGATATTTCCAGCAAAAAGACCCTTTCAGCAATGAAGCAAGTATATAATGTCCGAAATTTCATAACAAACCATTGTCACGGTTGTTAAGAGAACATGCTAAACACGAAACATATTTTTTTAAGAAACATCAAATTAAAAGTGGACACTTAAACCGTGTCTTGAATGTTTGTTATTAATTTGACGCTTTGTCAAATATTTTGGTTTCTGATACAATTATGATATATGTAAATATGAATATTTGTATATTTGTTTTCGATTTATTGTACACAAGTACATATTGTTGATTGTAACGTTCCAAAATTTTGTATCCAGCATTGCTGATGCTTCAAAGAATCCATAAGCGCCATTAAGCAATAAACTTCAGAAAACTGTAAAAACACATAGACATCTGAAAAAACATACTGTTTCGACACTAAAGAATAATCTATTACAAACTGATTTGGTTTAACAGCAGCAATAATTTTAAAAACATCCAGTAAGCTAAAGCTTTCATTTCTAGTACTACAACACCATTTCTGGTCGAATGAGCTAAATTTACAAATATCGCAATTACCGAACGAACGGTTTCCAGGAAATAAAATAGTTTCAGCACGAGTGGTATTGAAAACTAATTACCTTAAATTCATTGTCTTTGATATATGGTAGATAAATTCCGCCAGAAAAAGTTTGAAAATGAGTAACCGATCGTCGAATCAGTGGCTTTTACTTATGGTAATTTTGACGCTTTGCAGTAATTAACCGCACCAAGTTCACAGTTTTAAGAATCTATGTCGGGAGAACCAATAAAATTTTGCTAGCCTCGACTTGATACATGTAAGGGGAAGGCAAGTTTGAAAGAATATTTTAAGCGATTGAAAAAAACGCCCACTCGATGAATAATTCGAAAGTTTTTATAGGAATGCGAATTCTCTCCGAAAAAATAAACTTTTTTTTAACTGTAAAAGCGCTTATTGAGTTGACGTATCTCCTTACAATTTTTTTTTCGTTATTTTTTTCTTAATAAAAATTTTGCTAAGTTTCAAAGTTACCTATTAATCAATATTCGTTTCTAAGACAGAATCGATTTTTAATGAAAAAAAAATGTTCAATTTTTAATTACAATTTCAATGCGTAAGAAAGAAAATACTCCCTAAATTTCCAAAAAATAGTATACTCGTTAGTTTATTTCTGATTATTACCGTGAACTGTGAAATCCAGAGAGAGAGAGAGATTGGAATAAAACAAATAAACTTTCAACACAAATTATATTTTCAAGCAATGCCTTTAAAAGTCGAAATTTCTTTTAATGCAGTGTTTCTGAAACTTCCAATATTTGCGATCCAATATTCAATAATTTTCATCTAGCCTTCGCCTCCATTCAATAATAATGTATTGAATTCAATAATACTATTCATTTATGCTATGGCTACAACACTACTTTAACCTTTTAAGTGCCACCGACGTACATAAACGTCTAGCTCAGCCAAAACATTAATTGTCCCTGACGTATACATACGTCTTTTCAAAGTACCATCTTTTCTGGGCATCATCATCCTTAAAATTATTTCGGAAGCTTTAAAATGCATTAAAAGTAACTTAATATTGTTTGCGAAGGATTTAATTATTTCAGAAGATGCTTATTTATTCCTCCACCCTCCTTAAAGCATCACATATGTTTGTCTACCTGGAAAACGATGGCATTGAGGATCGAATCGTGTAACTTCGAATCGGCAGTTAAAGGTTTAATTATAAACCGTACAAAATATCAAGATGAGTGTTATTTTTGTATGTGATTGTGACAAGCCTATGGGGTCACTTTTGATTATTAAGCGTGATCTTAACTTATTGTTGTTAAATTATTTATAAAATACATTGTGCAGTACCGATACATTTTTAAGCGCATATTGTATTTTTTATTTGTCAGAATGTATTTTCTTTGTCTAATTTCAGTAAAGCAATATTTTTTTAATATTTTTTTGACATTTCAACCTGCTTGGACCCCAGTTTGAGAAATGCTGCCTCAACAACTAAAATCTTCTAAAATAATTTCAAACATACAAAATTCTAAGCTAATTTTTATAGTGTAATTTTGTATGATGCGCTTCAAGATATAAACTTTTGCATATTAGTAATTAATTATGGACTAAATTAGTTTAAGAGCAGTCAGTAGGGTAAAAACTTTTTTAAAATCAAATTTGAGTTTTTGATATTTCTAAAGCTCCAAATACTTACCTTTCCAATGATGTAAAATACAAGCCATTATATGAATTAGAAGTATTTTAAAATGACTTTTAAAAAATAATCAGGTGCCCCAGTCACGCCCACTTTGATAAGTCATTAAGTGTAAATATTGACTTTTTAAATCTGAGAACTTGCAAAGCCTCCACAAAATTTCATTTAATCATACACAATTAACTATAGATTAAAGGAAACTTAGCTGTAATTTTAACTGTTGGATTGTTTACGTCCTTTTGGAGCCAAGTTTGTAAAAATGAAGGAAATGTTTACTTCTATTTTGAGATTTAGTACATGGACAAATTTCTTTTTTGTAGTGTAAATTGAAACAAATAGTGAAATTTCTCCTTTTGAAATTTTTATACTTCTAAATACTTAATAACTTATTTGTGATAATTCTGTTGAAAACGTGATCTAAACACAATGGTAAAAGACATTTCAAACCATTCATTAAATCAATAGAAATTGAAGGAGAACCAAGATTCTTATCCTTCATAACCTTGCATAACAAAATTATAGGATACAATTTTATTTTTTTATAGATAAGGTAAGATTTTTTATAAAAATTTCTGTTCTCTAAAATTTATATTTTTAAAAATGTGTAAATATACTGTATGCATGTACTCTTATGTGTTTTAAATGCTATTGTGTATACTGAAATTACATTTTTGAAATATTCTTAAAACATCCAAATAGAAAGAAGATATAACAAAAAAAAACAATTTTCAATAAATTCAAAATATATGATGCTCGGTGAACATAGAGTTTGTCTTTGAAAAAACTAATTAATATATTTAAAAAAATCACTTCAGTATAAATATAAATGTTTAATTGATAAAAAATAAAAATTTGAGTATTTATGCTTAATATTTTCTGAGAAAAAGGTATGAGATGACACATCAAATGTGATGTTTGTTGTCTTTGCGAGCAGCTTGTTACATACATAAAAATACATAAACTTCATGTTTAAAAACATAAAAATAGTTTTATTTTGGCTTTTTTAGAAATCACTTGTTCAGTTTAGAGTAAATTTTGAAGTTTTAAACTTTGAAACTGTCTGAAACAACAAAACCTAATGATAAATTTACAAAATCTCAGTGAAAACTTTCAAAATGTCGCATAATCAGGTATTTTTATATAAATACCATCTCAAATTCATACAAAAACCATATTGATACATTTTCACATTTATGTTCAAATTTGATATTTCTAAAGCATGAACGGTAATAATTCTTGAGAAATTGATACAGAATTGAGAAAATTGATGTAATACTAGAAATTATCTCGTTGAAAAAAGCTGAAAAATGCTATTCTGGGCAATTTAAGACTTTTTTGTTTACTATTTTATGCAAAATAAATTGCAAAGATGCTAATGCTCAATAAAGTGGGACAAATACATATTGTAATTCATTATTTTTTATACACTTCAAATGCAATTTTCTCAAAATGATTGTTATCAAACTGTGTGTACCTTTTTCACAGAAAATACTCAATGAAACTACTTGCAATTTTTACTGCACATAAATAATATGTAACTATGTATACTGGAGCTACTTTCTTGGAGAATTTCCTAAAATATTTTGCTCAGAAGCAGTTTTCGTAAAAAAAAATAACAATTTTCACATTTCAAAGCGATACTTTTACGATATTTTTTTTTGAAACAAAGTAAACAATATATTTGAAATAGTTTACCATTACTTAAATAAAAACGCCTTAATATTATACAGAAAAAATTTTAAGTTTATATATTTAACAATTTCTGAGAAACAGGTTCCTAAAATGGCTCAATTAAACATTGTCGGTATAGGGGGTACCGACATTTCTTAAAACAATATGCTCAAGGCACGCCGTATAGACAGGCTGATGCACGTTAAATCTTTTGAAAATCAAATCCTTCCCGTTTGTGAGGTGCGAAGTTTTTAAGATTGGAATCATAGCCCAGGTGTAGTCCTCGTCACTTGAAAGAGGTTCAAAATCACGAGGTCCGTTGCCAATAACCCTCTCATAGCTGTAGTGTGTCACGTTAGTAAAAAATTAAAAAATGTGTGTGTGTATTAGAGTGTACACACGTAAGAAGTGAAACTTGTGTATGACATCATTTTTCGAAAAAAGATCTACTATTTACAACTTTTCAGAAATTGGTTAAATAAAGCTAAATTAGATATAGTTTAAGCAAACGGCGTTTATTATCATAGACATGGATACAAATAATACAATTATTTCACCTTATGGCTACTAAGATTATTATAGTATTTCATTAATTGTAATAGAAATATTAATATCATTGTTATCGTTATTATACATTTTTGTAATTAATGGCTTATTGTAACTGAAATATGAAATATATGGCTTACATTCCACGGAATTTAGTGACCTAGTAAAAACTCCATCAATTGTAGTGCCGGATCTTGTTGTTGATGTTTGAGGACTGTTTTTCATAGATAAATTCAATTTATCTTTTAAAAATTAAACTAGCTTCAAAGATTTATCTGATGCAAAATTAACATTAAAATCTCCACTTAAAATCATCGGTATTTCATCATTGTTGTTACGGAGTAAAGAGTCACCACCTCTTGTGTACGGCAACAATGAATGGTGAAGAAAGTTAAAAAAAATAATATCATCCAACTTCTGATTAGGAGATATGTATAACGGAGATATGTATTAGGAGATATGCAACAATCCAAATTTTCATCGCATTTTCCATTTGGCATTGAGCCATACATAAATCACCAACTGCTGATGCTAGTGACCCATGAAAGTCAGGAGAAAAAACAGAAAAATCTATAGATGAAGTTACAATGTTAACAACATCATTAGAATTATGATATATTCCTACACCTCCTGCTCTCGTGTTCGGCCGTTTAAATTTTGCGATGCATTTGAAGTTAGTGATGTTTATTTCACTTTCGTTGTTCATCCATGTTTCAGATAGAACTAAAACATTTGAATTTTTCACAATTGAATCTTCCAGGTCATCTATATGAGCTCTAAGGCTTTGACAGTTGAAAAGTAAAAAGTGACAAACCTCTTCTGTTGTTCATGAACTAAATCAAATGCTCATTTATAGTTGCTAATTTATTCAGAGACAATCGTTTAAATTCTGCTTGTAAATCGATGGTGGACGTTGACGTATCAATTTGTACAATAACTGCATTAGAAGATTCATCAGATTTTTTGGATTCTGCCATCGTTGAATCTAAAAAACGTGACGCGTAACAGAAAAAAATTAGAAAATCAATTTACAAAAAAAAATATAACATATTAAAGTATTTATATTTCATGACAATTAATTGATGTTTACTAAATTAACAGTCGTATTAATTAATAATTGCTAGTTTTAATGAAATTATATACATTTACAGATAATTACAATCAAAAACTGAGGTTAACCTTAAATAATATTCAAAACAAAAATAAATACCATAATCACACCCACGTGTTGGATGTATTAGGAAAAATAATATAATTACTTACTTTTGTTAGAAATCCACTCGGATTAGAATTAAAATTAATCCAATGATTTTTCTGATCACTTAAGTATTGAAATATTACTTATCACGTTACTACTGAGTTTTAGAAATAAACAAGGCAAGCAACAGAAACACATGACTTGACCCTCTCAAGGTTATGGGGTAAAACAATTTGGCATTTCAAGGCTTTTAATTAAACACAATATCTTTATTAAGTATAGCATATGTATTATTCTGATGTATAAGCTACATTATTGTAAAGTTTCGTTAAAATCCATTCAATTGCTTAAATATTATTATAGAACGGCATTTTTAAAAATGCAAAAAAAGAGCCCTTGGTTCTTCAAAGTGTAATGGGAAAAAATATTGAAAATTAAATAATTAAAAAGTATTCACATTTCAGTCGAACTGCTTTTGACAATTTAATATGCAGATTATTTCATTTGTTATATAAGCAAATGTACAAATTCGAAAATGAAGCCAAAATCTCAGTCGAATTAAACACGTTGCTGTTTATTTATTCTATTGTCATATGATTATGACGTCAAGTGTATCGAGTCAATTCTATTTCATTTCTGAAAAAATCGCCATAAATGCGCATGCGCGAAAAATCCTCTTGGGAACTTCAAAATGCGTTAAAAAATAGGGAGTTTTCGCACATGTAAAATCGCGTTTTTTTATTAAAGTTTTTATTTTTTAAAGGCTTAATTTTTAAGTTAATGCTTTCAAACTGCACACATCAATTACAAAAAAGAGTAATTTTTAAACAAAAAATATAACAGAAATACTGTTTAATTAGATTATCGTTAAAAAGTTTGAAAAACAAAAAACACAAAAAGTTTTTGAAAATCTATAATTTTTAATCAATTTTTTCAATCTTTGTACTGGATAGGGATAATATAATTCTACACTCGAACAAAAAGTTTTGTGAGATTATTTTAGGAAACATTCACGTTATTAAATATTTAATTAAAATTTTGAGTAGTGTTTGAAAAATCGAGAAAAAAAAGTTTTAAACATTTTATTTTTTAAATTACAGATTATAAAAGAGAAAGGCATGCATTTTATTTTGTAGAATATCAATTCATTAACACGAAAAACACTTCTTGCGCAATGATTTAGAAATCATTGTTATAAAAATGTATCAATTTTGACACCTTTTTAAAAAAATCGTAAAAATTAGAAAATAACTATTTTGTAAAAAACATTATACAGAATCATGGCGAAATGAATGGTCTTTCTGATTCTGTAATTATATTTTGTCTGAAATGAAAGGGAAGGATAGGATGCAATTTTCAAAAATGGAGAAAACGTACTACTTCGTACGGATCGACCGTAAGAGTATCAAGGTAAATATGTCGCGTCACAGAAAAACGTGACGGAAAATTTTTCCCATACGCCGATAAAGAAGTTTCACTTCAATAAAATAACCATTTGAAGCATGTGATGTTTTATGGTTAAGCATTTTAAAAGAAGAATAGAACTGGTGTAATTACAACATTAAAATTTAAATAAAAAAGTAAATATGGACGTATATGGTTTTCAAAAATAATTAATTTCGCTTTGGCATATAAGTGCCAAAAGCTTGATCCCAAACACATAAATAAGCTTTATGCTCTGATACCTAGGTGTGCATAATTAGATTAAATTGCACAAATATGTCTAAAATATATAAACAACATTTTTTAGAACATGATGTTGTTGATAAACTGTCAAATTTTTATTTTAATGAAATCTTTCTTTTCCAATAAATATTCTAAAAAGGATATCTCTTTAATAATTTTTCAAATGGTTATACTTATACTCCAGGGTGTAAAAGAAGATACAAACACATGTGTTTTCAAGTAAAACGTATTATTATTTCTTTAAAATAATATAATTGAAATTTAAAAATAAATATGTGATTTTTCCTTTCCATTTGAATCATATATTGTATCTTCTTTTTTTAATATAATGGAAAATTTTAATGGTTTGGAGTTGTATTATAAGAAAAAGTTATAAAGGCCATATCCATATATTTAAATGTTTCTGTTTTCGTAAACAGACTTTCCATATATGCAATCCAAGTTCTTTATGACACCTATTTCGCCATTTCTAAGCAACTAAAAATATTTTATCCTTCGTCGTCTACTCCATTACAATGCCTGGTCTCAATCTGCCTTAGCGACTGAAGAAATAGTTTCCTTTGTCTGGCTATTTTAAAAACTTGAGTCATATATTCACCTACATGAGCCCTAATATTCAAAATAACTCAAATCAAGCAAGTTTTATCTTCCTTTTGTGTATTGTTACTGAATTTTTAATTTTTTTAAAAAGGAATCCGGTAATAAAAAGATGATAATCATTTAAGATGCCCTGACATTTTATATATAATCTGATTAAAATAACAACAAACAATAAGAGTAAGGTATTCGACTATGTTTAGAACCACGATTTGACAAAATTACCTTAATGAATAGTTTTTTTTTATATTTAGTGTCGCTTTAATTAGAATATATATATAAAATTGTATTAACAGCACTACTACAATAAAAAAATTCTTAAATCCAGTTTTTTTGCAAAAAAAAAGGAATAAAGAATGAGATATTTTCAAAAAACATTCTCCTTTTATAAAAAAATGCTTCTTTACTAGTAATACAGGGGCCAAATATAACCTATCTATGTTACACAAATATTTTTTTTATTTTTTAATGTATTTTTTTTTCGTAAGTTATAACTGAATTCTTGGAAACTTATTATGGAATCATACAATACAAAACAAAGCGTTAAAATTATCGAGTTTTTTTATTCTTGTCAACGATATATTGCTATGACACAGTGTAAATATCGATAATATTTTAATTCAAGGTCATCTCCCACAGCCTACATGATTAGGAATTTGATCGATCGTTTTGAAGAACCGGGTTCAGTGGCCGACCATCCTGGATGAGATGCCCATCGAAAGATTCGCATTGAAGACAAAGTGGAAAATGTGCGACAGATTTCTTCAAGAATGAGGATGGAACACCGAGAAAATTTCCGGAGCTTCTTACAGAACAATGATTGCGAACTTTTTGCGGCCAATGGTGGAGCAGAATCCTAATTTGTGATTTCGAACCAGATGGAGAAACTGTTCACAATGTTAGGCAAACTATGGACCTTCTGCATGAAATTTCTGTCGAACGTCTGATTTAAAAAAATTTAGATTTCCTTTGGGCACTTCATTCGGCAGATTTAACTATGTCCGAATGTTTTTATGGGGATATTTAAAAGACAAAGTATATGTTAATAAACCAGAGACTATTAGACAGCTGAAGCAGAATATTTAGGACGAAATGTATTGAACCTTCAACCAGAAACATTATGTAAAGTAATGGAAAATGCGTTAAAAAAAGCCAATATCAGTACCAAGAAAAATGGTGTACATTTGTCAGATGTCATATATATATATATATATATATATATATATATATATATATATATATATATATATATATATATATATATATATATATATATATATATATATATATATATATATATATGTATACATATATATATAATATATTATAAATGTGAAAATTTGTGAGGATGTTTGTGGGTCTTTCACGCAAAAAAAACTGAATGGATTTTAATGAAACTTTACAGTAATATAGCTTAGATATCAGAATAACACATAGCATAGGCTATAATTTATAAAAGTTTGTAAAAAGTGTTCAAAATATAACAATATTTGTCAAGCAGGTAGGAAAAAATTCTTGTATTTGCAAGCAAATCTGGCTTGCGCTGCAAAAAAGCCCTCCACAGCATATATCTATCTTTTGTTTGTGAAAAACTTTTTGTTTTGGCTACGCAAGGGGCTCGCTTCTAATAAATTCATGTGATCAGAATAATGCCTATTTTTTATTTCAGAATAAAACTAAGTTTTGAAGGGAGAGGTTGTTATAAATCTCTCTTTATTTTAATGTTTTTTTTATGATTTTATTATGCACATTTGGTAGTAAGAAATTTATTTTTTTTTCAAAATAAATGTTTTTATCGGTTCTGGTACTTAAAGTAAATAAACTTTCTCTTTCACACTGCATCATTTGGACAATTTTTTTTGTGGCTAGTAGTTAATTATAATTGAATAGGCAGATAATGCGTTTTTAAGTATAAAAATAATTATAATTACTGTAGCGTATTTTTTGAAGTGTGTGAGTGATTTAATAATAACATCTCACTGTTCAGCGACACGAGGGCTTTTGGCAACGTATCACGTAATTTTGAACCATGGTCAAGTGACGTGGACGACACCTGAGCTGGCATCCCCTTCTCCTAACAACTACACCACACCAACTTAGAAGGAATATTCTTTGAAATCCACTCTTCCAAGATATAGGGCAGCACGGGTTCTATGATGAGTATTTTAGCGGGAAAGCCGAATAGTTTTGTAGCAGTTATTGCGTCTTCAGCTGACGGCGTTTTCAGCGGATTGCAAAGATTATTATTTTTGTCCCGAAAAAATAGTTTGTGTCAAAATTTAAGTGTTTTATGATTTTGTATGTTAGTGAAGACCTTGGAAAATGACTTGACTACTTATTTTAAGTGAACGCTGTATATAATTAATTTACAGTGGAATATATTTAATTAATTTATTAGCTTTAACGGATTTAATTTTCCAAAGTGGAGTATTTTGTTTATGTATATCCCTTAATTTGTAAATGTAGTGATCCAAAAAGATATTGTATGAAAAAAACTGCAAGTATTTAAGTGCAATACCCCTACACGGCGGGTCTTACAAAGTTCTAATAAAGCTCGAGCAACGGAAGTAGCTAGGCATTTGCCAACTTGACACTATCGTTAACATTTTGCAATGTTTTTCATTGAATCGTCATTATAATTTAAGAAACTGCGTTGCTTGCGAATATTACAATTTTAAAAATAAATACAACAGAAAGTAATATTAATGTATTACAACTTCAGATATAAATTATTTACACTACTTTAAGCGTTCATTACGCAAAACTTTTAACAATGTGTTACTTTTGCTGAGCACAGATCAGCTTAGGGAGGTATTCTGAAAAATCGACACTCAAGAATGTTACGATGAATTATAAATAAAAAAAAATCCTTTTTATCAGCTATTATATCTACATACTTAAAATTTAACAAAGGTGTTTTTTTCTTTCTTTTTTTTTGTTTAGCTGAGATATGCAAAAGGCTTTTTTTGTTTAATTTGCAATTCACATAAAATTAACTCATTAAAAACTTCTTTTTGCTTCAATCTGTGTGGTTTAATTTTTCAGTTTACCCGTGCAAAGAATGGGGATATATATATATATATTTATTTATATATATATAAATATATATATATATATATATATATATATATATATATATATATTTATATATATATATATATATATATTTATATATATATATATATATATATATATATATATATATATATATATATATATATATATATATGTATATATATATATATTTATATATATATATATATATATATATATATATATATATTTCATACATAATTTCCATAAAATATATTTAATGTAAAAAAGTTATCAAATTAAATATAAATGATTATTACAAGAGTTATCCGTGTTTAACATTTGCATGTCTTATTTGGACAACCCTGTAGAAGACTATTATATAACGCTTAAAATTATACAGTTTTAAAACAACCTCAAAATTTCTTTACTGAACCTGAACAAGAATTTTTGAAAGATTCACATTATTTTCTGACTTTCTATCAATTAAAGCAAAATCCGATGGTTTTTTTAAAATCGTATCTATTCATATGTAGTAATATATGAATAAATTCACTATCAAATAATATACTTAAAAAATCCTAGTTCGGGATCTGTATGGAATGCTTATCTATCTATATATATATATATATATAGGATATTCTTATCTCTCTATATATATCTATATATATATGTCCTTCTTGATTCATTTTCTTGCCAAAAAATTGCAATTAAGTAATACTTTCTTGTAATAGTAGTTTTAAAATAGTTTTATATGCATAATCTATAATTCAAGTGACACTAAATATCAAAGCATTTATTCTTTTATGCGCAGTTTTAAAACCACATTCCATGCGCAGTTGTATACCTTAAAAATATAATCATATAAATAAGCTTTTTCAAATTCAATAATATGATAAATATTTGGATAGTTTATATATAATTTAAGAACTATATTTTCTTACCGTACCAACTCAATAATTCATCACATATCATCTAGATTCTCAAGGATTGAAGAGGACCGTTTATTAATGTAGCTTGTAGCACTTTTGTTTTGCAGGAAGTGAATGGAGAAATTGTGTGAAAATAGAAAACATTATTACTTCAAACTGCAATTTTCGAAAAAAAAAATCTAATAAGGTCTAAACGAAAGAGAAACGCATTTCTGTAAAATTCTTCCTTATTTTGTTTCCCGTCCCATAGCAGAAACGCTATTATTTTTCCTTTAAAATGATCACTTATGTAAGATGAAAATAACGGTTTTTATTTGACTCAAAAAATAAGCGAAATTGCGCTTTGAAATAGAATGAACATATAAGTCACTTATTTTCGCCTTTTTTGGGAAATTGAATCCATAAAAAAAGGACATTTTCAGTTCTCAAAGCGAAAAAGAGTAAACATTTAAATACACCCCTACTAAATTTCTTTTGAAATACAAAAGAGATCTACAGAAAGTAAAGTTCACTAGGAATACATTGGTGTTAGCAGAATAAAGTAAATTTAAAAATTCTACAATTTTCGAGGAAAGAATTTGTTTAGGATATAATAGTCTTTTTAGGGAATAGACGATTTTCTTAGTAGAAGAAGAAATAATACGTCAGTAGGTACTTTCGAGAAATAATGGTCTTTATAAGAGCTATATTGTTTTGAGAAAAAAAAAATGTCAAAATGAAAATGTTTCATATATATCGCTTTTCTGAAAAACAAATAGGCGATAAATACTTTTACCTAGCAAATTTTGAAAAAGAAAAAATATCTCAGAAGGATAATATTCAAATAACTTCTGCTATGTTTTTGTATATCCTGATGTTCGTTGTATTCTTTTTTTGTGAACCACTTCACATATTTAACAATTATTTATCTTATTTAAATTCATAAAACCTTTGAAAGAAGTAGTTTAATAGAAAAATTAAATGAACATTTTATGTTCATTATGATATACGAATGAAGCTGGATGCATTCCAAATAACATGCAAGTAAAGGAATTAAATGAAATATGCACTCACTTCCAAAAGTTAAGTACGGACAGGAAAAAGCTAATTTCCGGAAACCAATCAGAATTGAAGGGGATGCAATTCGCTGCAGAGGTAGATGGAAGTATGCAAATATGTTAGGTAACAGACAATCGTGCTTTTATGTCAAAAAATATGCAAAAAGGACAGTCTTATAAGCCAGCTTTATGAAGAGTTACAGAAGTTGATTGTAAGTATTGATAGAAGGTGTTTAAAACTTTCGTACAATTTGTTTTCAAGACATACGTGTTTCTATGACTTCCAGAAAGCGAATGGAAGATTCTGAGCGCTAGCGTGCTGTGGGCGCATTGAAGCAGGACAGTCGATCACAGATGTTGCTGTTTTCTTCGGCGTTTATCATTCTGTAATTTCACGTTTATGGAAACAACTACAAACCACACAGACAGTTGTCCGATGGCCCGTAGGTGGTCGCCTAAGGATTACAAACCCCGCTGAAGATCGATATATTGCTATTGTAGCCAAGCGGAATCGCAGAGCGACCTCATCACGGTTACAGCGTCCATTGGTAAGACTGTATCTGCAGCTACTGTACGTCGAAGATAACATAAGAATGGACTGTATGCCCGGGTACTTCGAGTTTGTGCTCCTCTATGCGTCCAATCAAGAGGAGCACGATTAAAGTAGTGCCGGGAACATGGCAATTGGACTGTGTCTGACTGGGGCAATGTCATGTTTGCTGATGAGTCAAAATTTGCTCTGGAGCCAGATGACAAGTGTATAAGGATACCACGTAAACAAGGAACACGCAATCAGCTCAAAACCATCACCGAACATCACGCATTCCGAGGCGGAAGCATTATGGTGTGGCAGGGATTTCATTAGGATACAGCACCGACCTGCACATCTTTAAGAGGGTAGGTTCACGAATCAGGATCTGTATTTCAGTAATGTTAAAAATGGGCATTTTTAAGGAACATTTATGAACATTCTATTGAATAAATATTTCCAATATTTTTACTGAATATTCTTTGGACCATAATACATACTTTAATCAGAGCTTTTAGAGATAGGATGTCTAGTTATTTTTTAAAAAATTATTTTTTTCACATATCTGAGTTTTTTTTCAAAAACAGAGAAATTTCATTATTTTTAATGCTACAAATTATGTCAAGATAAGTTTTTTTAAAAATTCATTTGATTAAAGTATGTATTATATTGTAATTATTAAATATGCAAACTTATAGGCTGTGAAATGTAGGAGTTTAGGAAAAAATGTTCCTTACATAGTAAAAATGCTAGTTTTGAGAAAAATAGATTTTAGTGAAAAACTTACTTGCAATTAATGCATAGCAGCTTCATAGCTTGAGATTTTTCTTTCTTCTGTTAAAGTATCCTCTAATATATATTTCTTATGCCTTTTTTTAACCCTTGCGTCTTTGGAATTTTGTAAAATAATTCTATTCATAATTTGCTTTTCGTAGTCTCTCCCGATCAGCTGTTTCCGTTGCTCTAGTTATGTAAAAATCTGGTAATATACATAATGTTGCAAGAACATGACATTTAGTGATATTACCTTGATTGTAGAAGGCAATAGATTCCAGTATTCCAGTTTTTAATATGCCCAATTGCACAAAAATGTTTTTCGGCATCCGTGACCATATTATACACTTTTGGCAAGGAGGTTAGTTGTTGATGATTCACTGTGCACACATATTTGATGTAAATGAGTACTTATGATAACAAGGTGTCCTTGTGTTTATATACATCACCTGTTGTAATTGCTCGGTTATATTCACACCAGGTATCTTCGTTTGTTGGGCACATACCATATTGTCGATATGCATCAATAAATGCTTTATGAAAATATGTAGCCCAAATGGCTCGCTTCATTGAATTAATACTATTGGTACATTGAATTAATAATATTAATACTATCGGCATTGTTTCTGATAGCCAATCCATAATACTGCTGTAATTTATCAATTTCAGCATCTGCAAGTCTACCGTGATCATCCAATGTTTTTTTTTTTGTCACTTAATTTATTCCATTTCATTTTTAGTTTTAAAGCTCGTAGTCGAGTCCCCATCCGTTTCTTGACATAGCCAACACATTCCAGTTTTTCAATACCTGTATCTTCATACGGGTGCATCTCGTTAACTGCTTTATACGCTCTGGCGTCACCATTGCTCAAAAATTTGGTATATCGCCGACCCTGCAGACTTTCAGAGCGTTGGAAGATTTCGATGGCTCCTGAAACTTCCTTTCTTCCACTATTTCCAAAATGATTAGCCTTACAGTTCTCATTATGCATTTTGTTGGGGCACTTACAAAATATTGATAAAATTGAAGCACCAAGCATTTTGCCGGTATAAAAACTTGTTGCAATGACAACACCATTCAAAGATGTAAGCCCATGCTTTTGCCAAGTACCTTCAATAGCAACTGTTATATCAGAATGCCCGCTGACATCTTTGGCTTCTTTAGCTGCAATTTGCATACTCTATTTTTGCGATTATTAAATCTTTGCGATGGCGTTGGTAAATTCATAACTCCACACAAAACTTTAACAGAAGACTTAAATTTTACCAATAAATCTCATTGCATGTAAAAGTCTGGTATTGACTTCATAATACTTAGACTCTTTTCCATTACATGAAACCAATTATTTACTAATAGTATTTAGAAATGGTTGGCTAAATCCACAAGTTTCACAAGAAACAGAAAATTCTGTGACCAATCCTTGGACTTTTCTTAAAAATTTAATTGAAATGCTATTATTTTTGCTTTCTTTACATACAACAGATATTTGTATAGCTTCAGAAAATAAAGCCTTATTTATAATTTAATCTATATTTCCTTTTTTCCCTAAGAAAATTGCTGTAATCCATACATGATTACAGCTTTTCGGCTGCAGCAGAAACATTCAAATTGTTAATGGATTAACTTACCTTCGACTGTGAATGAAAACAAGCTGTTTTTCTTTTCTTAAAAATTATATATTTAAAACGTGGCATTGTGAGAAAAATAAGAAAAGCTACTTAGACTTTCGAAATTCAATGCAAACAGCACGTTTCAAATAGTAAACAAAAAAGTTTGCTTCACTTCATTTCTTCTACTTAACGTTCCCGTTCAAAGTATTTTAAATAATAATGAAAAAATTAGAATGATAATTTTTACACCATTAGAAGCGTAAAAGTTCATATTTTATAAAAATGGAAAAAACGAATAAAGAGTTTTGGGGTCGAAATTCTGAACCTACCTCCTTTTAAACGGGGTTCTGTGACGGCTGTACCGTATTGAGATGAAGTTCTAGAACCCATTGTGAGATTGTACGCTGCAGCAGTTAGCCCTACTTTCGTTTATTGCACGATAATGCACGTCCCCATAGAGCTGACATCATCCATGACTACCTGGAGAGTGAAGGAATGGCGTGTATGGCGTGGCTACCATATTCACCCGATCTTAATCCCATTGAAAACCTTTGGGATGCTCTCGGCCATGCTGTATCTTCACGTTTCTCTCCTACAGCCACTCTTATTGAGCTGGAAACTGCTCTACAAGAAGAATGGCGATTGCTTAATTCTGCGGTGTGTGACCACCTAATTGAAAGCATGGTCAGAAGGTGTAAACTTTGCATACAGATGAGGGGGATCACATACTCTATTAATGTCCTTTTCTTCATTTTAGGCTGTTTATTTTCCCTCTAAACATATAATTCTGTTTAAGTCTCCAGTATGACATCATCTGATAACTTACAAAAATTTAATATTGTTTACATCTCTGTATATAATTATCGATTTTGTTTTATGTATAAATATATATGCTACTTTATTGCCAAATTTTGTGTCAGTCAAAGCAGTGTTTGTTGATTTTTTGCATTTTACATCTTCGTGCTTAACTTTTGGAAGCGAGTGTACAAAGAAAAATATAAATGCTTCTAGTTAACAGAATTAATTTTTTTTCTTGTTCCAGTTATCGCGTGCTTTTAATTTAGTACAATAGCATGGGGATATTAGTGTATTAAATAATTATGAAAAATTAAGTAAAAAAAGGGCGAGATTGCATCATTTTTCAAAAGTAAAAAAATTCTAAAATAAATATTTCGAAGGATACAATTATACCCAATTAACTGATTTTGAATGCAAATTCAATACATGTACTTTTTTAAAGTAATTTCATTAAAACATTTCAAATATTTTCGTACAAAATATGTATTCTCGTAAATTAAATTTAAAAAGGGTTTATAAATTATATATATATATAGGGGGGGGCAATTCCAATAAAATTTTAATTTTAAAATAAGAAGAATCGAACTGCTAACTTTTAAATTTTTGAATCATGAAAGAAATATATGTTATGTTGGTATTCGGTGCTATAATTTCTCAACATCAATCACCTATTTCAAACGAATTAATTGGGGCACATTTTCAATCACTTATGTAGACTATCAAGAATCATTAATGCCCTGAATATTTGATTTTTGATCTATTTTAGGTACCAGGCTATCAAAAAAATGCATTTTTGCGTTTTTTAAATGTATTTATACTTTCTTGACATGCAGCAGAAAAAACGACCAATTGAAATTAATTCCAGAGTCAAAAACTCCAACATGGTAAGGACATAAATCGAACTTAATGCGTATGTAGCCGTATGGTTATCATATGTAGTATGAAGTCATGTCGAATGATTCACACATAACCCCTCTATCAAGTTACATTAAGATTTTCAATCATGTCAGGAATATTTTTTTTCATTTATGTTTCTCCTTATTTGGAGTTTGGAGAGAAATGACTTACTAACGTCAATCAACAATTTTAACAGCCAGTCTAAATTGAAGAAAATGCTATGGTACCGATAAATTAAATAGAAATGAAACTTAATTCGATTTTCAGCTCATTTTTAACTTGAGATGTTATTATTTTCAAGAAGAATCTGTAATGGTTCAAGGTATCTGACTAAGTTCGAAACCGGGATTTAAAAAAAACGCATAAATGGATAATTTTCCTGATATTTGGTGTCACTTAAATTAGAATACATGCATAAAATTGTTTTAAGGACATTATGATAAAAAAAAAAGTATTTAAATAGAATATTTTGGCAAAAAATTAACTCAAAACATTCTCCTTTTATAAAAAAAATGCTTCTATAATAATAATATTTAGCTTGTATAAAGTAAAAACGTCTCCAGAGAGTCTGAACTAGGATTTTTTTTAAAAAAATCACATTATTTTTAGAGTTACCACCAATTTAAATAATTATCGGCGTTATTGTTGTTTTTTTAATTTCTTTCCTCTATTGTAGTACAATATGGATAAATCCACTTCTAAATCCTATATTTCAAAAAATCTAGTCGAGCCTCTGCACAAAGGTCTGCAAACACGCAAAATATTATTATAAAAGAAGGATTTTCCTTAAAAGGAGAATATTTTGAAAATTGGTCATCCAATGTTCATTTTTTGTCAAAATATTGTACTTAAATAATTTTTAATAGTAATAATTTCCTTAAAACAATCTTATATACGTTTTCTAATCTAAGTGACACTAAATATCATAAATATTATCCATTTATACGCTTCTGTAATATCACGGTTCCGAACGTAGTCGGATATCTTAACAGTTTTGGGAGACGGGTTTTCTAATTAGGTCATTAAGAAGTGCGTACCAAAATCGGAAAGAACAGCAAAAATATCAAAAAGGAAATTAATAGTGCTTGTATATGTATTTTTAAGAGACGACAGAAAATGGCTTTTAGGTCAGTTTATAACACCTTTTAAGTGCTGTTTCTCTTCAGAAGTTTGTTATTATTTCTCTCAAAAAGAATTTTAAGGCATGTTTTGAAAACGGGAAGAACATTGGCATAAGTGCACCTGGAGTTGGTCAAACGACGGAGGAGTTAATCCCTTAAGTGCTCTCCACGTATATATACGCCTTGCTTAACAGTGTATTAAATGCCCCGGCCGTATACATACGCATTTGCGTATATATACGTCTGGCTGTACCGGTGAGTTCACTACCCCGGCCGTATGTATACGCCTCTCCATAATACGATTTTTTTCTTCGTCCTGTTATCAGTAAAACTATTGCGTAAGATTTGAAATGCAATAAAATTATCTTGGCAGTGTTTGTGAAGGATATACTTATTTGAAAGAAAAATTTGCTTATTTTTGCTTTGCATTTCCTTCTAATTCACTGTATATGTGCGTCTACGTGAAAAACGGTGGTACTGAGGAGTGAAATGCATAACTTTTAACTGGCAGTTAACAGGGGTTAATTTAAATGTAAATGTTATAAAATTCTTAACCCCCAAATCGATGTTCATTGATGATGACAGCGTGTTCGCGGAAGTATATGATACAGAAACCTAAGCGTGCTTACTAAGTAAATATATAACAATATTTATAAGTTTCTAGATATCCTGTTTAAGTAAATGAAACTCATATTTATCATTCTATTAATGTTGAGTTATTTACTAAATTAATTCTTATATTATAAGGTTTCTTATTTTTTCTTCATAAATATTTATCTAACCATTTACGGGTTTTAACATTAAACAATGCGATCTTACCAAGCCAGATATGATGCATATAGCAGGGCACTCAATAATTCTCTCATTTTTAGTCGAAGAATGGTTGGACATTTATCCCTCAATATGTATGACTAACACCCACGTAATGGTAGTGGTAAATAATACAAGTCGCATGACAGTACGGATTACATATAGTAACACACCCTTAGGCTGTATATGTATGACAACATCTCATTGTTATCATTCCTACGGAATGCTCTAATTGCTATCTTTAGTTTGTTTTTATTGGACGTAAAAAGAACAAAGTTATGGAAGAGGGAAGATATCTTATATTATCTATAGAGTGAGAAAAAAACATTTTCAATAAAATCAATATAGGCTCCATTTATGTTCATCATGTTTCCTTATGTCATTTATAGCTTCGTTACTTTCCTTAGGGAGTAAACAAGACAAGTTAAAAAAGGGAATTGTTGAATTTGTGTCAAATTGCCTCGTTCACTAACATTTGTTTCATATTATTTTATATTATATAAATAGCATGGAAAAAAAATAATTTTTTTTTTAAAATGAGGATAAAATGTTGTTTAAGAACATTTAACTAAAATGATTAATTGACTTTTAGAAAAAACACAGAACGCCTCATAAATGGGGTTCAATTACGGAAACAATCAATTACACACTTCGAAAAAAGTCGTTTTTTTCTTCTCTCTCTTCTTTTTTTTGGAACAGATAGCAATATGTAGCAAAATTTATTTAAAAGCAATTACCAAAAGTCAAAACATAAAATTTTGTAAAATTTTGAATAATATTGAAGGGATAACGAACAATGCGACGTTAATATTCATTCATTCAAAGGAATAACGATGTCATCTTGTGGAACCTCATTCCCCCAACTTCCACACACCATGGGGCTGCGTTAGTCCAGTGGTCAAGGAATCGGAACATGACAGGCATTTCATGAGTTCGAGCCCAGTACCACTAAAGACCCGCCTTGTAGGGCAGCAATGCACACTAAATCTGTCGAGAGCTCAAACGTCCACCCGTTGGTGTGGTGTTGTAGTTAGAAGGGAGTTCCAGCTCAGGTGTCATCCACGTCACTTTACCATTGTTCAAACTTACCTGGTCCGTCGCCCAAAGCCCTCGTGTAGCTGAACAGTGCGACGTTAATATTTACTCACTCACTCATGCAGCATAGTATAAAATTGAATACCTAGAAACAAAATTTATTATATGTATAACCCCTTTCTTAAATCATTTTATTGAACACAATTTTTTCAATTTAATGATTCTGTCAACTTCTTATTTTCTAGCATTGTTTTTATAATTTAGAATTTAAGTTTATTTTAAATGGTTAAGTTTGAGGCAAAGTATTATTTATTTTAAGATCTCGAAAATATTTTGTAAGCAGACAATGAAAATCTTGGCAATTTTTACTGTTCTTATAGATAATATGTTAAATACGCTTGATTGTCTTCTCCAATTAGATTTCTTAAGAAAATGCGATTATTTTTAAGAAATAAATATTGTGTTTACTATTGTTATTACCGGGGATTATAATATTTTAGTTAACGTAACAGCAGATTAACTCTGAAATGCGTTCGGTGTAATTTGGTTTTCTGTGCGAAGGACTATTTTAAATTTCCTCATCAGGTATTTTCTTCGATATTTGTCATCAGATATGTGAAATATATGGCCTCAATGTAATGAGTAAATGCAAAGTGAGTAATTCTGTGCGATTTTTCAAACAGTGGATAAGGAAGTATTCCTTATCACCATATAAGTTTCTGTTCATGCAAGAATTCAAGAGTATTAGCTCTTTATGCAAACTCCTTTGCTAACGGACTATTTTCGCCTTTCAAAGTTAATACAAAGAAAAACGTTTCCCCTATAATCTTGCAGTTAAAAAATCTTACTTCCAATAGGCTACTTTTCGAAGAACTTGACAAAGAAGAAATATCCGAAGATTAGACATTTTTGGCCAAATAAGAAGGCGGTATTTGCTGAAGACGAAATCAAGTACCTATAGTTAATCCATTTAAAATGAACTCCCCAACCCTCCTCTATTTGCCCGGGTTCCTTTAGTCCATGCCATTTGGCCAAACCACATACGCTACTGTGGCCATAAGAAGCTAGTTAGCTTTGCTCAGAGACGTAAAAAAGATGGGTTTCTTCAACACCACTGTATCATTAAATTATGCCAATAGAGACTTTGTAAATGCTTAGAAAGATGTACCGTGAATATACGATGGCGGGATCCAAGGCTTACGAATGGTATTGGCGTTTTAAAGAAGGCCAATAATCCATCGAAGACGAATGCGTTGGATGTTATCCGACTTCATCCGCATCAGCACAACTATCCCAATTGGTAAAACAGTTCCTCGCCAAAATTCACTCTAATGTACTTCCGCATCCTCCCTATTCACCGGACTTAGTCCCGTGTGACTTTTAACGGTTCTTACAGTGAAAACAAATTTACAGGGACTCCATTTTGTGTCTTCAGATGTGGTGAAAGCAACATCGCAGGAGGACTTGCAAAAAATGGCTTCCAGAAGTCATACGAACGCTAGCAGAAGTATATTGTCACCCAAGATAACTACTTTGAAGGCCATGTGCTTCGGAGCCGTGAACTATTCAGGATAAGGCTTTTTTACACTTTGTCCATAAACTTTTGGATCATACTACGTAGATGTACCCAAACTACAGAATGAAAGGAATGGCAATGCATGACACCTCTAGTGTATGAAAAAGTACGGCAGATAGTCTCTACACGCAAAATAAAATCCATTGTGTTTCATGATACTGAAGGTATCCTTTCAGTGAAAACACTGTAATATGTGTATGAAAAAACGAGGTAACTGTGTAGAAAAATAACGCTAGTAGTTAAAATTCATATATAACAAAGTTTTTAGACATAATTTTCCGCGCATTTATCTTTATTGGTAAGCGTAAAACTGTCTTAAAAATAATTCTACCGTAAATATTTCCCTGCATACTGCGAATATATTGAAAAATATTTTAATTACTTTATTTGCTAAATGACTGTTCAGTTTGACTAAACTGTGTAAAAGCTAGTTCAAATTTCTATTATGTTACCATAATCATGGAATATGCCGTAGAGGTGAGCTCTTGAAAATTGAAAATTTGATCTTTGTGTCCACCGATCCATTATTATTTCAACAAATAAACTACGTTTACTATGGAGGGAAAGAGCTTAAATGAGAAATTGCGTAAGTTGAGTTTTTAACGTGCGCAGGAGATATGCTTGCTTTTAATTTCACAGTAGCTGATGTTGGAATTAATTTGAAAAATGCGGAAACTGGATTTCGATAAAGTGGTAGATTAAGTCCTCTTTATATAATGGAATGTCCTCTGAAGAAAATTTTCATTTTTATTCTATTCCTTTCAATACGTGATAAATGACACAATACATCTTTCTAATAAAATTAAAAATAGTAAGTTTTTGGTATGTCATGTAGAATTTTATGATTCAAATCTCCAATAAATTTTATCTAATCCGAGAAATAGTCAATATAATAATGCTGAATATTTCTTCTCTTATTTGCATTCAGTTTTACTAATAAAATTTATTTTGTTTTATTTCAATGAGGCTGTAGATTGGGGTATTTTTACCATTACAGAACTATTGCACTCCCTGTTATCACTTTTTAGTGTGGTACAATTTAGGTATATAACATTTGCAACAATGTAATTTTGATGCGCAGTTTCCTCCCCAGAGACATATACCTGAGTTATGACAATGCGAAATTTTACTAGAAATTTAAAATGTCCTAGAGCACCCATGCTAAAAAAGGGCACTTCAGGGATCTCTAACATACCGCATAATCATATAACATGATATCAATTTTCTGAAACGCAATGTTTCTCAAACTGTGGGTGGCCCCATAGGGGGACGTGATAACCCTACAAGGGGGAGCGAGTATTTCGAAAAGTCGAAAACAGAAAAATTATTTTTAAAAAATATTAATTTACTGAAAGTAAGCGTAACATAATACATTCTGACGTAATAAAAAACAAAATACCCATTTACATTGATATAATACATGTATCGGTGTCCCTATAGGCATGACATAAAATTATATATAAAATTATATATAAATACTTATCTTGACAATTTGTACAGCTTATAATTAAAGCCATATTGCAGATTTAGAGTAACAGTGCATTATTATTGCTTTCAATACATTATTGTATGTGGGGACAGGCTGCGATGAAAATTATGACTGAAAATTGGGTCGCAAATACTGAAAGTTTGAGAAGCACTGCTGTAATAAGAAAATCTACGTGCCAGGTCCGGTGTAGCACCCACAAATGAGGGCGTACAAAGCCAGCGCCTTACCGATTAGGTAACACAGCTATCCGAATAAAATTTTTTGAAAAATACGTACTTCAAACACACACTACTACTACTACACACTACTGCAAATGTTAAATTTGTTACATTAAGAAAAGGTTAAGGTATCCGACTACGTTCGGAAACGTGATTTTAAAAAAAGCGCATAAATGGATAATTAACATGATATTTAGTATCACTCAGATTAGAATACATGCATAAAATTGTTTAAAGGACATTTTGGCAAAATAAAAAATTATTTAAATATAATATTTTGGCAAAAATTTACTTAGAATAATCTTGTTTGCAAACGTTCTCCTTTTGTGAAAAATGGTTCAATTATAATAATATTTTTCCTGTATATAGCTCAGACCTCTCTACAGAGGCTCAGCTAGAATTTTTGAAAAATTCACTTTGTTTTCAGAGTTACCACCGATTGAAATAATTTTTGTCGTTTTTTTTCTTAAAATTGCTCCCCTCTGTTGTCGTAAAATATAAATAAACCCACTTCTAAGTTATAAATTTCAGAAGTCAATAAGATAAGAGATAAATTAAAAGCGTATATGTGTTGGTTTTACTTATTCATAAAGACAATACTTCACCTGAATTAATAAAATCTGTAATTATTCTACTTCTTTTATTTTACTGTCAAGAACTCTTTGTGTAAAATCACGCATCTTTAGATGATTTATGTTTCCATTTGGGAAAAAGATTTTAATTATTATCTTCAATTTAAATGGAGCGATAAGGTTACGCAGATGTATGGAAGATAAATTTAAAAGCTTATGCTATGGATGTAAAGTAATTCCGCAAAATTGAACATATTATATTAAATATATTAAAGTTATCGATTTAAATCCAATCATCACAATGTAATTATTGGATTTTTGTGTGTATCAAAATTAAATTAATTGTGTAGAAGTTACGCATTAATTGGAATTGTAGGCCTGAAATATATTGATATAATTTTGATGAAGCTTAAGAGTTCACATTTTCTCATGTATTCTTATAATTATCATCCCTTCCGATTTAACCTGATTGATCTTATTTTTATCTTTTCAAACCCGCAAGGTGTGTCGTGACTTGCGTTAGTTATTACAAGCTGATTACTTACTTGAAAGTTGCATAGTTCAGAGTACTTATCAAACTTTCAATATTGTTACCCAATATTCAATCATATATTTTATCGCACCTCCTTCCATGCAATAATAATGTGTTGAATTCATTAATACTATACTTTAACGTTAAAACTACAATATAACTTAAACATCTTAAGTGCTGACGGCGTATATAAACATCTCGCTTAGCCAAAGCGTTAATTGTATGCATTGGACGTATATATGAGTCTTTCCTAACAACGATCTTTTCTGGGCACTGTTATTTAAAGGGTGTTTTTTTGAGAGGCATAGAACTTTCAATTGCAATAAAACAACGATGTATTATTCGATTGACATGATTTTTTTTTATTCGAAAGATAATCTTGTGCCATTATATTTTAAATATGATTTCTGGCATAGGACTGCCACGGCTGGCTCGGATGGAGTCCAATCTCGACGTCTAATTTTCGATGACTTTTTCCAACATTTGTGGCCGTATATCGGCAATAACACGGCGAATGTTGTCTTCCAAATGGTCAAGCGTTTGTGGCTTATCCGCATAGACCAATGACTTTACATAGCCCCACAGAAAATAGTCTAGCGGTGTTAAATCACAAGATCTTGGAGGCCAATTCACAGGTCCAAAACGTGAAATTAGGCGGTCATCAAATGTTTCTTTCAATAAATCGATTGTGGCACGAGCTGTGTGACATGTTGCGGCGTCTTGTTGGAACCACAGCTCCTGGACATCATGATTGTTCAATCCAGGAATGAATACGTTAGTAATCATGTCTCTACCGATCACCATTGACTGTAACGTTGTAGCCTTCATCGGTTTTGAAGAAGGATTCCACCAGCCCATAATACGCACCAAACAGTCAGTTTTTCTAAATGTAACGGTGTTTCGACATACACTTGTGGATTAACTTCACTCCAAATGCGGCTGTTTTGTTTGTTGACGTAGCCATTCAACCAGAAGTGCGCTTCATCTCTAAACAAAATTCGCTTATGAGAATCGACCATTATTTTCGAAATAAAATTGCACAACTTGAAAGCGTTGTTCAGGCGTGAGTCTATTCATGAGGAATTGCCAAACCAAACTGAGAATAAATCACTTGACAGCTGTTAAGTCGGTCGCCATCTTGGAAAGAAATGCCAACTTAAACTGGAAAAAATACACTTTTTACAAAATTATTCCGAAAGCTTTGGAATGCAACAAAATGACATTGGCAGCGTTTGGAAAGTATTTACTTATTTCAGAGGATTTTCTTATTTATTGCTTTTCTCTCCTCCCGAATACCTGAAAACAGTGGTTTTGGGGAGCAAATCATGTACGTTTTAATCGTCAGTTAAGGGATTAATTATAAACATTACAAATAACTATAAAGCTAAGTGTTAATATTTGAATACAATTTTATACATGACAAGCCCATGGAGTAAATGGTAATAATATAAAACTTGCGCTTAACTTAGAACTGTTAAATTAATTATAAAATACATTGTGCAGTACTGATACATTTATAAGTGTATTATATCAGAGTAAATGCGTGCACTTTATTTTTGATTATGTCAGGATGTATTTTGTTTGTTGACGTTCAGTAAATTCATTTCTTTGAACAATCATTTGTTTTTGATATTTCAATATGCTCGCGCACTCCTCCTAGAAAATTCAAATTTATATCATTATTATTATTACTATTAGGCTCTTAAAGATTTCCATTATTTACTTACTATTCTACCATATTAAATATAAAAATTCTACCTAATCGATGAAAAATATTCTTTTCTTACATTAACAAAACATTTCCATCAATTCAAGATTAATGAAATAAGCATCTTTGTGAATTGTTACAATATGGTAATCTTGATTTTTGACATCTTGCATTTAGCGTGATATGAGACCATGCCAAAAACGGGTAGTAGATATAGATATCAAATTAGTTCGAAACTTTTTTTAAACTTTAAATCTAGTAATTTATCTTTGAAATGCTTAAGATTAACATAATTTTTCTATTTGTTGCCATGTTTCGCTTTATGACTCTTATAACCAATAACTGATTACAACAAAATAACTGAAGTAAAATAAATCTAAAATCAAACGAACAACTGCAAAGAAACATTCGGTACCTGAAAGTAACTCTGAATATTTATAATATCATTGTGTGTCCCATATTTAAAAATCATCACGTATTTACAATACAGTAGAGTCCTGGAAACTTGGCTTAATATGAACCGAAGTTTGGCAGCGTTTGCGTAAATGCTGGCTATTGAGAAAAGGATTAAAACACTAAACGCACGAATGTTTTCTAAGAAACTGTAGTACCGCACTTGTATGCATTGTTTACTCGAGAATGCAGCAGAAAATAAACTGCCCAACACCTTTAAACACAGAAAAAATAAATACGTGATGCAGACTCATGGAGTATTTATTACATGAAAATGAAAATGAATGAATACATAGTACATAGTAATTTTTCTGATCAGACACACTTCAGGAAAAAAAAATTATGAGGACCTACTGATGTCTATGATGAGTAACTGACTGTGCAAGAACTGGCTACTTTTTTAGAGAAATGCGTAATGCCACGTTGTCATCCATATTGCCTGCACTCTGCGTTTTGAAGTTTCGTCACAAAGACTTTGGAGGAACAGTAAGACCATTACCGGCGAACCTAATTATTAAAAAAAATTGAAGATTGGTTTCAAATGCCTTTTGCCCTTCACTATGCATTATTTTTGTAGTTTCTATGGTGTCCTCAACGAAAACATTTTCATAATTTTCAAGCGTTTTTTTTAAATTTTGCTCTTGGGAATTTTTCGACCTTTAAAGTTGCGGCATAGTTATCAGTACTGCCGGTTTATCGAGTGCCAAGTTTTCGGGACCCTACTGTATTAACAGCTGATATTCAGCTAGAATTTGGAATGTACCGACAAGTTTATTTCAGAATCTGAAAAAGAGTATATATATATTTATATGTATTTATAATTGTATTATATCAGTGCACATGTGTATTTTATTTTTTATTATGTCAGAATGCATTTTTTTGTTTTCTTTCGGTAAATTAATAATATTTTTAAGTAATATTTTTTTATTTTCGACTTCTGGGTATGCTCGCGTACCCCATGTAGGTTTATCACAGTCCCTAACCTAGGGCGGCGTGCCCAACAGTTTGAGAAACGCTGCATTAATGCAATGTTTCTGAATTATGATGTAATTGTAATTTCGTTGATGAAAAATAAGTTTATGTATTTAACCGATAGTTTCTCATATTTTTATTGCATTGATATATAGTCGGACCTCTATATAACGAAGTCGCTAAATCACGAAAAAAAAATTCGTTATATGGAAAATTCGTTACATACAGGTTCCTCTTTCGATTTTCTTTATAAACCACATAAAAAAAATTTTAAATTCATAAGCACAGTATATTAAAAAAGTAATTATTAACACATTTTTGTTAATTAATATATTTTATTTTATTTATCTTACACATAAAAAAAGAAAGAAAGAAAAACTGAAAGAAATGATTCTTGACGCCTTTATTCACTTCCTGAAGAATTAATTTTTTTTTCTTTAATGCTGAAGCACTTACGTTTTGACATTTCCATGCAACAAGAAACGAAATTACCAGTACAACTGATCAATACTACAAATGATCGGAGATTAGTTCAAGGACATGAAACTCCACTGAGAGCAAAAGGGGATTTCGAAGCTGTTTATAGTGAACGTGACAATGGGGGTTAAATGTTGCACTTCTCGGAGGAAATGTGCAGAATCCCATTGCACTCGGTGAAAAAGGCACCTAATAAAACCAGTTCTAGATATATGACCACCATCAAATGCGTTAAAAGAGAGAATAACTCAAAATGTCCAGAAAAACTTGGAAAATTGGGAGATAAAAAATTGAATCACCAGAGAAAAAGTTCGTTATATAGAAAATGAACTTCGTTATTGGGAGGTTATTTACGAAAGGAATTGTGAAATATTCTTGGTTCCAGGAAAAAGTTCGCTTCATAGAAAAATTCGCAATATAGAGGCTCTTTATATATATGGAGGTTCGACTGTACCATTTTTCTGGTGCAATTCTTATAACACAAATTAAGCATCCTCATTTTGCAAGAAGTAGCTAAAACCAAAATGCACCAATGCATACAATCGTCTTCTAAATTAAATTGCATTCCACTTAAGGAATTGAAAACAAATAAAAGAAAACAAGCTCTCTTATTACAACAATTTTTCCGAAGAGAAATATTTTCCGCTTAACGCTCCCAATACTTGATTTCCATTTTTTCTCTCATTCCGGCATTCCTTTCGAAACAATCACCTTTCATAATCACACCTTCGGAAGAGAAAAGAAAGACTCGCTCGCGTATTGGAGCAAAAATTAAAGAAAAATCGCTCTCATAAATCTGTTGGGAGAAGCGATGTACCGTGAAATCTAATGCGTTGATTACTTTTCGAAATCTCCATACATGGAGCAATTAGTGCGAAAAAATTTTCGATACAGTTCTGCGATTCAGAAAACTAATAAATGTATTAATCGTTGATGAGCCTTTTAGTTTCTTCGAAGATACTTTTAATGGAATATGTACTCATTTCCCCAAATAGAATTGCATTCTTTCCGAATTTTGCTATTGGATTAAGTTTATTTTATTTACTTATTTTTCTTTCAGATGTATTCATTAATGAATGACTGTATTTAAAAGCAAATGAATGGTTTGTTAAGGTTATATCCAGGCTTGGGTATCAAATTTTATTAAGTACACTTGTTTTTCCTGTATATTGAAATTACAAATTATTCCACTTATAAAAATATGTAATTGTAAAAAAAAATAAGGGAAATGAGTCTCATTTCAAATATGTTTCGGAAGACTCTCATTTTTTGTTATCATTGTCGATGAGTTATAAGGCAAGAAAATTAGTGTTTAAACATTAAATAGGTTAACTTTATCGCAGTCATTCAACGGCGGATGTGAGAGGAGTCTAATAGGAAACAGACATTTCTCAATTTAAACAATTTTATTTCCTTTTCACTTAATTAGACTTAATAAAAACCTGACAATGAACTCTAATAATTAAACCCGGGGGCAACCAAACGTATTAATCAAATGGTAACATAAATAAGAATACTTATATCCTCTCTTAAGCATTTCTGCTTCAACACTTGCTTAATTATAAGCCGTATGATGGCCAGCTATCTTTTAGTTTACTCCTTCTTTCTGTACTCAATAATAGCAAGGCCGACCACCGGTCGCTTATACCTTACTTTCTTTTATACTCAATTTTCAACCAACATCCCGCCTAACCCATGCCTAGCACTTAAATAGAAGCTCGCGTTCACATTTAATCAAGTCATCCCTACAGAAAGCGAATTTTTACTAAAATTACAGTTAAAAAGAATATTTTACAAAAGGGGATTAGTATACATAAGCGCGAATAGAAATCATTACTACTTAGCTTACAAGGGGAGGCTACGATGCATGGATCACCGATTCGATCCATCTTTAGTACACGTGTAGGGCATAACCAGGAGTACAAAGGGTGCAAGTAGTAAGGTGCGCTTCTCAGCCGTTTCCGAGAAATTAATTAATCGAAATTTGAGTTGCGTGTTCATATGCGTTTTACGTTAGAAAAATTCAACGAGCGGTAAGAGCCCTGCTTCGTAAGCGCGGGATCGCTGGATCGAATCCCGCCGGTGAACTCGATTTTTTTTTCTAATATTTCATATTTTTTACAAATTTAGGTGTCTTGAATAATATTTATTTTGGAATCAATTGTATAATTTATTTTTTTAACGGAAAAAAGGATTCTGAAAAAATCATATACAGGAGATTGAAGAATTAATACTTTTATTCCCAGTATTTTGTACAACTATTTATTCTACCCTATTTTCTATTCACTATCGTGCTGTTCGAGCGCCGAATTACTGCACGAAGTAGGATGATATTGGTCATAGAAGCAGGGAAAACAATAGTTATTGCGGCATCTTGCGCAAGTGATAAATGCCGAATTTTTGCATTCGCAGGAATTTTTTAGCACATCTATCCGAAAGCAAACTTCGTTCACGTTCATGAACGATATCCGGTCATCGCACAATTTGGCGGCAAACCACGCGTATTTTAACATGCAACAGAAAATTGGTGCCGACAATTGATGGTGTACGAGAGACTGAATTTTGATACAATCTTCTCTGGAAGATATTTCTCTATCCTGTTCGCTAATGTAAGCACAGTTCTGTAGTCTCTTGATAAAGTTCTTCACTTGCCGGTAAAAATAAACATCACACGGCTGCACAAATGGAGTGCCTTTTTGGTGGTATTTCGATTAATTCATTTCTCGGAAACGGCTGAGAAGCGCACCTTACTACTTGCACCCGTTGTACTCCTAGTTATGCCCTACACGTGTACTAAAAATGGATCGAATCGGTGATCCATGCATCGTAGCCTCCCTTGTTAGTCGTTTTCTAGAAAAGAAATATATCAGTACAATCTTGTTTCTGTCTCAAACTGTACTGCAATAAAAAAATAAAAGCTAAAAAAACTTTAAAAAACTGTAAAGTAAGAGGAAAGACAAAACATTCGAGTCTACTCACAAGAGCATCATGAACAATGGAAATCTGGAATACAAATGTCCATTTAGTACAAAATTAAAGACCCAAAAAATCAATACAAGAAACAAATACAACAAAGCGAAATTTATGTAACAAAATTCAGATAAAATATGTATTTAAACGCCGTCCCTTCCTGTTAATACTCATTTTCTCTTAAATGTTTATTATATTTCAAATAAATGAATCAGTATTTGAAGGAAGATTATTTATTTTACATTATCTTCCATTTTTAATAAACTGAGCCAGTACAGCAAAATCGCTTTAGTCTCGTCTAAGAGATTTGTTTTGAATTATAGATAGATTTCGTAATTTTGAACCGTAGTTAAAAGAGGCTGACCACATTTACCAAAATTCCACAACATGTCAACGTGCTGACTTAAAACTCAATACATTTAACATCTCTTAACTGCTTAAAATTATATTTAAGTTTATGTCATAGACAAGAGATTGTGAATCAGGATACTCCCATCGATGTTCTACACAGACTTGCTATGGACAATGGATTCCCTTTACTCTGAACCTAACTGGTTGAGAGATTTTACTGATGGGTTCATTTCTTTCTAATCAGCCTATTGCTGTTGCAGGAGTTTTTAGTAACCTTTTCGCCTTTTATTTCCCTGTGGGTACTAGAAGAAAAGCCTGTGACGGTAAAGTTGTTACAATTCGTGTCGCATTGGAAGAGATTTCTTGTTCTGTTGACAGTTTCTAAAATGTTGTATTTCTTTGTGACTCGAACGCAGCTCTCTACAAAATCAAATCTTTAAAATGTCCTTCTTCTGGAGATATATTAAAAAGCAAGAGATTTCTATTCAAAAATTACAACATCTGGCCAAATCTGTCGCCCTCTAGTGGGTTCCTTGTCACTGCGGAATTTTAGGAACTGGGATGACTGATTTACTGGCCAAAAAAGGTGCCTCTGTTCAATAGGTCACTTATAATCCAACCCCTTTTTTAACCTTTAAACGAGTTATTAAATAAAAAAAGTTCCTCACTAAATTCTACATGCAACTAATGAAAAGAAATTCTAACAAAAAGGGGAAAGATCTTGACCCAGATATCACATCCGACTGGCGACGCGACGTGGCCGTGGCTCAGTTCCGACATTTCACACAACATGACTGTCTTGTTGCCTATTTATACGGGGTCAAGCTGGCTTCTGATCTATGCTGCCTCATCTGTCGAGGTTAATTTTTCGTGGATGGCTACCACATTTCACATTGCAATGCTGTCCGCGGAACAACCATTGCTAACCAATATTGTACAACAAGACGACGATTGAAGAAATGACTGTTTTATGTTTATGTACTAGTTGTCTTCTAATTGTTATTTTATTGATAAATACCTCTGTCATTTGAATTTTTTTTAAAAAAATATTTAAAATAAATTAGTCCCTCTACATGGCTATAATTCTAATCAAGCATGATGTAATATCTTCAAAATATTACATGCTTTTTTGAAAACATCGGGGTTTTTTTATAGGTAAACCAAGGAAAGGACACATTTAGGTATATTGTCGTAGTTGTGTTTAGTAAAAGAAAAATATGTTTTGTAAATTGTAGAAGTTTGGAAGATCAACAGTTAAACTCTTCGATCTTTAACAGAATAATCCAATTAAGACCACAAACAAAACCAATATAATATGAACATCGTTGGTTAAGAAAATTTTTAAAGTGCATAAATATTCAAATTTATAACAAATGTAAGCCACAAAAAATTCATTTTTATATTCTATGAATGTGAGCGGAAAATGTCAGGTACCTGTTCCCTAGATAATTAAATTTAAAATTAATTTAATTATCTGGGATAGTTAATTTAATTATCTAAGCAGGAAATCATCAAAATAATTTTTTACTTATCAAGATTTTCATAGCTAAAACCTAAGATGGCATTATAACGGCCAACTGTAATCTATGGTTTCCTACAACATTTTACACTACATCAAATTGTAAGTCATACCTCCAAAAATATCTATCCAAAAAGCGTAATATTTCAGCAATGTTTAAAAAATTACTCATTTTTGATTCCTTTTTGATGAAAGTTTCATTGTCTTTCAATTTCTAAATGACATTAACATCTTCTAAATTAACAGCAAAATATAAGTTTCATGTTTATAAACGAATAAATTGATGCTATCACAAGTTCCATTGAAATCTCATTAACAAAAATTTACTTATATGTTCAAATGGAAATTTCTTAAAGAAGTGTAAGGGTCAAAACAATTCAGCAACATGAATCATTCAATGTCGAATCATCAGTGATTATTCGAGCTGGTGAAGACACTTTACAGTCATTAGTTTCGCTTCGTACAGAACTTTCGTTAATTAAACTGAAAGAAGAGTGTTGGAAAACCGATATAATTTAGTTTGCCTAGGCGAGGTATAGGAATATCAGGTTTCGATAAAATGCTTAGATGTTTTAAAACACTTACTAGAAAATATTCAATGAAATCTTGCAAAATGTTTCCTCTTAGTAAACTAAGAAGAGTTAAGTATTGAGCAGTAAGAGTTTAATAAGTCTTTTAATAAGTGTGATTTTTATGTCTAAATCATCTCTCGTATGTGTTAACTAAAAATTCGACTTTTAACTCATATATTATTCAGAAATACCAATTGCTCTCAAATGTAATTACAGACTTATGCAGTTGAATTAATATATCCCCATATTATTTTTAAATTATTCTATACATTACGATTGAATACAAGAGAGGGGAATTTTTCCAAAAATTAATATTCGTTTCCCATCTTTGTAAATAGCATCAAACTGTTTTTTTTCTAAAACCCTCTTAGCAGAAAAAATATTCTTCGTAAGGAGTCTCATTTTTAACTTATTCAAAAAAAAAATAAAAGAAAGAAAGCATAAAAAAGATTAAAAACTTGCTTGAGTATCTTTCTAAAATTTTGTCTTACTAGCCTTTGACATACATTTTCATTAGTTGATTTAAAGTGACGTTATAAATTTGCACACAATAGTCCACAGAATAGAACCCTTTTGTATTAATACATGATTCATTACCTTTTAAGGGCAGGGAAATTCTACGAAATTAACAGGCAGTTTTTTCAGAGAAATCATGATTTATTCTAGAGATCTCTATTTCGTAATCCCAGTAGAGTTTATGTTAACAAAAAAAAAGTAACGCACAAGTATAAAAATCTATAGTAGCAAAGGTCCAAAATTCACAAAAATAAAGAACACAGCAATTCAAATCCGTAAACACAAATTCTCGGAATTTAAACGCATAGACACTGTCATATTTTTAACTTTAATGTCATTTTCCCGCATTTCCTTTACGTAAGGTCAAAATAACATTTTTGGAAATTGTAATTTTTTTCTTGAAATAACCATTTTAGAACTTTGTGGACTTAAATAGATATATCTAATTCTGTCTCCAATTTTCTCAACTTGGTGGTATTTAGTGACTTTATTTGTCTACAAGTTCAATCAAATCCGTTTATATTACAGAAACCCATCCTGTTTTACCCTAAACTTTGTGCTTCCATCTACAATGCACTTTTGGCAAAGACAACAGTGAAGCTCTAAATTTATGTATACAGTCAAACGTCATTTATCCGAACGTTTATTATCCAAAAGTCAAATATTTGGACCAGTTTCTTTTGTCAACTACATGTACTGCAAATGAATAAGTTTTCGATCTGTGCAATGCTCTACACTTGTTTCGTGTGAGGTTTAAAAGTGACTTTGGACAGGAAACGATGAAAAAGTGTCGCTGATTTTGCAGAAAAGCTCAATATGAAGGCTACATGTTAGCCGTAGCGTGGAACTCGCTCGAAAGACAGAGCCAGAAAAATTCATGGAATAAGCAGTGGGCAGATTTAGAAGCCGAAAAAGTGACGACCACAGGGAGGAGATTACCGACTTTATGCAATCGATCCCATGATTTAAAGAATGCGATGAAGAAAATGTAGAAACCTGGAGGGCATACGATGCAGACGACCATGGATTTCAAATACTAAATGTTGGTGAGATTGTCACTTCCGTGCCAGAAGAACCCGACCCTGTCGACGATGAAACGGATGCAGACGAGGACAATAACAACAATGAAAGTAGCAAGGGTCATCAAAGGCTGACGCGTTTTCTGTGTTAGAGACAATTATGGAATGGTACGAACAATAATCAGAGTGTTGTCTCAACTACTGCTGCTTAAGAGAATCAGTTAAAAGAGGATGGTGTGCAATGGTACAGTGAATAATAAGTGATTATTTTCCACAATAAAGGTAAAATTGCGACATTTTGCTCCTATTTTTCTTCTTATTGAAGCACGTTTCCCGTATGTGATGTTTTTCATTATACGTATAGTGCCCGGTTTCATGTACAGCATGGATTGCATTCGGTTTTCGTTTATCCGAACAATCGCGTATCTGAACGGTGTCCGATCCTAATTGATTCAGATAAACGACGTTCTACTGTATTTATCATTATTCTCGCTTAATAGTACATTGGTATACAACTTTAAATTAGTTGAACGATGTAAACACACGATGCATTAAAAATTAAAACATAATTTTGCCAATGTTTGTAATATTTTAAAATGTATTTTTTTTATCTTATATTTATCAACACAGTTAGCAACAAGTAATATATCATGGGTCGTATGTATTTCTGTACTTTTTTGTTTTTCAAATTACGGAATATATATAAAAAAATATATAATGAATAAATGAACTTGGGTTGGGCTAAATACAGCTCGATATATACTATACAGTTTTTTTTAAAGTATAATGTTGGCCTGATTAAAATCCACAATTAACTTTTCGTGTCAAATAAAAGACGCGGAATCTATAATTTTTACATAAGACTCAAAGCATTTTTAACTGAGCTCAATTGTATATTGAATAAATATTTTGAGCTTTTTATGAAATTCATAGAATCGGAGAACAGTAAATACTTTTTTAAAAATTTTAGTCAGTGTATTTTTCAGAACATTTTAATAGCGAAACTTAAATCAATGATTTAAGTTATTCTCCCCCCTCTCTCCTTTAATTTGAACTTTTTTTCCCTCTTAAAAATAGAACGTTTCAAAGATTTTCAGGAATTAAAACGAATTTGTGTGTGTACATATATATAAATATATTTCAATCATTTTATTTCCAACTAAAATTTATATAAAAGCATAGCATTAAATATTAATATGATATTGTTAAGAACTTTTATTTAATAAAATTAATTTGAAATAACCTTAATACTAAGTAATTATTCGCTGTGCTATGTGCTCAAACATTGAGAATCCCAGTTTACAATATAACTACTTAGCCATTCTTGCAAGTATCGAAATTATTTATTCAAGAGACAGCTTAAGTGTTGGTTGTATCTCAAAATATAAATACCCCTTATGGTTTAAATATAGCGGAAATTGAAGCCGTCACATTCTAACAAATCCTGTTTCAATCATCTATTTTAATATAGTAATAAAAGAATATTAAATTATACAAAGACCTTACCGCCATACAATTTGGTGACTTTAACTGTATGTGTATAATTAAACTTTAAAATTAACAATACTTAAAATAAGTAAATGGTTTATGGATTTGAAATTAATAATTTCTTTGGTTAATATTCATGAAAATAGGCATTTAATTATACTTGCAGTTTGAAATTAAATTGAGAATTTTCTTTAATTTTATTAAAGTATTTCCATTATCACACCACTTATTTAAATATATTTTGTCAATGCTTAAAAGTAAAATAAACACATAGTGATAAAATCAAAATACATTGTAGTTTTAGAAGATTTACAGTCTTCCCAATTGGTCTTCATGATTCTAAAGGTCGTTTAAGAATACCTATGAAAAAAATTACTTGAAATAAAAAATTAAGCTGAAATACATAAAGTATGCGGAAAAGTTAATCCCATACCTTGTTAAAGGGAAGAGATTTGTTTTACTTACACAAATTTGTCCCAATCATTAATTTGTTTCCTCTTTAATATATCCGATTTTAATTACACATCATCTTGGATAAGATTCAAGCGTTATGTCTTAAAATTTGAAAAGAAAAATCAGAGTAACCTTAAAAAGAAGAAAGAAATCCATTTTTAAATAGTTCAAATGTAAAAGGAAAAATGAAACCAAGAAATGGAACAACGCTGACAAAAGAAGAAAAAAATAGAGTGCAGGGGAAACTAAAAGTCTTACTGCAATGACATTTCTATCCATGCATATATGACAGAAAGTGTCCAAATAGAAACTCGCTAGAGAACAGAAAAATACTAACGAATATTTTTTAAGAACTAAGATGGCTTCATATATTGCAAGGTTTTCTTAGGAAATGGGAAAGCTGATAAAATCAGTTGTTCGAATAGTCTCGAAATTTTTTAGTCTTTTAGTCTGACGATTTTAATTTTTAATTATGACCTACCCCATAAGAGGCTTTCCCTTTTCGAGTAATATAGCATTTACCTTTCTTAAAAATGTAAATGATTTTTCCATCTTTTTTCGCAGCGTCTTCGTTTGTGGATAACGTACCACTGAGATGTGGCAACATTTTTTTTTCTATTTTTAAAGCGTTCGTCCCCCTTACCTTTACACATTCCTTTTTTTCATCTTAAATTAAAACTATATTTAATCTCTTAACACTACTTGATGCACACGTAAACATAATTAACCTCTTCTCTGTCGGATTTTTAACAAATTTTTGACCCCGAAAAATTTTTATCAATAAGAAGTTTTTTACTTGTTTAATAGTGGAAAAAATATGCTATATACCGTTCACTGATCTCCAGCTTTCCTTGCAATGCACCTTAGTTTTAAATTTTAAAAAATACACTGTTGTAATGTATAGATTAATTCTACTGCTTTGAGGTGCTTAAGATAAATATCTTCAAAAGAATAATAAAAGTAATTGATTAAAATTATTTGAATAATTTATTTTAGAAAATATTTTGGACAAGACTATCTTACCATTGAAACAACATTACAATCCTCCTTAAACATTAGCACATAAAATTCCCATTTATTACAAAACCGAAATCATTTATTACATACAGTAGAATGTCGTTTATCCGGACCATTTTATTTGTCAACTACATGTACTGTATATGAATGCGTTTTTGAACAGTGCAATGCTAAACAGTTGTTTCTCGCCAGGCCAAAAGTGACGGGTAAACCTGAGGTCAGGGATATTTGGGGAATTTCAGTTGTGTGATTTGGAAAACATCTGCGCGGAATATTAGATCAGTTTGTTTCGAAGTGAGGAGATGTATACGTGACCTTTTGTTGAGTTGTAAACTGCTACGGCTTCGAAATCGAAACGGAAGCGCAACGCCGTGAACATAGAGACAAAATTTGACATATTGAACCGTCTCGCGAAGGGAGACAGTGGAGCTTCTCTAGCACAGTTTTTTGTTGGAAGGTCGACAATTTCTGGCATAAAAAAGCAGTGAAAGTATTTTTAATTTTGTGTCAAAACTTGATTCAGAAGATGGCTTGAAGGAAAGGAAAACCACGAGGGAAGCAAACGATTTTGTTCTTGATCGTGCACTCTACTAGTGGTTTTCACAAACAATGAGCAAAGGGGACCCGATATCGGGCCTTCTGTTACGCGAAAAAGCTCTGGAACTTAACGAGCAATTTGGCTGTTCGGCTGATTTCAAAGCTTGCACTGGTTGGTTAAAGAACTTTAAATAAAGCCACGGGATACGGGAACTACATATTGAAGGCGAATCATTGTCTGGCGATAAGAATTCTATCCACAAGTTTAATGAAATATTTTTGCAGAATGTGGAAGAAATATACTCCAGATACACAACATTTAAAACGTAGACGAGACTGAGTTAATTGATGGCTCTGCCAAAAAGTCATTGGCTTCAAAACGGCGAAAACGAAGGTGTGCAATGGGGCAGTGAAGAATAATGATTATTTTCCACAATAAAATGATAAAATTGGGCGACATTTTCAACCTATTTCTTTTTTCTTTGAAGCACGTTTTTTATGGGAGGATTTTCAATATTCATGTCCGGTTTCATATACTGCATGAATCGTATTCAGTTTTCGGTTATGCGAACAAGCACGTATCCGAAATGTGTCAGGTCGAATCGGTACGGAAAAGGCCTTCTACTGTATTATGTTTTGCCTACTTTGTCAAACCAAATTTAGATAGTAAAATGTCAAAAAAATATTGATTTTGCTGTCTCTGAACATTAATAAAGAATATTATTGTTGAGATATATCGCAATGCTATGGATCAAAATAGTATAGATTTAAATTTTCTCACAACTATTTTTTAGGCGAACTATTTTAGTCACAGCATGCACTTTTATATTTTTTCCAAGTAATTGTTTTAACACCTTAAGAAATAATAAACTAATTATTGATAACGCTTAGGCAACTTCTATCTTTTGCTGTGAATCTTACCCATAAAACTTTTAATTGCATTTGTTATAAATAAAATATCTCATTACTTTCCTTATTATTACAATAAATAATTTAATTATTTTTCAAATAAAATAGAATTTCAAGTTACATATATGAATTAATTTTTACTTATATGTATCCTTTTCCGTAAACTCTCAAATGTCTTGCTGGATCACAGTAATTATCCTTCTGTATTTCACTTTTTTGCGTGTAATATGAAAAGTTATGACCCATATTCCATTTCTACTCAAGGTTAGAGGGTTTTAAATTATATACCAATCTATCAAGTCTCTATAAATAAAGGAAAAGTATCGAATTCAGAAAGTTTTGATATAATAATGTTGTCGAAAGCAATTCTGTAAACATATTTGTCATATAATAACTTAAACGCTAAATCTTTTCCATAATTACTAATTATGTAATGAATATAATCTAAATAATATTTCTCAAGTCAGTTTGTAAAATGACTTTTAATGAAACAAATAAAAAAATCTCATTACGATTAAAAATTTTCCGGAAATTTCTTTTTATACGTTTATTTTCTTCTTAATCGAACTCAAATTAAGCACAAATTAAATGTCGCATGTTATGATAATCATAGTACTTATATATTGCACAGAATATAACTAGTCTTTTTATAAAATTCGAACTAATCTACAAGCAGAAATGTTTAATATAGAAGTCACACACACATTAACGAGAATCTGTTGATAAATCTCCTAATACTAGCACAATAAATTATAATTTTATAAAAAGTATTTAATTCGAAGAGTTTTAAAATAGAATACAGATTATATATATATATTATATATATATATATATATATATATATATATATATATATATATATATATATATATATATATATATATATATATATATATAATATAAAACCATTCTTGGTCATTTGCTTCAGAAATCTTTTTTCTTCTTGGACGCTTCACTTATCTTTGTTATCTTTAACCTCTTAACTGCCGATTAAAAGTTATGCGGTTCTCTCTCTAGTGCTACCGTTTTTCACATAGGCACGCGTATACAGTATATTGGAGGAAAAAGAAAAGCACAAAAATAAGCAAATTTTTCTCAGAGATAAGTAAATCCTTTTCAAACACTGTCAAGGTTATTTTATTGCATTCCAAAGCCTTCGGAATAGTTTAATTGGAAGCAGCACAAAGAAAATAATCCTGTTTCGGAAGAACGGATATATACGTCCGAGGCACACAACGCACCGGTAGAGAAAGTTGGATATATACGCTGTGTGTGGTGGCACGTAAGGTGTTAACAAAATAAATTCGAATCTTTGTTTATTAAATTGATAAAGTCAACGAAGGGGAATAACTTATTTTAATTATAAATTCTTACTGTGTGTGTTGATTTTATATGTGTTTTACTTGTGAAATGTTTCCACTTTTCTTATGTTCATGTGATTCCCTTACAGGTTTTGATTTGTAAGCGACTACCATACTGCCCACATGTCCACCTCCATTGGTCATCCCCCGCGTCTACGATACAAGATGAAGCATATACTTAGCTCAACCATGCTCGGTTGTGGAAGAAAGAAAGTAAGTTCATCTCCTTATTTTTTCTCTAAATGGATAGTATCCACCTTATACGCAATGAGGAATAACTTCAAAAGTTTTCATTACATCGCATAACGCTGATGTATATTTTTTAAAGACAAAAAAATATCGTGTGGTATAATACGTTGTAAGAAACATTCTGTATAGCACGTAATGAATACAACTTTCTTCGTGAATTACCTCAAAAATATAGATCGCTTTTGTGAACTTAAAACCGTACTGAATGGAAAATAGTCCGAAGTTTCTAATAAATGTAAAATATTAAAGAATTCCAGAACATTTTTTTACAGAATTACATATATTCTTATTAACACAATTCTAAATGAAAGAATCACAAAAGCTATTTTGAAGATTTCATTTAAATCGCTTGAGGCAATTGGGAACAAAACGAAAACACACGCATGAAATCAATATCGAGAAATTTCTAACATTTTGGTCGTATTATGAATCTATTTTTGTAGATTAAAGTAAAAAAATTTTCCACTATATACTTTGCAATAGCAAGTCCCTTATAAGTATATCAGAGCATTTGCGAATCCTATTAGTATGTTTGACTGATTTTCTCAAGAAACGTACTATCCTAAAAGTAGAACAGCTCTATCATTTCAGTTTCCAATTTTTTTTTAATGAAATCGTCAAAAAAATTAAATTAAGTCATTCAGAAACTATATAAGGACTACTATAGGGACAGATCACGAAAAATCTGAGACATTCTTAAATGACAATCATGACACATGAAATAACAATTCACTCAACACAATTCTACAAAAGTCAAAAGAATACTTCAAGGATTTTCAGATTTAACGTTCACTAACAAATAATGTTTCGCATAAAGGTCTTATGAGAACTCTGAAATAAGTGTGTAAAGTATTTTTGTGATCGTATACAGACTTTCTAATCAAAAAGAAAGCTTCATATAGATTTTCTGTAATTTATAGAAAGTGTCAAAAATATTATAGTTTAAAAAAGCATATATTATTTATTTTAATAATATATTTATTCAAGTATAATTACCTTAAAACAATAAAAAGTAAATAAAGAGTTGACTAATGTCTTGATTAATTAAATCGCATTGAATTTGTAAAACATAGTCCTATATGTGTAGCTGACAGTGGCAATGATTCCAAATTTTTCAATCTATGATAAATCAAAATCTGTTTTTCTATTTTTTTTCTATAAATGTTACCGCTGAAGTACAGAAGTCAGGTAATGTACTTAGTACATAGATAATCTTTAAGATTAGCTGTGGATCGATGCATTAAAGTACGGAAAGCAGTTTCATTTTTCTCATATTCTAGATTATTTGCACATTACTCCCTTAGCTCTCGTTAAAATGAAAGTAGAATTATTGTTTGAACACTTTTGCGCTTAAATTATTTCACCGACAAAGAACTCAATAATAATAGGTACTAATAATTAAAAAAATACCCTATACTTATTTTTCATAAAAAGTTATGAGTAAATTTCATATAATAATAAGAAAATTGTAAATAAAATACACTGTGAAAATGGTTGAAACGTAATTTTATTTATTCGCCTTTCAATGTCGAAAGAATCAAATTGATAGAATTATTTAATGAACAAAACAAAAAGCAAAGGTAAATTAACTGAATATTAAGAGCATTATTACACTTAACGAAACGAATTTACAGAAAAACATAAAACCATTCTTACCTGTTAATGCAGTCATTAGATTTTAGAGACGCTAAATTCTATAGCAAATGATTTTTGCAACCAACACATTATTTTGGGATTACATTTATATTTACTTTTTGATTTAGATCTCGAGTACACGTAATAATTAGATTTAGAATCACATTTTTTGAATAGCTGTTTAGTACTAAAAAGTTGTTTTATTGCTGTTTGATGCAGAGATGTTTCTATATCTATATCTATATATATATATATATATATATATATATATATATATATATATATATACATTGTTGAGGCATCTTCTCTCTCTTTCGTTAAAAATCTCTCTATACAAACACTTAAATTTATATCTTGCACATAACTGTTTTAAAATAACATCGTACCAAGCTAATAGATACCATTCACTGAGTTACTAAAAGGGAAGAAGGGGAAAAAATAGAGAAATAAATTTTGTACTTTAACCACTCAAAATAGTTAATTTATACATTAACTGAATAAAGTAAAAAAAGACTCTTATTTTATAGATGATTCCGTATGATGAAACATACACACAAATCAAGTAATCAGCAAATTAACTACGTAATGTTCGCCTTAAGGGGACTTGGCACCCTTTGAGCAAACTTCTTTATTTACGTATTTAAAATTTATATTTTAGCATTTTATACAATGTTTCTATTCAAGAAAATGTTACCAGATGAAAATTTTCATATATTATTCACACAATTTTAAAAATTTGAATTTTTTGAAGAGAATTGGGAAAATTTTAAAATCCTACTCCTTTTGTAAAAATTAATTTTTTGACCTGAAATTTTTTTATAATACTCTTATGGATGATCTAAACAACTTTAGGGATCGATTTTATAATAACTTTAGTTAAACTTCCTTTTCTGACATTTTAATAACATGAAAGCTAACAAAATACATTACGACATTTAATCTAACTTTTATAGGTACATTTAATATCATAAGCAAGCAGGACTATTTATTATGACAGAAAATTAATAGGAAAATATAGAAATATATTTACCATATTGGCAATGAGAAACGCGAGAGAACACGATGCATTTTATTTCTCTCATACCCTTGCACTAAGATTTCTCCACATTGTTATAGACTGTTTCAAAATGCGTTTTAACCCGGGAGAAGGCGTGCATTCGATACTAACGTTAGTGGTTTTAGTGGAATCCTTTCTTTAAAATTATTTTTAATGCGCACGATAGAAATCGTAATTCCGGTGATTAATTTAACTAAGAGAAAGTATACTTACCTACTTTTTAGGACTTTTCAAATCTTCTTTGATAATTTGAGAAGAAAATTCAATTAAACTGAACTAAAATGTTTCACAGATGAGCATTGCTTTAATAAAGGAGACAAATTCCAAATACATTTCGCTTTCGTTACAGGAATGATATTTGCAGCACAACTGTCATATTTTTTTCAAGTTATTTTAGTTTTACTGTCCATTGATGATCGACAAATAACATGTTGAACTTTTTCTTGCTTGTGTCTTTTTGACAGGACGCAATGTGTCGTGTGGCTTTATATCTTTCTTGATGGAGTTTTTTTGGGAGCATTTGAAAACTTTCCTTTCAACTCAAACGCTTCATGTCCATCGCTTTTCTCAAATTTACTTTCGCTGCCATGATTACTATCCGTTATTTCATCAGATTCTTCCCTGGCTTTATCAGTTTCAACTTCATCCAATAGAGATCGCATAGATTCCCTTTTGTTTCTTTAAATTTTGTTCATTTACATTTATAAACCATAATGAGTCGTACAACACAGCAATAAAAACTCTATGTCATACACAAGAGAAAAATATAGCCTGTCCATAGGAAATATTTTGAAACAAAAGTGGTCACGGGGAAACTCAGTCACCCCAAGTACCTTAAGATTGTGAAAAAAAACCTTTGCCACTCCCAAAAAAAGAGAGAAATATGTGACAAATACATTTTACTTCACATGAAGACTGTCATATAGAAGGATCCTGACAAGGTCATTGGTAACAAATAAACAGTTTCCCCAGAATTAAGGTATTCAGGAGCCTGGGATGGCTCTGTGCCCCGCGCGATAACTCCAGGGTTAAATTTCGGACGATGTACTTTCATTACAATCGGAGTGTAAATTTGATTTAATTAAATAAAGGAAATTTAATCTATTGTTTATCGCTCTCACTGAATAGCAGCGTAAATAGCTGTGGTTGTAATAAATGCTACCCTTTTATTGGGTAACCTTTATTACCTTTCCCTTACTCTCTAACTACCACATCTACAACTCCACAAAGTTAATGTCCTTGTCCATGGATTGTGAATTGTAGCGTAAACTATTTGAAGCGTGTACTACTCTCCTTCGTTGACTACTCCACCACTCCCCGGTGTCTAGAATGAAATATTTTTTTTCTTTTTTGGCGCAACCAGGAATAGCCTCCCCGTTTGAAAAAGCAGGATAAATCCCGATTCATTATTATGGGACTCGTGCTTTGTTAGAACAACACATTAGCATATTTGATTTCGTAAAACTAGCCTGTTCCGAGATAAGCACGGAAACTTACGAATGCAGCTAATCTACTTGATGAACGAGAGAGTGAAGTGTGCGGAAAGCTTTGAGGCCTCATATGGTCCAGTCACACAATGCCCTCAGTCCGTCCCTCCCCGTGGCCAATTCCAGCCTAAAGAGACAGCTTCCACTGCAAATGGACGGAATGAAATGGTCGGATTGAACTCGCCCGAAAGCGGGCGATAAATTTACTCACGTTGGAAAAACCATTGGGAAATACCCAAAATTAATACCTATCCCTTTATTTTCTGAAAAGGTACAAAGAATGTTTTTGTATACGTGTACTCATAGAGAATTGACGTGTCTTTCTCTCGCATAAGAACTCATTCGATGGTAAATTTCGAGAGCTACAGAATCTGTCATTTAGAAAACATTGATTGAAATAGATTGGCTGCAGTTTTTGGTATGACTGGATCCCCTACGATGAAATCAACTTTTTGTTTCTCTAAGGTAATTTCATTCGACCATAAGATGCGATTTAAATCTAAACGGAGATATATCATAATACGCTAGGTTTCTTCACTAGTTCTTTAGACTGTAAGTACATAAATTTTCTGTTTTATATACATAAATTACTTTAAAAATTATTAATATCATTAAGTAATGAACTAGATAGTTATATAATGTTTCATTGTAGAAATTATTTAAATATTTATTCATACTTATTTTTAAAGACTCGTTGTGTATCTTCAAAACGTTAATCAAAATACTATACACACATACATGTTACTTTACTAAATTATGAAATTATAAAGCATTACATTTAACCTTTTTCTATGTAATAAAAGATCATTATTGACATAAAAATGTTTTGAATTATTACAATATGTATATATATATATACATATACATATTATATATTATTATAAAGTGTCTATTAAATATTATAATAAAGTGTTATAATTTATTTCATTTTTTTTCACAATTTTTATGTTTGCAAACTCTTAGTGGGAGATCGTTTAATTATTTACTATTAGGAAATGTAATAGTAAGAGGGTTAGCTTTCTTAAAAATTGTTAGGAAGGAACAAGGAATTGTTACAAGGAACTGTAAGCAATTTCTTGCCAGGTTGCCAAGAGTTTTGTCTCATACAGTGTTTCATGTAATGGACTCTAGTCTTTTTCTTTTTTTTTTCTTGACCACATTAGTCTCCGAATTTTACTTCTGGATCTCGCTGAAGTTGAATCATAGCCGGCGCATTGCCAATTTGAAATAAACTAATTATTAAACTTTTTAAATTTACTGTATAAATGTTCCATTTCTTTTTTTATTTATATCGTATCTACAGAGAAACATCATATATTTCGAATTTTAGTCGATGCTTTTTTTACAAGTCATTAGGGTAATAGTTGAGAAATTTCTCTATGCTACGAATTGTACATTATTTATATTGAAATTATTCTGTTAAGAGGAACATTCATTTAAATATCGTTATTTAAATGTTATTATGCATCGATATCAAGTACTTAAGAGCACATTTTTTTAACATTTGCTTTAAACTTTTGTTGTAAGGAATTGTTAAATGGAATTAGGTTATCAGCGCGGTGTGGAAAGTAGAAGAATGAATTATCAATTCATTAAGAGTTGACTTCTTCACTTGTCGGTAGCTCAAAATTTCGAGAGTTTAGTCTTAATTTTCAAATAAAAAATATTAAAGTATGCCAATAATTATGAAGCCGAAATAAGTGAAAAAACGTATCAAGATTATACAAAAAGTTTTGTATTTCTACGAATTTACAATGATTTAGTAAACCTCTATCTAATATTTTCAATAATGTTTGATTCATTGATAGAAAAGCACTTTACAAAATGCCTTCTTTTATTAAAACACATTCCTTCTTCCTTCTTTATAATTAAAAATTATAATTCTGAAAAACTTCTTTATTTTAAAATAAATTTATTTTCTCAGAGAAAAGGGGCTACATTTTTTATTGATTATTGTTAATAAATCAATAGCAAGGCAGTTAAGATTCAAATTTAATCCGTTTTGTAAATTGTTTTCGCATTTTTCTTAAATTTTTTTAACATATGAAGGACATTCCAAAAGTAAGTTTTATTTCATGAACTATATATCTTGCACTATTTTTTGATAGAGTCGCCCTTGATAATGATATATTTGTCGTAGAGTGCAATCAGTTTGAAAAAACCACTCAGGTAAAACACGGTACCTCTCGATGCACGAAGCAGGAGAAAATCCGATGGGGCAATGTTGTTTTAGATCGAGGGTGTGGAAGGATGTCCACTTCAACCTTCATCCCCCACAGTCAACCTACGATCAATGAACATGCAACACATTTGACAAAACATGACATCTTCACAGGGACGCCTTAAGACTTCTTGGGACCCTGGGCTTCTACACAAAAGTAGGCCCTGGGCCCTTACACAAATGTAGGCCCCACCTATGACCCTTAAGAGTAGACATTACATAGCGTACGTTGACAAATACTCGTACAAACCATAACCCGAAACAAATAAATATACATGCCTTACAATCGCACAAACCGGCTCGACCGATAGCCATCTTTTGACTGAATGAGTATTGATGGTGTATGGTGGTGGGTAGGCCAAGGCGACGGTCATTACATGTAGCACATGTAGCCAGCAGAGATGTTGTCCGAAATTCCCATTTTTGAGAATACAACCGGTAAAAAACCGTGGGCATTGAAATAAATTGAATCATGATCTTATCAAGGCTGAATCGAGATCGAGACGAGGTCTTTATTGTGGTTTAGGCCCTGGGTCCGGGGCCAATCTGCCAATGCCTTAAGACCTCCATGCATGTGCACTATACACGGTCTGTAGGCATTCATGGGTGACTGGCATACTAATCCTGTTCATACCAGACAGCCACACACACTTCTATTGGCGATCATGTTGCGAGTATACGTCTGTCTGCTATTCTGATTTGTACTTGAATAATCTTGGGCATGCCGGTCTGTTGCTGCTGCCCTGTCTTCTTTGACGCTCTGAGCAAGCGTCATTCTTCCTACGCTGACGTACCTTTCGTCATTGAACCAGCAACAAATGAGGTTTTTTTATGGTGATTGATTTTTTCACCTGGCGTACCATGTATCCTTTATAAAAGAAGAACAAAACATACGTTCTAAACGTCTCTCGTACATTATAAGCTATACGCATAAGCTCCTTCTTCCTTGTATTACATTAAAATTAAAGACTTGAAAACTTGACTTTTGCATTGATTTGGGGTTTCAAATCTCATTAAGAGACTACGTATTTTGTTTAACGAATGCTTTTGAGTAGTTGTAGTGCATCAAGCCTGAAATTAGATTCGTATTTCTGTACTGATGATGCATTTAAATTAAAACCAATGGGAAGTTATAAAAATCCCTTCAGTACTACATAATACTAAGAAATAATATACACTTAAATTGTTTTAGAAGGAATTAAATTTCAAATAAATCTTACACTAGAGCTATTAAGAAGAGGTCTGAGGATTTCGAATCACCCAATCAAACGGTGAAGGATAAGCCTTGGTGGTACTTCATTCTCCTAATTTTCCCACCATAATATGTGAATAAGTAAATTCTATTTCAAGTGTATTATAGCCCCGATTATTCCATAAAGTTGAGAATATTCGAATATTCCACTTGAATAATTCGAACAATAAACTCACGATCAGGAGCCCTCAGTTACCGTAGTTATCAAATAAATTTCAATTAAATTCTACTATACTAGTATATTGCAAAAACAGAAAATAATAAATCTTTAATGTTATATTACATTTGTTAAATAATAATAATAATATTTTTTAAATGTTTAAAATTAAAAAAGTAACTAGATTCACAGAAAATGGTATATTTTCCACCAAATGGGGTTAATTTAATTATTTTTAATTGAAAATTCACGTTGCGTTTTTTATTTGAAATACTTGTGCTATAAAATTTGAATGCAAAAGTAACTGAAATTTAAATAGAGGAAAGTAAGTTCTCCTACTTGATAACAGCTTATCTTAAAAATCCATTGTAAGCATTTATTATATTCTAACATAATTTTAATAATTTTTATTTCATAAAAAGGTTTTCAATCTAAAAATATAAGAGGAAACAAATATTTAAAGAGAAAAGAGCGCAAGGAGGATTTGACGCTTATTCAAAACAATCCAATCTCCTTTCCATGTTCTTTTTTTCCTTTAAGAATGAATTTTTTACAAATCTTTCGCTACTCCTCTAACCTAAGACAATGAGTATTAAATGTTGACGTTAGTGAATGCAACAGATAAGAAAGGATTATTTTACTTGATTAAATTTTGAATTATGATTTAACTTACTGTGACACGAAATAAAATGAATGAGAAATAGTTCTACAATAGGATTGAAAAAAATATTTCCATATGAATATTTAAATAAAAATGCAATTTAATAAGACTTTCTAATAAAATATTCAATATTTTTATTTGAGTATTCAAATAATTCACCGAAATAAAAGTATTTTTTGCATTTAATATTTTTACCGTTTTTTTTTTTTTTTTTTAATTTTGAACTAAAGTAATGTTGGAACACAAAATTCAAAAGCTATATACAGTCGGACCCCAATTTAACGAATTCATCGGGACCAAACATTTTGTTCGTTAAATCGAGGTTATTCGTTATATCAATTCAATTTTTCAAAACATTCAAATTTTTCGCACTTACCTTTTTTTAAAATTCTATAATAAGCAATTGTACAAAAAGTATCCCTAGCTAGAAATTTTACGCTTTTTCTTCAAGAGCTAAAAATACTATTAGTAAAATATTACACACTAGTTAAATGGAAATTTTAAAATACTGACTGATAGATGTTTGACAATATTTATCATTCCTGACTCAAAAGAGTTCTTTTCGACTTTATGCAGAGATGAAAATACTGCGTCATTTGCATCATGCTGCTTGAGGTATGTTTTTAGTTTCTAAGCAATGCAAAGCATTAGAAAATGTTACAGTTTTGATTAGAATTTCATTATCAATTTTTGCATCAGAATCGCTATTCATTGACTTCGAAAAATCAACCATTTCTCGAAATTCAGTTGCACCGATAGGCAGTCCGTCATTAGAAGTAACATAATTGTTAAAATATCCCTAGAGTTGTGTTGAAGGATGAGATAAGAAAGGAGTTTCCTGTCCTATTCGAAACTCACACGAGAGGTTACACTCATGACTCATCTGCACCTTTTAAGTCTAATAATATTCTGGATCCTTTCCCGTCAAAATTTGCTTCGGAAGAAAAATCCTTCTTCTGTTCCAGATAGAAATGGTACCAGTTGGAAAAAAAATCCAAATTTTCTAATATAAGATAAAAAAAATCGACAATGAAATAATTCGTTTAATCGGGTTTCTTGACTTCATTTTTATCGATAAAATAGAAAAATTCGTTAAATAGGGGTTCGTTAAATCGAGTTTCGACTGTATACACAGGTACAGACATTATAATTTTTAACCATGATCAGGTGAAAATGACGATGTATGAGCTGATACTTCATTTTCCTAGTTTCTGAGTCATACCATGTTGCCATATTTGCTTAATAGTCATATTCAGGAGCTCGTTGCTAGTGTTGACGAGTCACGGGTTCAAGTTCTGATAAAACTGAAGACCACGTGAGTAGAGAGACTGATACACCTTAAATCTGTCGTGGCACAAAGTCCTCACGTTTGCAATTTGTGGAAGCTAGAAAAGTGGTCACCCGGTTCAAGCATCGTCCCTTGACCGTGGGACAAAATTACGAGGTCCGTCGTCAATAGCCCTCGTATTGCTTTAGAGTGTGTCGCTAATAAACACTCACTCGCCAAATCATACCATGTGATGACTTTGTGACCAACATTTTTTAAAGTGCAGCAAGTCCTATTATCCCACACAACAGGTCTCTAGAGTACTTTTTATTAAGTGTAAAAGACTAAATTTAGAAATCTTTCTTATCTAATTTTATTTTATGATTTTTTTTTTGTTCTACAATATAGTACTTCCAGAATTAGTATTACAATATTAATACTTACTGCGATATTGGTCATGTAAGAGAGATATTTTATGTGTATAGCTTTATACCACATTTAATTAACGAAGATGACGCCTAAACTTATATCTCACTCCAAATATCCATTTTACTCAGCTATAAAATCTTATGACTCAGGTCAATATGGCAAGCAATGGCCCGCCTTACATCATATGATTATCTCATTGATGAAATTAAAATTTGAACTCATGGTCCATTACTAGCTAACCCGCATTTCTAAATTAACTCAGTTTGTGACAAACCTATACGGAACTTTCTCACTAACCTTCTGAGACGTCTTTTTTAGGGAAATTTAATTCCCCTACCTATTTCCAATCAGCTCCAAAAAGGGGACGGGATTCCTTGTTATGCAGATTAGATAAAGTATTTAAGTCAAACGGAATAGTAAAGTAAAAAGCAGTAGGCGAGAGAGATTGAAGCAGAAAGATATAATAGTGAAGTTTGAGATTTATTGAAGGTTTATAGGTGGAAAAATTAATCTCAGGAAGAGTTGAGATTCAGTGTGGTAAATATTGATTTATATTTAAAGTCTCATTAAAGCTTTATATTAGGAGTGAGATTAAAGTTAAATGTTCAATAGAAATATTATTGAACATAATTCTGGGATCTCTTATCGTGGTAATATCTGCTTGATTTTTTTTGAAGTTTTAACACATATTATGAGAGTCATTATATGTTATTAGTGTTAGATTCCAGGTGGTAAATCCCATTGTGATAATTGTGAAGAAAGTAATACTAGTTTCGCCATCTCGTATCAATGTTCAAAAATAATAAAAATATCACGGAAATTAAGAGCGGCGAGTTTAGTATCAAGGATAATTTATTTCTTTGCGTCACATGCTAAGTGACTCCGACAAGACGGGCACAAAAACGCCGAACATATGACAAGCGACACCAACAGAGAAGGGGTTAAGCTCCCTTTTACAGAACTGGTAGTTTGATATTTAATCGGATAAGAATAATCTCATAAAGTTTGGTTCAAAATTACAAGGTTTTTTTTAATTAAACTGTTTGTGAACATTTTGTAGTACGCGAAAGCCTACAGATATCCACCACTTGATGGAATTCTCTTGTTTTTAGACCCATAGGCACAAAAGCTTATCTTTCACAATAACTTTCATAGCCAAAAATATCCATATTGTTTGGGAGGTAGACGTTATCTTAACGCCATTGTTAGACGAAGCCCAATAGTGTCAGTCATTGACATTAAAGGAAAACAGCAGGAAAACTTAAAATCGCATCTTGAAGCAGATTCATCTGAAAGCCAAGCATTTCCTTAAGATTAACAAGTATTTGAAGTTTATTGAAAAGTATCCCTACGGTGTTCTAAAAAAATAAAAATCCCTCACTTTCAAATTATTTTTACTTATATTTTTCTGTGAAATTGTCTTTAAAGTCTGCCTCTGGTCTAATTTGTAATCTTGCGTTTTCTACAATTTACTATTTATATCTCCATTGTAAGTAATTGTCATTAATAATGAACATTGATACTAAAACGAAAGAAATTTCTCCACACAAATTCCGATATTCCTGTGTTGATGTAAAAACTCGGGTAAAAGTTGTCGAACATAATAATACGTTGATTGCGGATTTTTCAAACAGAAAGATTCTACGATGGGGGATACTCAAATCAAGTCAATGTTCGAGTCTTGTTGACCTTATACAAGGCGTGAAATAAACAAACAAAAAAAACGAGACTAAGTGTGTAACTTGAAAAAATAGTGGAGTTATCAGCAATTGTTTTGATGACAACATCCCATGCACTCCTCTATCCATCCATCCAGCTTCTTCTTAATCAATTTCGTCAATTGGGATTACTGCGTCTATGAGTGCAGATGGGCAATTGCATTCTGCCCAAAAAATGTTAAACAACATCAAGTTTTTTGTGTAACTTACGAAATCAGCTACGAAAACATTTCAAACATTAACCGAGGCTTATGGAGTCGAAACTTGCTCTAGTGTACACCAATCTGAATTGTATAAGCTCTCAGGATGAAGGGTCAATTCGAAAGATGAAGAACCTGTTGGGCGCCAAACGTTAGCAATTACAGGCCAAACATAGCCAAAATTCGGGATATTAGTGGCTTTCGACTCACATCAGTGCTCAAACTGTTCACCAACACTATTACATTGAAGTACTAAAAATACTTCATGAAGAAATTTTTAAAAAAATGTCCAGAATTGGGAGTAGTGGATCGCTGTTGCAACAAGACAACAAACCCGCTCACATGACCTTATCTGCCAAGTAGTTTCTGATCAGCAAAGACATTACTATGATAGGGCATCACCCTTATTCCTCTGATTTAGCTCCATACGATTATTTTTATTACCTGCAGTTAAATGTTGCTTAGGGGGAACATGTTTTACCTAAGTTGAAGAGGTTCAGGCAAAAAACGAGAATTTCCGGAAGGACCTTTCAAAAACCTCCTTGCAGAACTATTTCCAACAATGGAAGCTCCTGATGCAGAAGTGTGTCAATGCTGAAGGGAGCTGCTTCGAAGGTAATAATGTTACGAACAACTGATTGTGTATGTGCAATGATTTATTGGATTCTAGTTTTTCTTGTGCCACACATTGTAAATGCATTGCCAAATAATATTTTTCCAATATTATGATCCAAACAATTTTAGATTTATGTTATTTACAATGTAGTCCTTTCTTCATTCCATTAGATAAGGTGATGCAATATTTATGAAACAACAGTTGATTTTAACGTTACCGAATTTACTGTAATGAGATTAATTCTTTGTATTTAATACGGGGTTCAAGAAGTGTATTAACCAGATGAGTGGAGTGTTTGATTAGTCGCTGATCTTCTGCAGCCAAGGTTGTGGGTTCAATCTCGGTCAAAGTCACTGGATTTTCATGATGCAGAAAATCTACAGTCGCCATATCGTAGGATTATACTTTATGTAAAAGAATCCTAGTGTCTATTTGGATTGGATAGTCTCGGCAAAATTAAATTCTACTACAAGTTTTCATCGTCAAAACTCAGGTGACTCACTCTAAGAAGGAAACTGGTGTCAAAATTACCTGAAAAGATTGGTATCCTCCTATGTGGTGCCTACTAGGTCTGCAATGGTAAAATGCCAATCCGCTGCCCATTAGAAATAAAAAAGGTGTGTATTACGATAAAAAATTGCTTCTACAATACTTAATTTCTATTGTTACGTAAAAATACTTATAGTTGAAAAAATATAAAAACTAAACCTTAGTTAAAGTTCTTTTATCGCCAGGAATAATAAAGCATTTTTTAATTAATATATCAGATAATTCTTCAACATCAAAACAGAAATTTCATAATTTATAAAAGTTACTGATGAATTATAATTATCTAGCTCAAACTCGTTATTCTTACTAATATTTTAAACACCATAATCTAAGTTAGACAAGATATATCAAAATAGGTATAAAAAGATCATCATTTCTTGACTTTCATTTATCTATAATTGATAGAGAAAATATACTGTTCATGGGAGAGCTAGAATATGAAACATTATTATAAATACTGATTTAAATGCAAATTCTTTAATGTGATGTAATTTATATAAACTACTTCACCTTAATTTCTATATAACAACACTTAAAGCAATGCATGATATTATCCATATTTTTATAGTGCTTTTGAAGAATATCTTTCTTGCGCCATTAAACCCAACACAATCACTCACTCACTCACTTGAAGAATATCTTTGCAGACTGTTTGTAAAGTATTGAGTATGCTGAGTACTTTTCCGTAATTGAGTTTTATCAAAAGGGGTTTCTACAGTTTTTTTTAAATAAAATATATCAGCAGAATCTTGCTCTTTTATAAACCCGACGGGTGTGCCAAATATGACGCCTTTCAAAAATATGAGTCGAACTTTTTCTTTTGTAAAATATCAAATATATAAACATTATTTTTTCGAATTAGAGTAGAAACCATAAAAACTTATAAGCAGATATATATTCTGCAATGCATCTTTTTCATTCATATAAAAAAAAAAAAACGCTTTTTTATGTGTAAGTATTTATTTTGAAATATAGTTTGTGTACTGAATGTTTGACGAACAACAGGAAAACATTATTTTGAATTATGGTGTTTTTCCAAAGCTAAATCCTGTCTTAAGAATGCGTCTTTCATATTTTCCTTTCTAATTTTCCAACCCTCTGTTAAGCTGTTGAAGAACTTTTCATCATAGATCATTGAAATATTTTCTCTTTTTCATTAAACCTTTTCATGAATAAGGAGACATTTTCCCCATTTAAAAAATTGTTATTGTTAAATTTGATTATAAAATTATACAGAATGTTAAAACTCAATTATGTAAAAGGGAACTTTTAAAAAATAAACAACTTCTTAATCAATGCTCGCCAAAGATGAAACATTCATTGGCTGTACTTAGTTATTATTTCTGTTATATTGTGCTCTGTATTTATATAATACTGAGTTTTCTTAAGATTTATGTTATTTCGCGAGTATAGTTTTTGGTGTAATTAAGAGAACCAGGAGATCTTACACAGTAAAAACCAAGCTTCCAACCAATCAATTCATAATTTCATGTAATATCCTTGTACCCTTAAGTATGAAATAAATGAAGTCAAATGTCTGACATTGACAAGTAGATATCTAGGGGAAAACGCCTTGTTGTCCATAAATAAAATCTTTCAAAACTGTATTTGTGTACTTTTGTTATGATTTTCTTTCATACTATGTGCAAACAAATTAAAACGAACAGTTACAAAATAGTATTTTAGCCTCGTTATGATACTGTAAAGATTCATTTATAGTTTTTTTTTTATTTTGGTTTTGAGAAACCGATCATTTAACTTAAAATGATGTATGAAATCTAACCACAATTCCAATTAGCCTATTGTGAAACATGCTCAGGATCGTGATATTCTCATGAATATGATTAATCTTTGTATCTATAATGTGCATTTTGATGAAACTTATAAAAGCACTTGTATAATTCTTTGATTGAGAAAATCGATTTTTCAAAAAAAAAAATGCTTACATTGTAATTGTGAGGCTGTAACGAAATAAAATGTAAATAATAAATGACTGCCTTTTGAAACAAAATGCAAATGTATTTTTCAAATAAATATGACTCTATTACGAGTATTACTTTATAAATAATTATTAAAATCATCCTATTAAATTGCAAAAATATGGGATGATATCCAATTAATTATTCTTAAGCATTATGCTTTGGCAGATTAGTAATAGTTCAAGTATATTTATATATATTTAGAATTAGCTACAAATGATAGCTATTCAACGTTGTCAATCAATCAAAACATTTTAAATTATCATGTCCGTTCTTGATACAAACGTATATGATGATTGTTTTTAAAATGACTTTATATCTATTTAGATAACACACATAACAGATATTAATTTTAGACATAGCTCTGGTGTACTTTAAAACTATTTATGAGAAGGCTCTGCTTGATTACGATGCTGACTTGTAATTTTAACATTGTTTGAAGTAAGGGGAGTAGGTAACCTCTATATCGACATTGTTAATTAATACTTTTCGATGTAACTTTTTTTAAAATTTGTTTTGTGAACACTTTTGAAATTTTTCTTACAATTAAAGTACATTTTTCTAATTATACTGAAATGTGATTTTAGCTAATTTTGAATTCTTTCATTATTTATAAAATATTTTATCAAACATATTAAAATGAGACCCACTTTTAACATTAAAAAAATTGTAAAAATAAATTTTTCAGTTTTTTACAAAAAGCTCATTTCAGTATATATTAGCAATCATTATAAATCTATCATAAAAAATTGACATACCTGTGAACAGTAGTTTCTCAGAAAAAGTACATCGAACAACAAAATTTACATCTTCAGATAAATTGATTTTAATGTATACAGTCAGACTTCTAATCGGCTAGGAAATAAAAAAATAAAAGTTTCTATATTTACAATAAAAAATGCATGTTTTGTTTTATATCAGACGTTCAATATTTAAGCACAAATGAAGTACTTTGTTTACATTTTTCGCCATTCAAATGAGCGTGGCCTAGTTTCAACGATTATTTAAAAACATGTTCTAAGGGCTTCTAATTTTCCTAGAGGTAAAAGTACGGTACTTTTAGAAAGGTTATAATTGTCAAAAAAATAAGATTTTAGATTCCAACACACCTTAATGCTTTTGTCAAGTTTGTGGAAATCTAAATAATAAAATTGCATCTAGAATCTAATAAACCTTTGTAATGCATAAATAGTTTTAGATATTGCATGAACTGCATCTATTTCCAGAATCTCTTCAGAGCAATAACCACTATACGGTATAAATTTATCAACAAACTAGAAATATTTGATCATACTTTAAAACTTCTTTTTGCTCATCATTTATGTGAACTTTCTTATCTTTCAATTAGCTCGTGAATCTATCTCCAGTATGATGATTATGTCCTATGCAAATGCATTAAACTTCTCAAGTTCTGAAGCGAACGCAGGTTAAGCGATGGCTGCTCACATTGTATTGAAAACTAATTAGCATAAATCAAACGCAGATATTTTTAATAAAATAAAAATAAAAAATCTTTCGGAAATGAATTAAGGATTGTCGAATCATCAGTTTTACAAGCGCTAATTAAGACGCTTTGTAGTAATTAGTCTCGCTCTTCGCTCCAAGTTTTCGAAATCGATTTGGGCCAAACGTTCTGAAAACCCAATACATATTTTGCTTCTTTCCACCAAATGTTGGATTGGATTCTGGAATAAGGTTAAAAAGTTCTAAGAAAATAAGCTTTCAAGAATATATATGTTAATTCAATGAACAATTTTTTTCTCAGTGGAAAAGTATTATTTTTCTCAGTATTATTTTTATTTTTTATGTCTCAAAATTTTTCCCAGACTAAAAAAAGTTAAACAAGTTCGGATTACTTATTTTTTAAAAAAATAGCCTGTTTAAACATTATAAATGCTTTTTTATAAATCAATACTAATAAATACTAATATTTCATTAACAACATTTTTTTAAAAAAAAATATCCGAATTTATACAAAAATCCCGATTATAAGTGAAATTTTAGTAATATTTTTGAAAAACTTCAAAGCAAGTAGAGAAAAGTTAATAAACTTATATCAGTAAAAGAATTACTAAAATAAAGTAGATGCATTTATTTAAAAAAATTACTATTATTTTAACGTTTTATTAAAATTTGAAAATTTTACTGCTGATTGAGTAAACAACATAAGAAATGTGACAAACTTTTGTGACCATTATTTAAATAATAGGTCATAACTCAAAAACTATTCATACAATAAGAAATAGTTTAGTACATATTCTAGAAAATAAAATTAATATCAGCCTCAAAAGTTTTATAGAAGTGCATTTATAATATTTTGTGTTATCAGAATCGCCATGATAGATTTCGAACAATTTAAATACCCAATGCTGGTAGATCAAAGATCCACTTCCGGTTTTTCTAATTTTGTAAAATGGATTGTAACTTGGTCTCTATGTAACGTAGAAATAAAACAAAATATGCTTTGTAAGCCAACATATCCCTCTATCCGATTAAATATAAAACAAAAATATATTTCTTGACTAAATTTGGTCATTTTCAACGTGTTCGAATACTAATTCCATCATAGCACAGTATATATAATCATTAACTAACGAATAAGTTTATGCAATGTTCTGGCTTTTGAAATTTCTGCAAATAAGCTAATATTTCTAGCAAATAACTCCAAAACTTCATTAAAATGAATTGATTGTGAGTTGCCCAGATGAATAAAAAAATGGATTAAGCAAAATAAATTTCATTATTAAACAAAGTATGCATAATTTAACATTCTGTATAATAAGAAATAATACATATTTCGAAGAAACATTAAGAAATTTGCGTAAATAGTTGCATACGAAAAATTCAAAACCAATAAATTCCATGTGATAAAATTAAAAGTCAAAATGGAAAATTACCTAAAACGTAGCTTAGATTTTATTTTATTTTAATTAGAGATTTTTTTTTAATTCGTGCGCGTAATAAGGACGTCTATTTTAATGGGGGCTAAATTAATAAAATGATTTAGTGAACTTTTGTTTAATATTGCATTTTTAATGCGGGTTTTTTATTTCTTCACTAAGATAACATTTTTTTTTCTATAAAATTATTCTCTATATTTTGTAACTATGTTTCTGGGAGAAATTTTTCGTGATTTAAGGAAAACCCAGTGATATTCAAATTATACTTTTATAAAAACACTAAACTTCATTTTTTTACTGTCCTATGCCTTCTCGTTTATGAATAAATAAATGAATATTATTGAATTATCAAATTATTAGTTGAAATATATGGGTATGCAATATGTATTAGATATAATTATATATAAAAAACAAGGTAATTAAGTACGAGAAAAAGTGAAAAGTTAAAGGGACTTTTGCAATTTCTCTTTCCAAGATTTGGTGATTGCGCTAGTATCCATCCCTGAATGAGGGGGTGTCGGCAACACTTTTATACAACGTGTCACTCATATTTTCTCTTAGGCGAGTGAGTGTAAGACACCGCTCAACATGACAGCTTCATTCGCAATTTGCACCAAGGAGGAAAGGAGAGCAGTGATTTGTTCGCTTTTTGTTTGCGGAAGGTGTGATATCTGGGATGGAGGCAAGCCACCTCATCTTTCACTGTACCCTTTTATTCCTATATCCTCAACAACTTGCACATTGTCTTCAGTGGTTGACTTCGATGAATAACCGCTCTTTTGTCGTCGTATAAAGAAGTCAGTCCCTGTTTGATGCGCTCTATCCATTCGCAGATCTTTCATCGGGATGAACACCAATCACCATACTGCGTTTGTATGCAGCAAATAATTTCCACAGGTTACGAACCTTCTGCAAACAAAAAACGAATCTATGCACTTCTTTCCTCCCTGCTGCAGATCGAATATGGCGCTGTCATGTTGCATATTCCGCTGCACCAGTGATACTCAATCTGCAGCCCGTGGGCCGCATGTGGCCTGGTAGCCTTTTCGGAGAGGGCCCGGTTAAGGCCCATTACACTAAAAAATGCCAATATTTAGAAACTATGCACTAAACAATTAGCGGGAAATTCTATCAGTGAAGCAATCAAATTTATCAATTTCTTTTTTTGTTATTGTAGAATGTATTGTTACTAATCTCCCGTTAGAGGTCAGACGAAGTCAGATTAAATCTGTGACACCTTTGACTTTTACCAAGCCAAATACTAAAAGTGAACTATTATGGATATCTTCCCAGTCCAGTTCAAAGCAGTCCAAAATGTACCGAGGTGAAGCCTGTTCTAGCTGGTATTGAGGGCAAATAGGAAGCATCTTATCCCTTCCAGAAAAAGTGAGATTTTTTAAATGCCCACTGGCAAGTTGGGTTAGACAAACGTTGGACTTTCTGTCACAAGGAAGAGATAGAATGTAAAGAAAAAGTTTGGTCATGGATGAAAAAAATCAAAACTTCCCCCAAACTCAGTAAATAAAGCATAAACGTGAATATTTTTTGTGTGCATTTGATAGAAAGGTTAGTAAAATATTAAAATAAAAACCAAAATTTAGAATTTTGATATATTTATCAATTTTGTTTTGTCCAATGATGTGTTGGTGTTATAGCGTTTCCTCCCATTATACTCATGTTGCCACCCGACGGAGATACCTGTCATATGTATGTGGTCCACCGGAAAAAAAGGTTGATTACCCAGCGCTACACCCTAACGACTATGAAGAACGACAAGTAATACATTATATAGAAATGTTACCAACAACCCCTCATTCACTACTAGATACTAAAGCTGTTGCCAAATCTTTGAAAGAGAATTTGCAAATGTTCTTATACTTTTGGACATTTCCTTATATTTTTGTTAAGTGAACAAGAACCGTGATTTTGCAAAAACCTATAAATGGATAATATTTATGATATTTAGTGTCACTTAGATTAAAAAATGTATATAAAAGTGTTTTAAGAATAGCATTACAATAAAAAATTATTTAAGTACAATATTTTGACAAAAAAGTGAAGATAGAATGGCCAATTTTCAAAATATTCTCCTTTTGTGAAAAATGCTTCTATTATAATAAATTTTTGCGTGTATATAGCTCAGACCTCTATACAAAGGCTCAACTAGAATATTTGAAATATATACCTTAGAAGTGGGTTTATCCATGTTTTACGACAACAGAGGGGAGAAATTTTAAGAAAAAAACGCCAATAATTATTTCAATTGGTGGAAACTCTGAAAATAATGTGAATTTTTCAAAAAAAAAAAAGGTCAAACTCTCTGGAGAAGTCAAAAGCAAGATATTATTATTTTAGACGCCTTTTTTATAAAAGGAGAACATTTTGAAAAAAGGTTATTCTAAGTTAATTTTTTGCCAAAATATTGTATTTAAATAATTTTTTGTCACAATGTCCTTAAAACAATTTTATACAAGTATTCTAATCCAAGTGCCACTAAATATGAAAATTATCAATTTATGTGCTTTTTGAAAATCACGGTTCCTAACGTAGTCGGATACCTTGAACAACATCCTTATCTTGCTATGATGTAAGACTAATGATGAAATTGTTTATTCTTTGAGTAATAAAGATCATAGAGGTTAGGCCTGTATACTTTTGAAAATCAATTTTTTTCAAATATATTGTAAGGTAAAACAATGTACTCTTGTAATGTTAGCCATTCAAAAAATAAGGAAAGAAAACGTTAAGAAAAGGAACAATTTGTATAAATATCAATCTTCCTATATTCCTGGATACGATTTCAATGATCTTCAGTTGCTGAAATCTCCTGTTTTTTAACAATAAAAATTCTCTAATCCAAACACCTTCAAATAATAGTTATTTGTAACTAAATATGTATTTTTTATTCTGCTAAAATAATATAACCTACTTAATCCAACAAAAGGTAAATTATTAGAAATAATGAAGAAGATAATTACAAAATATATGTAAACCCAAAGACAAGATGCACGTCTGCATACATAAACAATACGAAAAACTTCACACACACAGGTATGGTAAATCCTACTGAATCTGTAATATAAACTCAAAGAGCAAAATTATGATTTATAATAAGGATATTACTAGAAAAAGGAACACAAAAAAAGAGGTTCAACACTTTAATATGATCTCAAAAGGATAATGGAGACTATTACGAGCAACATTCAGAAATTGTTCTTATAATACGCAAAAAAAAAAAAAATCAACCACCGCTTGAGTGCTTTCGAAAAATTATCCATGTTTTTTTTTCTAAATTAATTTTTTCCGTCACTTCCAACTTAAAAACACTTTGTACTTTTTTAGTTATTTAAAGACAAATATTTTGAAAAAAAACAGTGTGTGTGCTTATGGCTATACGATAGAAGTGATAACTTCAATTTTTGTAACGTTATTTATGGGATTAGTTAGAAGATAAAAAAACAGAAGGGTATTAGGATTGTAATATAAAATTGTTTATTCATTTCTGTAATAAAGTAATATTTTTTTGCGAAATATACAATCATATTTGTGAATTAATTGTATTGTGAGATGGAAACAATAGGTTTATGGTAGCTGAAATAGGTTATAAGTACTTTAGGTTCAAAAATATTTAATCATCTAAAAACAAACTCCGTCAAGCGATGTTGCGTACATTGTCGTTATGTGATTAATAGAAATATTTGTTTTCATTGTTGTTCTTATTCACTTACAAAAATAGAATTTTTTCTGAAATTCACTGCAATATTGCTAATAATAATTATACTATTTACTCAGCTCTGTAAAAAAAAATGTCATTTTTCTACATTTTAAGTTCAATTTTAGTGTAGGATTTTTTTCTCTCTCTCTAAGCCTATCTTTTAAAAATAATACATGTCTCATTTTCATGCTTCTACTATGATTTAAAAGAATTCAGCCATTCATTTTCGTGGAAAGATATGTTGGTGGGGAGTCTCATTTAGTCCAAGTTTGGAACTTCACTTTCACGGAATATTGGTGGGAGGAAGGGGACAAAGACCGCGTTTCGTGTCGTTTTAGAGAGGTGGGGGAGGGGCGAAAGGGTGAAACAGTTTGCAACTTTATGCTTCCCTTGGTGACCAGAATACCCCCAAAAAAAATGCCCATTTTTTTTTAAAAAAAGTCTTTATATCGACTTTCCACATTTTTCGATTATCCTTCGAAGTTAAAATGTCTTCGCTGTGCTATTTTGAATAATTATTTTAGCATATACTCCCGAATGTAATTAATATATATGTGGGAGACAACAAGGGGTCCAAAAGTCTTTCTTATGGTTTATTTAACATTAAACAAAAATTAATTAAAAAGGTAGATAAGTTTGACAATGATATGCAGAAGGTAACGCCTGCTCGCGCACCTCTCTCGTTCTCTTTTCTCTCTCTTAAAAGTTTTGGTTCTACTTTCACTAGTTCAAAAGTTTCCACAGTTTCAGTTCTCATTAGCTGCGCCTGCGCGCGAAGACTGTGTTTTGCTTTTGGCTGCATGCCACAACGGCCATTCTGACCGTACGCTGTCCGCAGCGGTACTTCCATGGAGACCAGAGGAGAATCTGAAACATACAAAAAAACGGAACAGACAAGGACTATACGACAAATATATAGAGATTAAACATATCATAATTTTGTTGAACTAGACATTTTCTCCATCATGTGAAGGCACCTCTTCGACATCCGGAAGGTTCCACAGGAAAACATTGTGTTTCACAGGCATAAGAACGTCTTTTTTAACAAGTTGATCTTTGGTTGAACGCATCGATATTTTCCTCTGTAGAGTTCTGGACGTCTGTTCAAAACGATTTCTCTTTTTCCTTCGTTTCCACTGCCAGGGCTCAAAGATTCTTCGGAGCAACACAAACCGTCGATGTTCACTCTTCATAGGCAAAGGGTTAGGTGAGCGGGAGATAAATTCCACGGAACTCGTTTTCATGGCACCATTGGCTTTCTTACACAATACTATATCAGAACATTTTTCTCTTACAATACTCAATTTTAACTTAGTACTCTTAATTTTATTACATTTATAATCCTTAATTAGAGAACTCGAATCATTTCTAGTATTAAAGTTTTTAACATGTGACAAATCATAACTAGAGTTTTCTATCACATTTGAAACGGAAACATTTGGAAAAGAAATAGCACTAGAATAAGCATAAACATGAGCACCTAAAGAGGATTCACTTTCATTCAATAAAACATCGCTCTTTGCGTGGCCTAGTTTCTTTATTTCCGAATATACACTGGGATGTATAATAAATTCTTCGGTCAAGGTCGGTGATATTGCCGTTCTCACACTTAAGCTAGGAGAGTGTTGATCAAGAGAAAGATTTATCGGTTTAACTTCTACCATACGCTGTTCGCCAAAACATGAACTTAATGTTATGATTTCTTCGGAAGGTGTTTGCACTCTAATTAGTGAGGAATTTAAAAACTGGGATCTGGCAACCTGAATCGATCAAGGCTGTTACGGGCTGATTTTCCACAAAATGTTTACGTATTGAAGATTTGCGCATTCATCGCTATTTTGTTTTTCGCTCTCGATTTTCAAAGTATTCACGTTTATTTTATTATGGATGTGGTCGTTAGATTCTTTAAGCTTAAAACGCTTCTCACAGTCTCTTGCGCAATGAGATGAATCACCGCATATAAAGCAATTTTATTTTTCTCTTTCAAGATATTGGGGATAGTTCTCTTTAATCTTTGGTTTAAAGTTTTGTGATCTATTTTTAAAGGGGTCTTGGGTATATCCATAAGTAATAGGAATTTCTTTATGTGATCCGCTTCTAGATGAAATATAAATATCACACTCTTTAGCTAAATCAATAGGCCTAAACCAATCTTCTGCTTTTCGAATGCCAATATGAGTTGCAGTTTCCTTATTTAAAGTTTCAAATAATTTATCAGAAATTATAAGATCACATAGAGATTCAAAGGAATTAACTTTTCTTAACGAACAATAATACTGGAAGTTTGCCGTCAATCTTGCAGCAAATTGGATGTATGTCTCGCCTGATGATTTTACAGCATTTTTAAATGAGTTTAAACACTCGCGAGGGGTTAATTGGAATTCTCTGAGTACTATAGATTTTAGTTTTTCATAGTCATTTAATTCCTCTTCTTTAATATACAGTAAGACGTTATGAGCTCTTTCGCCCAGAAGATTTATTAAAATTTCAGATTTATATTCGTCATTTATTTTCTTGGTTAAAAATGCGCGTTCTAATGATTGGAAGAACAGATTAAAATTTTCAGATCTGGTGGGAACAGGAAGAGATAAAGTTTTAATACTTGTTATCATATTTTCTATGTTAGTTTCGAACTGTTTTTCTTCGACTTTAGCTGCAGGATTTAAACTTAATGCTTTATTTTTAGCCGTTTGAAGTTCGATTTCTTTTTCTAATTTTGCTACCTGAAGTTCCGCGAGCTCAATTTTCTGTTTTTCTATAGTTACTTCTCTTTCGTTTCGCGATACTCTCTCATCTATACAGTTTTGAATTAAAGTTTTAACGAAATCTGGATCACTTTCAAATGTACTACTGTTCTCAATTTTAGTCTTTAGTTTAACTATAGTGTCAGTACTCTCCACAGTACCGTCTAGATTCTCAACAACTCTTATGAGATCCTCTTTAAGAGCGTTTTTATACATTTTATAAAAATATGAAGAGATCCTACCTTTTTTTCTGGCTCCCTTGTTGCTCGCACGTACGATGTATCCAATATTTGAAGAAAAAATTTCGATTCCACTGATTTCACCTCTTCGCAGGTAATATAGTTGAAATTGTAGTTCCGGCCTCTACACAGGCGGATTATTCACACTGAGTTAGTTCCAACCTCTACACAGGCGGGATTTTGAGGGTTCGTTGAAAAATACACCTCTACACAGGTTATTTTGTTATTTGTTCCGACCTCTACACAGGCGGAATGAAGTTGAAAAATTCAACCTCTACACAGGTTGAACGAAGTTTCCGAAAAATGGCGGCGCGTCTCCTCACAGACGCTTTTGTTCATTGTCCAGACTTTGGTTCAAAATCGAAATTTTATCGATCGCGGCCGAGCCCCCATAATTTGTGGGAGACAACAAGGGGTCCAAAAGTCTTTCTTATGGTTTATTTAACATTAAACAAAAATTAATTAAAAAGGTAGATAAGTTTGACAATGATATGCAGAAGGTAACGCCTGCTCGCGCACCTCTCTCGTTCTCTTTTCTCTCTCTTAAAAGTTTTGGTTCTACTTTCACTAGTTCAAAAGTTTCCACAGTTTCAGTTCTCATTAGCTGCGCCTGCGCGCGAAGACTGTGTTTTGCTTTAGGCTGCATGCCACATATATATATTTTAAATATGAAAATACTGGTGTGTTACAGTTTACAAAAGATGAATGAAACGAGTGCAATATATTTTCACAATTCATGTAATTCCAGATATGATTCTCTTATACTTATAAAGCTAGAAATTGGCAATCAACTTTAAGATATTTTAACTCTAATCTCTCCGATATACAAATCCTTACTAATATCATAAAAGCGAAAGTTTGTATGGATGGTTGGTAGTCTTTCACGGAAAAACAACTGAATTTATTTTAATGAAACTTTACATTAATGTAGCTAATGCATCAGAATAACACATAGTTTACAATTTATAAAGATATTGTGTAAAGTTTCCAAAATATAACGATAATTGTCAAGAAAGTAGGAAAAAAATATGCCATCTGCAAAAAGTTTCGCGACAGCATATATCTATCCTTTTTTTGTGAAGCAAAACTTTCCCTGTTTGTTTTGTCTACGCCATGCCTCAGTTCGTGCTCTCTTTTAATTTATTCCTTTGATCAGTGTAACCACTATTTTTTTATTTCATAATAAAACTATACTTCGAAGGGAGAGGTGGTGTCAAGCTTTTAACATAAAATAAATACAACAGAAAGTAATATTAAAGTACTACACTTCCAGATCTAAATTATTTACACTATTTTAAGCGTTCATTACACACAATTTTTAACAATGTATTACTTTTGTTGAGCAGAGATCAGCTTAGGAAGGTGTTTTCAAAAATCGACTGACAAGCGAATTACGAAGAGTTATGAATAAATAAAAATCCCTAGATCTACAGACTTAAAATTCAACATTTTTATTTTTGTTCAGCTGAGATATGCAAAACGTCTTTTTGTTGCTGTTGTTGTTTTATTTGCAATTCACGTAAAATTAACTCTTTAAAATTTCTTTATCCATCAATCTGTATTGCATAAATTTTCAATTTACCCGTGCGAAGAATGGGTATACTAGCTAGTTAAAAATAAAATCTTGCGTGGAAACGATTTTTATAACAATATATATGAACATTTTTAAACCTCCTCTATCCACAGAAGTATCAAATATTTTGTCCCTTCGACATTTTCTAAAACAAAATTGATTCTTTCATCTACAACAAATCTATATTAGTAATCGTATAATTCGAAATTTATATTATGAACACAATAACCGGTCATGTACGTTAAAACTTGATACTCTTCTATTGAAATATCATCTGATTTATTTTTATATTCTCTAGGAAATGTCTCTTTAGAAGTTTACATCAACTGTTCCTCTTTTGGGAAACAAAATACTGAAACGTATGGTTGGTAAGTTTATTAGATGGCCAGTTGAGCAAACAAAAATAACTATGTGTTATTATGAATTATGTGTGCAGCTTTAAGTTAAATCATTAATAGATTTTTTAATATTTTTAAGATTATTAAGATTTGGCAGAATAAACAAAACACTAATTTCAAATTTATAAATTCTAATTTCTCATATAAACCAAAATATCTTAAATTTATACATAATTAGGGATTTGGGCAGAAATGCATCAATTTATTATATCGTGGCCTCAAAACTAAAAAGAAAGAAATTCAATAATGACACAAGAATAAAGTTATTCAAAAATATAAATACTGTACCTTTCTTTATATTTTTCCTACTGATATAACTTGAGTAATAAATACACGTGGAAGATGAACTACTTAAATAAGCATTCAAGAAGGAAGACCGAGTGCAACTCAAAATCTGAGGAAAACGTCCCTATATTGGTCACGTGATTTTTAGGGGTAGGCGACTTTGTCCGAGCACGATTTCCGACTAAATACGAAGAAAGCCGAATGAGTGTTACAAACCAGAACGTGACGTTCATTCAAGTTCACTATCCAGCAAAGCGTGTCTAAAAAGTTATCACTTTAAAAAAAATATATAAATTTAATACATTCCTTGTTTTAATATGTATCGTATGAATTGTGTAAAATAAACTTAGAAATTGGACAAAACGTTTTACGAACTTAATTGTAGAAGCTTAATGAATATGTTTATTGTGTCCTGTATTGAAAACATAAGAGTCAATTATTTTCACTGAAACACTCATTTTAAATGCTGGCTTATAAAGTATGCTTGCATTCAATTATAAATTATCTAACATAAATTGTGTCACTTCCGTCGCCAAAAACTGACACAAACACGTGCTAAAAAAGGGCAAAAGCCATGTTTAGCTGCTAGTTGTCGATCATAACAAATTGTGTATTTCTTTTAATTTTGAAAAATTTTTACGATGTTTAATTATTACTCGAAAGTGAACTCTCAATTAAAATAGGAGTAATTAAGAAGGTGCGTGAAAGGTATAATCTGATTTCTGTAAAATTCTCTATCATGTTTTTTTGTTTGTTTCTTTGCTTTTTTTAATAAACTAGAGTATTTTTTTAAAAAAAAATAATGACAATTCCTTCTAGCCGTTTAAAAAATAAAATTTAAAGTGTATTTATTCAGTGTTAAAATAGAATAATTTGCTTTTATGGAAGCTATAATTAAAATAGTTAAACAAATGCTATATATCCAGAAATTTGTGTACTATTTAAAAAATAAAGAAAGGGGGGTATGCATTGTTCTCTTTAAACAAATTTTATTAGCAATTTCGTATAATATAGTACGATGCTACATAAGAAGAGTATGACACATTTCTCTCTCTCTTCTAATATTGAAATATATTATTCATGTCCTTATTTTCACGGCTCTAGCTTTTTTTCCAAAAAAATTGTTGCGATGCGAATTTTTTTTTGTATCTATGTTCTTTTTCTCGTTCCATTTTTCTAAGCACGAGTCAAACTTAAAAGTTTGAAAAAAAATTCAGCAGAAGGAAAAAAAATAAGTACCAAAAATGTATTCGAATTTATGTAAGCAAAAGAGGAAGTAAAAATGGCAAATTCAGCAATAGTAGGAAAAAAATATAAAAATTCTTGAAAATAAAAGGCATATTCCATCGAACATTTTCTTCATGTATATATGTCACGAAATGTTCAAATACAAACTGGCTACTGTCCAGGAAAGAGTGATAATAAAAACATAAATAAAACTTTTTAAATGATTTTGTCAATTATATAAGGATTTCCGTAAGAAGACTGAAAATGATGGGATGACTATATTCATTTCTATGGTATATATATATATATATATATATCCAAATGGATTGAAAACTAGAATTCCTGCCAAAATACGGAGTGTAGTTTTTTTTTAAAAAATATTTTGTTAAAGTGAAATAAATTCTCTTCTAAAAAGTATGTTTTGTAAAATAAACTTACAATAATAGCAGCTTTTAAAAAACCATAGCATATATCATATTGTTTTTTTTTTTTATTTTGTTTTGGTGGACCTGATAAAAAGAGAGATTTTAAAACTAGTTTAATTGAGGTTAAAAAAAGAGATATATGCATTTTTTAAAGGATGGCTTTAGCATGTGGTCACGAGCATGAAATTTTAACGTTATTAATATTATCCTCCTCATATTATTACTTTGATATGCGATACCTTCGAACTTGTAATATGGATAAGTATGACACCTTGGTTTACATAAGGTATCCGAACATGCTGAAATGACCAAAACTGTTCTATATATATATATATATATATATATATATATATATATATATATATATATTATTAAAAAGAGCTATGTATCTTTTGGCATTACAAAACAGACTTCGTTTTAATTTTACGTTACACGTTACATAGAGGCTAAGTTACTATCAATTTAATAAATTTATAAAAATCGGCAGTCTGCCTTTAATCTAACAGAAGAGGGCCTTTAAATTGTTCAGTATCAATCATGGCAAGTTGGATAACTCAATATATTATGTGAATGTATTTTTATAAAATTCTTAAAGCTCGATATTTATACTATTTTCTAGAAAATGTACCAAAATATTTTTTTGTATAAATATCATTGAGTTATGATCTATTATTTAAATGATAGTTTCATAAAAAAAATGTCAGACTTCTTATAATATTTCCTCGATCATCTCTAAAGTTCTGAAATTTTATTAAAACATTGAAAATTTAGTATAGTCTAGATAAAAGCATCTAATATGTTTTAGTAACACTTCTGCTGATATAAGTTTATTCCTTTTTTCTGTAATCACTTTGAAAATTTTCAAAAATGTTGCTAAAATATCCCTTGTTATTGTGATTTTTGTAAAAATTAAATAACGCTTTTTTTTAAAAAAATATTGTTAGTTAAATATTAGTGTTTATTGATATTGATTCCTAAAAAAGTATTTATAATGTTTCAGCATGCTTTTTTTTATTATTTGCGATACAATATTCAACAATAATTTTCATCGCCCTCCCCCTTCCTTACAATAACAACATATTGAATTCAATAATACTATACTTTGACATGAAATCTACAATACGACTTAAATCTCTTAAGTATCACTCAGTCAAAGCGTTAATTGCCAAGGATGTATATATATGTCTTTCCGAAGTACTAACTTTTCTGCACACTGCTATCCATAAAATAATTCCGAAAGCTTTGTAACGCAATAAAAAGACTTTGACAGTGTTTGCGAAATATTTACTTATTTCTCAGATGTGTCTTTCAGTGGATTTTTCTCCCCCTTTCCAATACATCACATACGCGTGCCTACGTGAAAAATGGTGACACTGAGGAGCGAATTGTGTACATTTAAAACGGCCGAAAAGAGGTTAATTACAAATCGTACAAACTGTCAAGATAAGTGTTTATTTTTGTGCATAAATTCATATATGATAAACTCATGGGATTACTGATAATTATTAAACTTGTTTTTAACTTCATTTTGTTAAATTAATTGTATAATGAACTGTCTGATACTGATGCATTTATAAGTGTAATGTCAGTGTATATGTGTTTTTTATATTTTTTTTCATATTAGAATTTATTTTTTGTTTGTTTACTATCAGTAAATTGGTAATTTTTTATAAATAATCCTTTGTTTTGGACTTTTCAATATCGAAGAGTTATCATTCCCCTCCCCAAGGGAGCACGCCCCACAGTTTGAGAAACGCTGATTGGGGATTCACAATCTCACTAATTTAGTCACAGAAAAACTTGACTGACTGCCACTTTTCCATAAATGAGCAATGACAATGGCTTAAACAGGGACGACCGACATGACACAATAATGCAGTTTTTTAACTGTTATCATTTGGTATGTATTTCTATATTCCCAGGATTTTGAAGTATATCATCAGGAGTAACATTTAACGAATAAAATTATTAGCACCATAATTTTGCTGAAACTTAGTTCAGAAAGGATGAAGCGCCTCAGAGGACATGGCCCTGGGTGAGGACCTATTTGGCCCACACTTTAAAACATGTCTGTGCAGAATACGCATTAATTACAAAGTATAAAAGTGTTTGTTTTGAAATGAGGTTTCCATTAATTTGGAAGCAATTGAACTTTTTTTAAAAATGAATTTTTTTTGGAATTAAGAGTGTTTTTTCTGGTTATGTATAGAAGAGAAAACGTCCATACCGTCTCTACAGAAATCGTTCGGAAAGATATCTCCAGTATAAACTCAATGTATTTAAAGAAAATAGTAACTTGTGTACATGATTGGAGGATTACTAAAGAATTAATAAACCAATATTGAAAGAAGTAAAAATAAGGAGGAATCAGAACAAGAAGAAAAGAAAAGAAAAAAATGAATTTAACAAAATGCATATAATTATGAAAGAATTCGAAACGATATTAAAAGTAAAGCAGTATAAAATCGTGCAGACGTTCTTATTCTAAGATTAATGGTAGCATCCTGTTTTTTAACACTATTCGGAAAACAAGTAAGAATTGCAAAAATAAAAGAATAACTCAAGCTTTCTAACACCATTGGACTTTTATCACATGATGTAACATAAACAATTGTTTCTAAAAAAGGAAAAAGTAACAGAAAAACTACTAACAAGTAAACGAAAAACTTCTGAAGCGTTCCAAAATAACAGTTGAAATATTTTGGTAACTCTCTTCTCCGCCGATCACAAAAACAATGAAATAACGCGGTATTAACTTCACGTATATTATTATTTTTACAATATAATACAGAATCTAAAAACAGTTTGGAGCCATTTAACTATTACTGGTCAAATAAGGCATAAAATTTCGTAAGAAGTACAAAAACATTTTGACAATTAAGATGGCATTTCAAATATCTTATGATATACCGAACAGACTGGTTGATTAAGAAACTGTTGCATAATACCTACAAAAAAAGTCATATTTACATCTATAAAAACAAATTCGAAGCCAATATTAAATCCCTTTCCAATCTTACAATTTCAGCTAAATCGCTTAAGAAAAATAGGCGAAAAAAACTTACTGCATGCTTTGGAAACAAAATAGAAGCTGAAATTCATCGAGTTTTAATTTATTAAAAGAACAATTAAAACACAGTAAAACCATGCTTAACGCCCTCTCTCTCTCTCTCCATCTTTCTGTTTCACTTTTTAATCTGAATGGTGGGATTCCTCGAAATTTCACGCAGCGTTAGGCTTCCCGATATTCGGAGCAGTTTATCTGTGTTTCTTCTTTCCTTCGGTGTTATAGGAACGTTTTTTTTTGTTTCAAAAATTTGTTGACGTTATTGCAAGAATAAATTTATATAATATAACGATTACTATAGTGACAAAAAACATGATTTTTAGCTTTCATCGTGGGTTATAGTAAAAAACACGAAAAAAAAGAAAAGAGAAAAGAAAAAGTATTCATCGAGAAATTAAAATGCCAGTGAACAGAAGATTAAATACTGGTGAACGTCAATCTTAAATTGGTGCTGCATTGAATTTGGCAACTTTAACAATAGGGACCATGCTTAAGAATAAATAAAAAATACTGTTATTGACAACTACAACAAGCTCTGCGATTAGAATTATCCGTTCTAGAAATAATACAGTAGAGGAAGTCGAAAAGAAAAACAACTTTCTATATCAGTGCTTCTCAAACTTTCAATACTGGCACCCCCCTTTTCAATCACATTTTTTATCGCGCCTCTCTTAAACATTAATAATGTACCGAATGCAATAATAATGCACATTTTGGCGCTAAAGCTACAATACGTGATCTTAATTATAAATCATATAAATTAATAACATAAGTCAGTGCTTTTCAAACTTTCAATACTGGTGACCCAATTTTCAATCGTAATTTTTATCGCCCCCCTTACATAATAATACTAATAATATATTGAATGCAATAATAATGTACTTCAACGCTGAAGCTATAGTATGATCTTAATTATAAACCGTACAAATTCATAAGATAAGTATAAAAAAAATTTTATAAATGTTACTCTTAAGTAATATATATTTTAAGTAAATTACTTCTAAGTTATAAGTTAATTATGTTATTTTTCTTTCTCTAATTTTTAAATTGAAACAGATTCATAAATGATATTTAATTAAATATTTATTTCCTTCATCATTCATTTCTCAAAGTACAAATGTCATTAAAAATAGTCTAATCTATGTTGCTCTCTATCATATCCATTACATCTGACATTCTCACGAACGTTCACGTGAGTCTGGGCAAACTAACGGACGTCTGCACAAAACATGTAAAAAAAAGGCTCTCCCTCGTACAATGAATGTGCATTTCCTAATTCACGCGTTAATTGTAATTCACGGTATTAAGTATGTAAGGCAGTGGATTAAAATAAAATCAAGATATATTTTTAAATCGCAGCGAGCATTCGACAGCAATAAAGCATCAACAAGTACACAGGCGAGGGGGAATTGATAGCAAGTTACGAATGGGTTAGGGATCCATTTCAAATACTTCAGAAGAGCTATCAACTGCTGAAAAAGAGACCTTCATAGATTTCACATCTAGTGACGAAATTAAAAGGCAATTTTGTAATAATCACTCTTTGAATTCTGGATAGAGGTGGATGCTGAAATTTCTGCACTGAAAACAAAAGCATTTCACATACTATTACCATTTTTAACATCATATCTTTGTGAATCCGGATTTTCTGCGATGGCTACCTTGAAGGCAAAATACAGATTTCAACTAAATATCAAAAAAGAACTCAGAGTGTCAATTTCTAATTTTTAATCTTCCTTTGAAAAACATTACTCTGCAAGAGAAGCCCAAGGAAGTCACTAATAATTATTAAACTTGTTCTTATACTGGCTGAAGTAACCACTCTTAACACGAGTTTATTTTTTTAAAAATGATAACACATTATTATTGATATAATAGCTTAATTGTAAGGAGAGTAAAACCAAGTGCATGACAATGTATACAAAAATGTAAAATGATTTTTTAAATGAATGCTCATATTATAAATGGTTTTGAACGAACTGTAAGTTCGGCAAGGGCCTTGCAGAATTAGCATTTAGAATCATTGTTAAATTTAAAAAAGAATGTAAAATTCCAATGAATAACAATTGTGTTATTTTTAATAATTAAAGCGAGAAAACTTCAAAATGTTGTAGCCCGGGATCAAGTGTGCACTCGATACTAACATTAATGATCGCGTGGATCGACTCACCTCAATTCTTTTTTCATAATTATTTTTAATATACATGATAAAAAACACAATTTCATTGAATAATTTAACTAAGAGCAATTATACTTAACTATTTCAAAGATTTTTAAATGATAATTTGAGAAAAAAATCTAATAAAACTGAACTAAATTGTTCCAAATGTGTGTGACCTTAATAAAGGATACAAATTACAGCACTTTTCACTATTACAGGAAAGGTATTTGCAAGCAAAACTGTCACAATTTGTTCACGTTATTGTAGATTTAATATCCTTTGATGATCGACAAATATCCTGTTGAACTTCTTCTTGCTTGTGTCTTTTTGACAGGGCAAAGCGCATTTTGCGGTACACTTATGGCTAAAGGAAAATGCAGCATGTTCAAGAACATATTCTTGAACAAAAGTGATCGCGCCGGAAACTCGGTCAAAACAAATACCTTAAGATTCTAAACAAATGTTTGCCACTACCAAAAAAGAAGATATGCTATCAATTCATTTTAGTTCCCTGTTGAACGATTCTCTGTCAAGATCATTGGTAACAAATAATTTTCCCAGAATTAACGATTTCGTGATTCTGGAATGACTATGCGCAACGCTTCCGTGTTTATAGTGTTTTCAATATAAAAAATGGAAAAAAAAGTCCAAAAAAAGAACTATGTAAAACGTTTTTCATTGTGTATTACATGTTTCAGTATACTCATAAAAATAAATGTTGGCCAAATAAATCTTCAAAATGTTCAATATGCTTATCCATATATCATAAAACTCTTTCACGTTAAAAAAATGCAACAGAAGTATATAATTTACAACTTCACTAAAGAAAAGGGACGCAGATAACCATAGCAGTAAGTTTGAAGGTCAGCAAAAGTAATATTTTAGGTGAAAAGAAACATAATAAAAAATCTCTCATCGTAAGGTTACAGCAAAGCAAACAAATTTTTTTTTATTTAGTTATAGGATCAAAGGTAGCTAATTAGCGTTCAAAGTAGATTATTTTTTATTTTTGATGACATTTTGTCACCAGATGATATATATAAATCATATCAATGCAAGTCTGAATATTTTTATTATGTTATAAAATATTTTGTTTTACTTCATTCCTGTAAATTAATTTTTTAAACCTTTTATTTTCGATATGCTCGCGCCCTTCTTGAAGGGTTATTGGACCTTCCAGGGGGGCGCGCCTCACAGTTCGAGAAACACTATTTTATATAGATTGACGACGAAATTGAATGCAATATGCCACTAAGCAAATCTTTTATAATGGAAAATTCAAGAAGAATTTTTAATAATATTCAGGCCGGTTCAGACTAGTGACACAAGTGAAACTTTCGTTTCAAGTCGAGGATGGTTTAATAGATTTAAACATCGAAATAAGCTTCATAACATACATATTACAGGAGAAGCAGAAAATGGTGATACGAGAGCGGAGGTATAAATCTCAGTGCCTTTAAAATCAATAATTGAACGAGGAAACTATCTTCCAGAATTGGTTTTTAATGTTGATGGAACAGGTTTATTTTGGAAAAGAATGCCAAAATGAACATTTCTACCCCGTGAAGAAAAAAGTGCACCAGGAATTAAAAAAAGATGCAAAAGGTTGCTTAACTACTACTAAAACTACTACTTGTTTACCATTGCAAAATCCTTAGAGTGATGAAAGGAATATCCAAAAAAAATTACTTGTTATTTGGGAGTCTAATAAAAACTCATGGATATAAACTGTTCAAAATCTTCATAATTGGTTCACTGAATATTTTTGCCCGTTTGTTAAACGTCAGGCAAAATTAAAAGAAAAAACTTGAATTAAGAATGTTATTGGTAAGCATATAAAACTATTTATTGATGCAGAAATTGTAAAGGAGCGTTTTTAAATGTTTCTATTTTAGTGTTAGTGACAAAAATAAAAAAATAATAATTATAAAAAAGCAAATTACACACAGAAGTTATAATAATTTGTTCAATTTTCCACATTTTAAATTATCAATGTTATCTTGTTCTTAAGGCATTTCGCTCCCCCTTTCACCATTTATCCTCATGTTTCGGCCTGCGTGAAATAAGTAGCATACGTATGCGGCCCGCGTGAAATTGCTGACATATGTATGCAACCCAGCAGAAAAAAGGTCGAATACCCCTTGCTCTCTAAGTAATCGAGCTGGCGTTTAAGCTAATCTTTAGTAGATGAAAATTTCGAACGAGCGAAATATCTATTGCTGAGTATGCCTTTTGGAGAGAAAACATGTGTGGAGGACATGATAGGAACAAAAGTTATACAGCAACAAATATTTATTACAAGAAACTACGTTAATTTTGCTGTATTTTAAATCATAGAAATAAATTTTCATTCTTATTCTTCCGCGTTTGATATTTTAGAAAGCAAACATTTACGTAAAATTAAATATTAATCGCATCTCTTAAATCAAGGTTATCAGGAAAACGAAATAAAGTTATAAGTTTTCTGAACATAACCAGTTCATTTAAGTAAACGAATCGATTCTATAAATATAATACTCACATTAAATATTAGCTAAATGTACTAGAATATTAGTACTTTTAACATTATTTCATAATTACATTTGTTACAGCATTTCTGATTTATTTCGAATGAGCACTTCGACGAAAATATATACAAAAAAAATGACTTAATGTTTTTAAGGGACAGTATTTTAAAAATAATTTCTTAATTGTATTAATTAAATCAAGTGGGGCTTACGTCCCCTAAACGCTTTGATTAGTAGATGAGTAGTAAAAAGTATACATATTCACGAAAAGCAGTATTTAACCCGGAAGCGATCGTGCGGGATACAAGGCAGCCGAGGTTCATGAAATCTTTCTATCTGGGAAAACTGTTTATTTGATACAAATGACCTTATCAGTATCCTCTTTTTCGATAGGCATCGCAAAAATACTTTTGTCCCATAACTCTCTCTTTTGGGGGGGGAACGGCAAATGTTTTCTTACAATCTCAAAGGTATTTGGGATGACTGAGTTCCCCACGCAAACACTTTTGTCCAAAAATAATTTCTACGAACGAATGTACATTTTCCCCAGTGCACAACTTAGTGATTTTGATAGCTGTGTTGTACGACTAACGTATTATGGTTTAAAAAATTAATTGAACAGAATATAAAAATGAAATGGGCATATATGCAGTCCTTCCTGGATAAAACTGCAACTGATCAAACGTGGTAAGAACTTGATGAAATAACAGATATACTAATCATGATAGCGGAAGTAAATTTTAGTAAAGTGATGAGAGCACGAAATGTTTGAGTTGAAAGGAAAGTTTTCAAATGTTACCTAAAAAAAAATCCATCAAGAAAAATATGAAGCCACAAGTGCACGCAAGACATACTGCATCATGTCAAAAAGACACAAGCGAGAAACAGTTCTACAAGCTATTTATCGATCAAAAAAGACAATAAAACTATAATAACTTGAACAAAGTATGATAGTTTTGTCTGGAAATATTATTCTATTAATGTTAACGAAATACTTCTGTGAGTTGTGTTCTTTACTAAGGTCACACACATTTGAAAGATTTCAGTTCTGTTTGTGATTGGTTTTTGTTTCACAAATTATCAAATAAAAATTGAAAAGTTTGTAAAAAGTAGGTAAGAATGTTTTCTCGTAAATAAATTATTTACGGGAATTACGATTTGTATCGTGTACAATAAAAGTAATTGTAAAAAAAAAGGAATGAAAATGACTAAGTCACCCTGCGTGCCCTTTAACATTAGTATCTAGTGTACGCCTGCTCTCGGGTTAAAAAAATAATATCCTAAGACTTTATAGATTAAAACAATTTTGTCTTTCATCCAATGAAGACATTTAGATAAAAATCTCAGCAATTAAATTGATTGAATACTGTAAAGAAGGCAGTACATTAAAACTAATGAGTGATCTATGGTGACATTGGTTGAGATATTTGTAATTTAGTTACAATAAACGCTTCGATTCTATTTTGAGCAATAAAATTGATTAAATGCTCTATAAAGAAGACAGTACTTCAAAAATAATATCCGATTTATATTGGTTACAATATTTGGGACTTAATCCAATGAGTGTTTGGATCAGGTTCCGAGCAATAAATCTTACTAAGTGCTCTACAAAAGGCAGTATCTTAAGAATGTCATCTGATTTATAATGGTTAAAATAGTTCTGATTTATATCCAATGATCCTTTGGTTCAGAATCTAAGCAATAAAATAGATTAAATGCTCTAAGAAGGCAGTAATTTTAAAAAAAGATCAATCTACGTAAATAAACGAGATAAGAACAAACCTTTCAAAAATTCCGCCTAGTATTATTTATGAGAGACAGAAGATAAGATAATTTAGCTCACACACTTAGTGGAATTTAGCAAGTGAAGTTACCTTTATCTTGCTTTGTGCAAGTGGTCTTTTAGATCGCACCACAGCAGGCATGTTAGTGATTTTCAAACTTTCGATATTTGCGACCCAATTCTCAATCATAATTTTAATCGCCCCCCAATCAATAACAATATATTGAGAGCAATAATAATGTACTAGAATGCTAACTCTACCAAACTACCGTAATAATAAGCTGTATAAACTATCAGGATAGATATTAAAAAATTTGTATGTTACTTTTAAATAAAACAAATATTTTAAGTAAGCTATTTTTAAGTAAAAATGACAAAAGTTTCTGTTTCTCATTTTTAAGTTAAAACAGATTGCAAAGTAGTATTTAATTAAAGAAGGTACCAATGTTACCAAGTAGCTAGGTACCAAGATTACCAAGTAGCCAGGTACCTTGATACGGGAAGACTCTTAAATGGCGATTAAGAAATCTTCTTTCACGTCACGTGTCGTAATCAAAAGACAATTTAGTAGCAAATGAATCTATGAATTTTAGGCAGGGGTGGAAGAGGAATTTTCTGCACTGAAAATTAAAGTATTTCGTATACTATTGTTATTTCCAAAACTAGTAATTATTAACTTTCTTCTTAATATAGTATTGATAAATTAATTGTCAAATACATTGTGCAGTTCCGATTCATTTATAAGTATAAAAATACACACTTTATTTTTTTTACTATGCCACAATGTATTTAATTTGCTTCCATTCAGAAAATTAATATTTTTTAAATAACTTTTTAGTTTAGACTTTTCGATATGTTCGTTGTCCACATGAAGGATTATCGTGCCCCCTTAAAGGGCATGCCCCACATTCTAAGAACCGCTGAGTTATATGACTAAATTCCTCCAAAGTTGTTGAGTTCTCTAAAGTTTATCAAAAACCCTTTAGATTTTAGAAATTATTTAACATTTCTTTAAATTAAAATAAAAAAAAGTAAAATGTAAAAAAAAAGATTTAAACTTTTGGAAATACTTATTTTTAAGTATAAGATTTTGCGAAAGAATATTTCAGACAGATCATTTGTTAAACTACGAGGTCCGTCGCCAATAGCATTCAGTAACTTCAAAATCCTATGTGAGAAAGCAATCAATTAATTCACAAAAGTAACGAAATAAATAATTTGGAACTGTTTCGCTAAATAATTTTTTTATTCTAGTATTGATAACATTATATGTGTCCTATTACAATGTATTGATTTAATTTTGCTTTGTAACTTTTTTAAATTTAAAAATGTGCTAATTTGCACATTTTTTTTTCAAAAAAAAAACGTTCATGTTTGCAAATAACATAGATTTATTCGACATCTATGGTTGTTAGTTTTAACCGCAAAATAAATTAAAATAATAAACAATTTAGTGAAATATATGCGTAAAACTAAAATAAGACCTTAATGTAACAGTTATTTTACTATTTTTACTAAGACGATTTACTTCTCTATAAAAATACTTGTATTAAACAAATTAATTATAACTTTTTTTTAAAAAAAATACACTTTAGACACTAAATTTAACTGCTTGTCTTAAATACATACATAT
>BMAU01021240.1:0-212500 GCA_019973935.1 Trichonephila clavipes
CAAGTTCTTAGACACTGAACTAGGATGACGCCGTGTTACGAATAACACTATTTCTTAGCAACTGGTCATATGTCCTGCAAATGCCTCGGAACACTCTAAGTGCTTTGGGAGCCTTCAAGTTCTTACACGCTCAACTAGGGACGACGCCGTGTTACGAAGGACACTATTTCTTAGCAACTGGTCATATGTCCTGCAAATGCCTCGGAACACTCTAAGTGCTTTGGGAGCCTTCAATTTCTTAGACGCTGAACTAGGGACGACGCCGTGTTACGAAGGACACTATTTCTTAGCAACTGGTCATATGTCCTGCAAATGCCTCGGAACACTCTAAGTGCTTTGGGAACCTTCAAGTTCTTACACGCTCAACTAGGGACGACGCCGTGTTACGAATGACACTATTTCTTAGCAACTGGTCATATGTCCTGCAAATGCCTCGGAACACTCTAAGTGCTTTGGGAGCCTTCAATTTCTTAGACGCTTAACTAGGGACGACGCCGTGTTACGAAGGACACTATTTCTTAGTAACTGGTCATATGTCCTGCAAATGCCTCGGAACACTCTAAGTGCTTTGGGAGCCTTCAAGTTCTTACACGCTCAACTAGGGACGACGCCGTGTTACGAAGGACACTATTTCTTAGCAACTGGTCATATGTCCTGCAAATGCCTCGGAACACTCTAAGTGCTTTGGGAGTCTTCAATTTCTTAGACGCTGAATTAGGGACGACGCCGTGTTACGAAGGACACTATTTCTTAGTAACTGGTCATATGTCCTGCAAATGCCTCGGAACACTCTAAGTGCTTTGGGAGCCTTCAATTTCTTAGACGCTGAACTAGGGATGACGCCGTGTTACGAATAACACTATTTCTTAGCAACTGGTCATATGTAATGCAAATGCCTCGAACACTCTAAGTGCTTTGGGAGCCTTCAAGTTCTTACACGCTCAACTAGGGACGACGCCGTGTTACGAAGGACACTATTTCTTAGCAACTGGTCATATGTCCTGCAAATGCCTCGGAACACTCTAAGTCAGTGCTTCTCAAACTTTCAATACTGGCGCCCCCCTTTTCGATCACAATTTTTTTCGCGCCCCCTTATACATTAGTAATGTACTGAATGCAATAATAATGCACTTTGACGCTAAAGTTACAATAGGCGATCTTAATTATAAAACATACAAATTAGTAACATAAGTATTAAATTTTGTATACTACTTTTAAGCAAAATAAATAAATAAAATAAAATAATAGGATAATTATTATGTTATTTTTCCTTTCTCTAATTTTTAAATTGAACATATTGCAAAAAGCGGTAGCTGCTTAGAAGACAAAATATAGATATCTGCTAAATATAGAAAAATAATTCAGAGGGTCAATTTCTAATAATAAGCCCTCCTTATAAAAACTTTGCTTTCCAAGACAAGCTCATGGACGTCATTAATACTTATTAAAATTGTTCTTAATTTAGTATTAATTAATTAGTTATAAAATATTCTGTGCAGCACTGATACATTAAAAGTATACTGGCTGAAGTGCCCGCTCTTTGCACGAGTTCATTTATAAGAAAATAAAACATTATTGATATAATAGCTGAATTGTAAGGGAAGCAAAGCCAAGTGCTCGACAATGTTTACAAAAACGTAAAATGATTTTTTTAAAATCGTTGATCAAATTATAATTAGTTTTAAGCGAATTGTAATTTTAAGCCTCACAGAATTAGCATTTATAATTGATGTTAAACATACAGGAATTTTTCAAGGGGGAGTCCGGGGTCGAAAGTTCACCAATTTTGTATCAGGTTCCTTTTGATTTTGTCGATTTTCGAGAACAAAACACAGCAAAAAACTAATTCTTGAATAAATAATTAGCATTAATTAATAAAATTAATCATTAATAACAAATACTTAACTAAATTTTGCGTACTATAAACTTAGAATTATAATCAATGGGAAAAAAATCAAGGGCTTTGGGGGAGGGGGTTCCGCCCCCCCTTGTGTGCGCCACTGATGTTAAATAATGATCAATAATATAAAATATCGATGAAGAATAAGTGTATTATTTTTAATATTTAAAGCGAACAGACTTCAACATGTTTTAACCCGGGAGCAGGCGCGCACTCGATACGGTCGGGGTTTTTGAGTCACCACAATCCTTTTTTTTTATAATTATTTTATTGTACACGATACAAATCATGATTCAAGTGAATAATTTAACTAAGAGAAAGTTTTCTTACTTACTTTCAAGGACTTTTCAATTTTTCTTTGGTAATAAATAAACAGTTTTGCCAGAATTAACGATTTCGTAATCTGTGTGTCCCGCGCGACCACTTCCGGGTAAAAAGTATATTCATTATGATAATATGTATGTTACTGCTAAAAAATTGTGTGAAACGTTTTTCGTTATGTTTTATAGATAGAGAATATTTACAAAAATATGTCTTGGCCAAGTAATCCTTCATGTGCTTGTGTGTGTGCTCTCCATGGTTTTCCAAATATCATAAAACTCTTTTGCATGAAAAAAGCGCAACAGAGAACACATAAGAGAGGGGTCATAACTAACTGTACCAATAACTTAGAAGGTCAAAGAGATTACAGCTATAATGTGCAGTATTTCAAAAATGACAGTAATGAATTTTTATGTTCCAAAGTTTTTTTTTTTGATTCTGGGTCCGGGATCTGTTTTTTCTCTGAAAGAGTAGTATGTTAGGTTAAAAAAAAAGCATAATAAAAACATCTCTCATCACGGGATGACAGCAAATCAAATAAAAGTTTTTTTTATTTGGTTATAGGATCAAAGATAGCTAATTAGGTATTAAAGAAGTTTTTATTTTTCATGGCTTAATATCGCCTATAAATTATATCAGAGTAAAAGTGCATTTTTTATTATGTCTGAAAGTATTTTGTTTTAATTCTTTCCAGTAAAAACTAATTATTTTTTAAATCTTTTATTTTCGATATGCTCGCGCTCCCCTCGTAAGGTCATCGCGCCCCCCAGGGGGCGCGCCCCACAGTTTGAGAAGCACTGCTCTAAGTGCTTTGGGAGTCAAGTTCTTAGACGCTGAACTAGGGACGAGACGTTGTGTTACGAAGGATAAGAGGGACGAGTTACGCTGTCAGGATATGAAATGGCGAAAATAACAACTATCAGGAAAAACTATCAGTAAACTATCAGGAAATACTTTAAATGACGAGCTGCATTGTAAATAGTTAAGAACAATTAAGGAGACATGGTGCGATTTATGCAAAAATTCTTAATTTAAGCATTTTCAAAATTTTCTTGTTTTTCTCTTATGTGTATATACTATGCAAACAGATTTTGTATTCAAAATTTCATAAAATGATAGCCATTTAATTTATTAAATAAAAAAAAAACTTTAAACTCCTGAAGTGATTTCAGAATGATACTCATCCTACAAAAATTAACATACAGGCATCAAATGTGACTTACAAGTACGCCAAACTATGTGTAATAAAAATTAGTATGGGTTTTGCGATAACATGATTGGTATTCGTACAATACTGAATGTGAATGCTTATTGAAAATTCCTTAAAAAATCTATCAATTCTGAGTGGAACTATTTTTTTAAACACGGATTGCTTTGATTCAAAAATGCATACCAATTTTTATTATATATGCTATTAGCAATAGGTAAAAAAAAGTTCAAAGCATTACGCCCAATAGAAAAAAAGCCTTTCATTTTAAATAAAGACAAAATAGTTATTTCATTTTTGTGAGGTAAGCAAGTTTGAAGTTTTGAATTCCCATAGGGATGTCAATAAAAACGAATATAAAAGCTAACATAAAATTCTAAGTTTTCTTAAGTTTAGAGCTTTCAAATTTTGTGAGGTTATAGAAGAGCACATGGAGAATAATTTAGGTTAAAACAATTATATTTTACTTTTTTACCGATTTTTGTCAATTGAATCGTATTGTGTGTGTGTGTCCCCTTAAACCATAAATAAATTTAGACAATTGTTGTGACATCATTGACCATACCGACATATTTATATTATTTTGTTTAAATTTAGTCAATTAGGTGAAAACATGAAATTTTAGATAAAAATCTTGAATAGGTATATTTGCTAAATTAAATTCAGTGATTTGGATAATCAGGACAAAGAAACAAAAGACATGATTTTGAGTAAGAACATCATGTTTCATTCATGGTTAAAATTGCAGTTAATGAAATTAATATCGTATGTGTTGAAGTGGTATCATTAATAAATGAGAAACAATTCTTTTTTCAAAATTAATTTTAACGTTATATATCTTAAATCAGGTTGACATATAAAATTATATTATTAAGAAATTTTCACTAATGTTTATGGTTGCTAAATTAAACTAAAATGGTTTAACAATTTATGAGAAAAAAAAACACCTGTTTCTGAAGAACCACTTGATACATCTAAGCTTTAAAGATGCAAACAATAAAGTAAATGTCACTAATTAAAATCATATCATAAATTAAATAGAGTAGTAAGAATAAATGTTATTTTAAATATATTTCATCAGATGGCAATAAAAAATGACTCTTACCTACAAAGATTTCAGAAAACTTAAAAAATTAAAAGAAATTTTGATGTTTTATGGACTATGAAATAAAAAAATACCCGATACTGAAGCTGACCCACTTAATTCATCTAAATTTGAAAAAAAAAAGGTGAATAAAGAAGTATGTGCCGTGCGTTGAAATACAATGCTCAAATTGTGACAAATCTATACGGAACTTTATCACTAACCTTCTGAGTCGACCTTTTTAGGGCAATTTAATTCCCTACCTATTTCCAATCAACTCCAAAAAGCGGACAGGATTCCTTGTTATGCAGATTAGATAAAGTATTTAAGTCAAACGAAATAGTAAAGTTAGAGCAGTAGGAGATAGAGATTGAAGCAGAAAGCTATAGTGAAGTTAAATTGAAGATTTCTTGTGGGAGATAAATTATTCTCAAGAAGAGTTGAGATTCCGTTGGTAATTATTGATTTATAATTAAAGTCTCATTAAAGTTTTAAAGAGTGAGATTAAAGATAAATGTTCAATAGGAACATTATTAAATATAATTCTGGGATCTCTTATCGTGGTAATCTCTGCGTGATCGTTATTTAATTGTTAATTAATTTGATCATTAATTAAGTTAATTTAAAGGATATTATCTTTAAAACCTCATAATACTAGTTAAACATATTTGTTAATAAGTCTTTGATTCTATTTGGATAAGATAACCAAATAAAGAAAGTTGTTTATAGAAATGGCTTCTGGTTCTTACATGACTCCTATTTATTCTCGTTCTCAAAGTGAGGTCCAAGGAGACTTTCACAAAATGAATGAAGCAGTTAGAGGCTTAACGATTTTTGACTAATTAAAAGGACCTGATTATGAAGAAAAACTCAATTCAATTCAAATTTAAATATGCAAATAATAAAGTAAATACCATGCATTAAAAATCATTAAATAAATATAAAAAACATTCAATTCTTCAAAATTATACATATGCAAATAATAAATGAAAATCCATGCACTAAAAAAGTATCATAAAATAAATATAGCAGTTAGGTAATTTTCTTCAATAAATATTATTTTAAATTTATTTAATCCGATAGTAATGAAAGGGTTCTGATTTACAAAGTTTTCAGCTTAGTGCAGTGCTTCTCAAACTTTCAATACTTGCGTCCCAATTTAGAATCTTAATTTTCATCGCGCCCCCATTCCATACACTTACAATGTAATGAATGCAAAAATAATATACTTTAACCTAAAGCTATAATACGACTTTAAAAATAAATTGTACAAATTATCAAGATGATTGCTAAATTTTTGTATATAATTTTATGACATACCCATAGGGTCAGTGGTAATTACTAAACTTGTTCTTGATTATTATGAAACACATTGATCACTACTTATTCATTTATAAGTGTATTATATCAGTGTAAATGTGAATTTTATATTTTATTACGTCGGAATGTAATTTGCTTTGCTTCCCTTCAGTAACTCAATAATATTTTAAAAATAATCTCTTATTTTCAACATTTCTATACACTCGATGTCTCTTTGTACAGTTATCTTTTACTACTAGGGGGCGCGCCCCACAGTTTGAGAAATGCTAGCCTAGTGAAAAGAATGTCATTTGTTTTGATGTTTGATGGAGAAATAAGTGTAAAATTACCTGATCCAGAGCCACTTAATTCATCTAAAATTGAAAAAAATGGGAATAATAAAGTATGTGTAATGCGTTAAAAGCAATAAGCAAATAAATAAATCTTTTCGAGGATTACTGATTTATTAAAAACAATAAAAAACCACTGATTCTGAAGAAACACTTGATGCATCTAAACTTTAAAGATGCAAATAAAAGAATAAATGCCAAGCATTGAAGACATATCATAAATTAAAATGAGTAGTAAGAATTATCTTAAATAATTATCTTTTAAATATATTTAATCCAACAAAAATAAAATAAATCTGATTTACAAAGTTTCAGCAATGTATTTAGATTACCGAATTAAAAACCAGAAATTTAGATATTTCAAGACCAAAGAAGTATAAAAAGTACCTGATCCTGAAGCAGAGCCACTTAATTCATTTATATTTGAAAAAATGCGAAAATTAAAGTACATGTCATACACTGAAAACAATGAATAAATAAAAAAAGCAGTGAGAGGTTTAAAAAATTAGGACCAAAAAAAACCCCAAAAGATTCTGAAGAACCATTTAATTCTTCAACATTTTACACATCCAAATAATAAAAGAAAAATCAAGCATTAAAAAGTATCATAAAATAAATAAAGCAGTGAGATATATTTCTTCAATAAATATTATTTTAAATATATATAATCCGAAGATAATGAAATAGTACTGATTTACAAAGTTTTCATTTTAGTGCAGTGCTTCTCAAACTTTCGATACTTGCGACCCAATTTTGAATCTTAATTTTCATCTCGCCTCCCTTCCATACAACTACAATGTAATAAATGCAAAAATATTATTCTTTAACGTAAAGCTACAATACGACTTTAATAATTATCAAGATAATTGATAAATTTTGTATCTAATTTTATGATATACCCATAGGGTCACTGGTAATTATTAAACTTGTTCTTAATTTAGTACTCTTATATTAATTATGAAACACTTTGTGCCCTACTCATTCATTTCTTAGTGTATTATATCAGTGTAAATGTGTATTAAATACTTTATTGTATCAAAAAGTATTTTCATTTGTTGCCTTTCAATAAATATATAAGTTCTAAAAAATAATCTGTTATTTTCGACATTTCTATATACTCGCTGTCCCCTTAGAGGGGGCGCTCCTGACAGTTTTAGAAACACTGGCTTAGTGAAAAGAATACCATGGATTTTGATATTTGTAGGAGAAAGAAGTGTAAAAGTACCTGATCCTGATCCAGAGCCACTTAATTCATCTAAAATAGAAGGAAATGGGAATTATAAAGTATGTGCCATGCATTAAAAAACAATGAGTAAATAAATAAAGCATTTCCAGGATTGATTATTTATGAAAAATAAAAAACCCTTAATTCTGAAGAAACACTTGATGCATCTAAACTTTAAACATGCAAATGCAAAGTATATAAAACATATCATAAATTAAATTGATTACTAAGATCAATATCTTAAATAAATATTATTTTAAATATATTTACTCCGATGAAAATAAAATTATTCTGATTTACAAAGTTTCCGCAATGTATTTAGATCACCAAATTAAAAACCAGAAATTTAGATATTTCAAGATCAAAGGAGTATAAAAGTACCTGATCCTGAAACAGAGCCACTTAATTCATCTAAATTTGAAGAAAAATGTGAATATTAAAGTACATGTCATACACTGAAAACAATGACTAAATAAAAAATTCATTGAGGGGTTTAACAAACTAAGACAAAAAAAAAACCAAATGATTCTGAAGAACCATTTAATTCTTCAAAATTTTACACATGCAAATAATAAAGGAAAAACCATGCTTTAAAAAGTATCATAAAATAAATATAGCGGTGAGATAATTTTCTTTAATAAATATTATTTTAAATATATTTAATCCGAACATAATGACATAGTTCTGATTTACAAAGTTTTCATTTTAGTGCAGTGCTTCTCAAACTTTCGATACTTGCGACCCAATTTTGAATCTTAATTTTTATCTTGCCTCCCTTCCATACAATTACAAAATAATGAATGCAAAAATATTATACTTTAACGCGTAAAGCTGGAATACGACTTTAATAGTTATCAAGATGATTCATAAATTTTGGATCTAATTTTATATGATTATAATTTTCGTGCACACTGATAATTATTAAACTTGTTCTTAATTTAGAACTCTTATATTTTAATTATAAAACACTTTGTGCACTACTCATTCATTTGTAAGTGTATTATATCAGTGTAAATATGTATTTTATTTTTTTTATTTGTCTCAATGTATTTTGTTTGCTTCCATTCAGTAAATTAATAATTTTTTTTTAAATAATCTCTTTTTTTCAACATTTCGGTACACTCGTGGCTCCCTTATACAGTTATCATGCAACCCTGGAAGGTGCGCCCCAAATTTTGAGAAACATTGGTGTAGTGCACTGCTTCTCAAACTTTCAATACTGGCGCCCCCTTTTCAATCACAATTTTTATCGCGCCCCCTCAAAACATCAATAATGTCCTGAATGCAATAATAATGCACTTTGACGCTAAAGCAACAATCTTTATTATAAACCGTCCAAATTCATCACATAAGTATTAAATTTTGTATTTTGTACTTTTAAGCAAACAAAAATAATAGGATAATTATTATGTTATTTTTCTTTTCTCTAAATTTTAAATTGGAGCATATTGCAAAATGCGGTGGTTGCTTAGAAGACAAAATATAGATATCAGCTAAATGTAGAAAAATAATTCAGAGAGTCAATTTCTAATCATAAAAAAAAGCATTTCTTTGAAAAACTTCGCTCTGTAAGACAAGCCCATGGAAGTCGCTAATACTTACTGTAGGAGTGGGAAGGCCCATTGACACCAGCTAAGGGGAATGGGTAGTTTCCCCTCCCTTGGAATGTGGAATGGCAAGTGGCAGGAATTCGGTCTTTGGGTACGACGGAGTGAAGTCATGTCCGAGTGTTGCTAACTGTATAATAACTGTTTTCTTTAAATGTTTTTTTTTTTTAATAAACCTTAATTTTTAAAATTTAAATGCCAGGTTTTTTTTTTTTAATTTGTTTCCGTGCCCATTGATTAGAATCAAACTTTACTGGCGCAGCCGGTAGGATGATCGAGTCTTAGTGAAAAACCCCACAGGAAGAACGTTCCAGAAATTTCGAGTTTTCTGGATTCCCGCGTGGAAATGAATCAGTGGTAAGAGTTTTTTGCTTGCAACTCCCTGTAATGTAAGACGAGAAATTTATAAAATTATACTGTTTAATATCCATTTATTAAGAGAGAATTTTGATTTTTATTTTTGTATACGTCAGTGTACGTTTTTTTTGCTCTGCATATCCATGCAGTTGTAACTTGTTGAACGCCAGTTCAATTTTGAATTAATTATATACATCAGTATATATATTTTATTATTCTTGTTCCATATCAATGGAAAGTAAAGTTTTAGAACATCCGTTCTAAAAAATTAACAGTTTCAAAATCATTAATTCTCTCAGTATATTATTTTATTGCATATCCATGCAGTTATTTATAAAATTTGAACGCCAGTTCAAATTTCAGTTATTTTATATCAGTATATTTTTTATTATTTCTTGTTCCATATCAATGGAAAGTAAGTTTTAGAACATCAGTTCTATGAAGGAAAACTTCAAAATCATTAATTCTCTCAGTATATTATTTTATTGCATATCCATGCAGTTATTTATAAAATTTTGAACGCCAGTTCAAATTTCAGTTATTATATATCAGTATATTTTTTTATTATTTCTTGTTCCATATCAATGGAAAGTAAGTTTTAGAACATCAGTTCTATGAATTAAGGCAAACTTCAAAATCATTAATTCTCTCAGTATATTATTTTATTGCATATCCATGCAGTTATTTATAAAATTTTGAACGCCAGTTCAAATTTCAGTTATTATATATCAGTATGTTATTTTATTGCATATCCATGCAGTTATAAAAAATTTTGAACGCCAGTTCAATTGGGAATTATTATATACATCAGTATATTTTTTTTTTTTTATTATTGTTCCATATAAATGGAAAGTGTTTTAGAACATCAGTTCTATAAATTAAGGAAAGATTGTATGTTTTTTTTTTCTTTATTGTATTTATTTATTTTTGTAATGCACAATAATAAGTTCACGTCAGTGAATAGCAATTGAGTTTATTGAAAAATTAATGCTAAAGAATAATACTTATCTCATGTCAATGAAATTATTTTGTGCTTATGTACGCATAGTATTTTTCGATTAATGAAAAAAAAATATATTATCAGTTTAAAGTGGAGAAAACTACCGAATATATATTTTGTAGTGTTCTATTATTCCAGCCAGAATAGATTAAGGTGCATGTCGGTTATATTTTAAGTGATTATATTGTGTATATCAGAAATAGGTTAGGAGATTATTGTGTGTCAATAATATTTTAAGTGATTATTGTGTGTCAGTAATATTTTAGGTGATTATTGTATATCGGTAATATTTTAAGTGATTCTTGTGTATCAGTAATATTTCAAGTGATTCTTGTGTATCAGTAATATTTTAAGTGATTATTGTGTATCAGTAATATATTAAGTTTTATTTATTAGTTATTTAAGTACACTTGGTATATTGCGAAATATATAATACATTATTCTGGAATTCCTCCTAATTCATTGAGTGTTGTGTTAGTGTAGCGGATGCTTATTGTTGTGTGTTTTAAACAAAGATATATTTGTGGTGTTTAATTTTGGCAATCCCTTCTGTGTGTTATTTCATTTGATTATTTGTTTAGTTACGGTATATTGGAAAAGAAAAATTTTCAAATGGCATTTTTGGAGAAAGCTAAAAAGCAGGATTTAGTTTTGTTGGCTGAGGAGTTAGGTCAAAAGGTATCGATAAAATGACGAATATAGAGCTAAGGAATATCATAATCGGTAGCAAAGATTACGAAGAAGAGTTCGTTAGAGATCAGTTATCTGTTATTTTAGAGGAACGCTTTGAAAGGGAAAGTGAGGAAAAAATCGCCAGGCAGCTCGCAATCGAGGAGGAAAAATCGCCAGGCAGCACGCAATCCAGCAGCTGCGCTGGGAATCAGAATTGAATGAACTGCGGTTAGAGATCGAAAGTATTCGGTCGAATGTCAAGCGGACGAGTTGTGCAGAAGATCGTAAGAAGACATCTTCAAATTACCGAATTTAGTATCGGGAGGGCGAGGAACATGTGAGGGAAACGTCTCCTGCTGTGTTGATGGCTGAAGCTACGATACCAGTAACTACTCCTATCAAGGAAGAAAAGGAATGGACGATTTGTGGGTTGTTTACGTCAAGGTCAAGGGTGAGCAAGAAATGGTGAATGCTGTCATAGGACACAGGTGCCCAGATGCCCGTGGTAAGACCAGATGTTGTCGAAGGACAAAGCATTAATAATAGAGGGTCAATTCAAATAACGTCTGCATTTGGGGAGCATGAAATGGGTGAAGTAAAAGATTCCAACATGGAATTGAATGACTTTAGGCACGGTGTTGTGCCTGTCTCTAAAAATTTGGTTAACGACATGTTAATCTGTTCCTCTGATTATGAAGTATTAATAGAAAAACTGCAAATGATTCGCAATCCTGCGAAACTTCGAGAACCTTCAAAGAAAGAAGGAATTATTAGTTCAACAGATTCAAAATCAGTTTGCAGCCAAGAAGTGGTCACCGATCTACTTCCTGAGACACAGTCTTTATTGAATGTTCCAAACGGAGATTTGGTTGCAGTAAAAAATTAATGGATCGAATGTCCAAACAAATGGACAAGGTATAAAAGAAAACAAGGGTGAGGTTGTCTTAACTTGTGAATTTAAAAAGGAATCTTGTATAGTACTAGGCGTGGTTGCCCCCGTAGGCGAATGTATTCCTAATTTTATTGACTCAACCCAGGTGCATGTTGTCGTGATCCAATAACAGGAATTGTTAATTTGGAGTTGAAGGCAGGATTGAAAATACTTAAGGGTCGCGAGGACTATTTTATGGACAATAACATGCGTTGATTGTTTTTTGTCACTCTTGGGACTGAAAAGGATTTTTCTTGCTTTTCATTTTACATAGAAATTGGAAGAAAAAAGAGAAAGAGAATTTTTTAAAATGTTTAAACCAGGTACAATAAAAGAATTAACGTTTGGCTGAAGGTTTAAGCATGTAAAAGTAATGAATTATTCAGGTTGCCTGCCCTGTTAAATAGATAAGATTTATGCCAATGATTATATATGTACTTAACGTTTTTCAGTACCAAAATTTCTGGAAATTTCTAAAGATTAAAACTTTGGCTTCTAAATATGCTTTGCTAGTACATGTTGTATAATTATTTTAGATTTTATGATATATTTTTGGTAGCTTCTTTTTATATTTTAATATTTTTTTGAGTATTTTTGTGTTAAAACTTGTACGGATATTAATTTTTCTAGCATATTAATGTGATTTTGTAAATCTATTTCTTGGGAGTTGTATTAGCAAAGCTCTTTTTACATGATACCTGAAAAAAAAATTTCTCTCGTTATCTTGTTTCTTGCCATGTATGTGTGCATGTGTTTTTTTTTATAGTTTCTTTTCAGCTTCATCGTCCTGGAATGACGGATGAGCTTTTAAGGGGAGGTGTAGGAGTGGGAAGGCCCATTGACACCAGCTAAGGGGAATGGGTAGTTTCCCTCCCCTTGAATGTGTGGAATGGCAAGTGGCAGGAATTCGGTCTTTGGGTACGACGGAGTGAAGTCATGTCCGAGTGTTGCTAACTGTATAATAACTGTTTTCTTTAAATGTTTTTTTTTAATAAACCTTAATTTTTAAAATTTAAATGCCAGGTTTTTTTTTTTAATTTGTTTCCGTGCCCATTGATTAGAATCAAACTTTACTCTTACTAAACTTGTTCTTAATTTAGTATTATTTAATTAGTTATAAAATACTCTGTAAAGCACTGATACATTAAAAATATACCGGCTGAAGTGCCCGCTCTTTGCACAAGTTCATTTATAAGAAAATAAAACATTATTGATATAAAATCGCTTAATTGTAAGGAGAGTAAAGCCAAGTGTACGACAATGTTTACAAAAATGTAAAATGATTTTTTTAAATGATTGCTTAAATTATAATTAGTTTTAAGCGAACTGTAATTTAAGCCTCAAATAATTAGCATTTAGAATTGATGTTGAATAATGAACAATAAAAAAAATCCGATGAAGAATAATTGTATTATTTTTAATATTGAAAACGAAAAGACTTCAACATGTTTTAACCCTGGAGCAGGCACGCACTCGATACTAATGGTCGAGGCGGGATATTGAGTCACCCCAATCCTTTTTTTATAATTATTTTTGTAGTACACAATAAAAATTGTAATTCGAGTAAATAATTTAATTAAGAGAAAATATTCTCACCTGCTTTCAATTACACAGAATATATTTCGGAAAAAAGGTTATCACACCGAGAACTCAGACAAAACAAGTACCTTAAGATCATAAAAAAACATCTGTCACTCCCAAAAAAGAAGGAGAAATGTGACAATAATATTTTAGTTCACGTTAAGATTGTCAAACAGGAGGATAGTGTCAGAGCCATTGGTAACAATTGAACAGTTTTGCCAGAAATACCGATTTTGTGCACACTGTGCTCGGCGTGACCGCTCCCGGATTAAAAGTGTATTTATTACAATATGGATGTTTTAAAAAAATAATGTAAAACGTTTTTCATTATGCTTGGCTTAGTAATCCTTCAAACTTCTCTAAATGAAAAAAAAAAACAAATACATAAGAGCAGGGATGTAACTAACCGTACAAGTAAGCTCGAAGGTCAAACCACGGCAAATACATTCTGCTGCCTACAGCTGATGGCAATAAATATATAACAGTGAAGAACTTTTTATCTTCCTAAAATTTTTTTTGATTATGGGTCTGGGTTTTGTCTTTCCTTTGAAAGAGTAGCATTTTCACTTAGAAAAGAAAACATAATAAAAAAATCTCTCATCATGGGATTACAGCAAATCGAATAAAACGTTTTTTTATTTGGTTATAGTATCTTTGATACTATAACCAAATAACCTTGCACTGATAAAAGATGCAAGGCATGTGGCATGATGAGTGGGGAACAGTTGGATATGGATGCAGGTTATATATTTTGTAAGACTTTTAACTGTGTTTACAAAATGACATGCAACATATGTAAATTCGCTTACATAGGTCAGACTTCAAACACTATCAATATTAGATTAAATCAACATAGGTCTGATACAAGGAAATTTGATTACAACAAAAACCAGGCTAAGATTGAGATAGGACACTTTCATAAACATGGATTCAATAACATAACTGTACATATACTTAGAATAGTGCCAAATATTAAAAAAAGATTATGGTTCGAAAACTTTTTTATAGATTCATTTTCATTCCTTATGGTTTGAATGTTATATGGAAAGGTGAAAGTGTCTTATTAGCTTTTAAACAAAAATCCGAGGATTCATTATATATTCCGAATTTTAATAAATTTATTGATAATAGTAATAATATTCGTTTAGCGAGAATTTCTAAAGCTAAACGCAGAAAAAGAAATACTAGAGACATGTCAACCCTCAAGAATTCAATGTTAGAATTAACTGTTAATTTGATGATAAATACAACACAGGCTTAACCCTCTAACTGGACACCTTCCTCCTGAAAAGTTATTCCGAAAGCGTTTAACTCTTATTTTGCGATTCCCTTCAAAAATGCAACAGACTCTTTTCCTTTCCCCTTTTAGAACTTGGGTAGTCGAACGGGGAAAATTTTACGACCCAGTTCGGTCGCTTTCAAAAGTAAGAACCAAGAGATCAATCGTTTACAGCTAGCTGTTAAGTTGCCTTGGGCAATCTTCTTTGAAAGCGTAGATATCCTCTCTTGATCAATCCTCTTTGAAAAGATACGGTGTTTTCTTTTCTCCTATATGTTCAGTCACAGTAAAATTAAAAACGAAATGAAAGGTAAAAAAGAGGAAAAAAAATGAAATAAATAGTATGTTAGAAGTTGAAAAATAATTATATTTTCTTCAAAGAAAATTTATTTTTCTGTCATTTTTAAAAATTAAAAATATATATATATATATATATTTGGTATTGCGATTTGAACCAGAAAAAAAGCATCCTGTATTCATTTTTGAATATGAGAGTAAGAAAACGCGCTCACTTTCCTGTTTTTTAAAAAAGTAATGAGGTAAAAGAGCAAAGGCCCTATCTCATTTTTAAACAATAACAGAATAAATATTACATACAATGATTATATTTATGAAATAAAACCGATCTTTCTCTATTCAGTTATATTTTTAATTTAAAATAGCATAAAAAAGGATTTCAATACTTTTAATTTATTTTAATTTAAATCATATAAATGATATTTTTATGTTAACTGAATATTTTTCGGAAAAATCTAAATTTTCCTTCCTAGTGTTCTCTTTTTCGAACTCCTTGTATTAAATAAAAATATCTTTTCTACATCGGCGTTTGTGATGGACATAACACACATTCAGTCAATAATTTTTAATTTTTAATGGGGGATATACTTCTTCAAATGCGCATGACAGTACTTCTAATCATTTTCTACTCAAGTTAAATTTCTTATCTTTCTGTTTCTTTTATTACAAGGAAAAATGTCACACATCGATAACTACATTTTCACACAATTCAGTCATTACAAATTCTATTGTAAGAAAAGTTCTCCCTAATTAATCTTGTGTTTCAAAACAGTACACTTAAAACAATTTTGTTCAGTGAAGTTAACCGACAGTTTCACAATGTATTCATACCAAATTTTAAAAACAAATTTAACACTTGGAAATGTATCCTGTATTAAATTTTTCAGTATACACAAATATTTCCTTCTGTAGGTAAGATATAGTATGAGATGTGGTGTGCGGTTGTGAAAGAATGTTTTCGTACGTGTAGACTATTTTTGAAAATTTAAATATCACTGAAGCTGATCATGCAACTGCTAATGAACCTTATTTTAATGTGTGCTGGTATCAAAGTAAAACACTTTACAATATTAAACAGCCTATGGGTTTATACTCAATACCAAACTATTCGCAAAATGGCTTACAACTTCTATTCAAAATTGTAAAGAAACTGAAATATAAATATATCTTACTGCAGTCAAAGATATTTTCATAATATGTAAGTATCCTGTTGCTCCACTTATTTCTGTACATTTTAAAAACTGTAGCTGAATGCAGTTTTTTATATTTATAAACGAGGCATAACAGCTCACACACTCGTAAAAATGTCCTTATCATTTTTAAATATACTACTATAAAACGTATACGGATTGTAAGTTCAGTTGTAAAATCCTAAAAGCCTTTAGAGGAGCTAAAAACATGTAACTTTGGACTGATCAAATTTTTAATATAATACACGCAAATATACATGTTATTAAGCAAATACATTTGAAAAATCATACTTCCTTCTGAAATAAACGTAATTAAAAGAAAAATGTTTAATTGCAAATGAGTGGAAATACATGTTTATCTAAGGGGTATCCCCAAATTGAGGTAATCCTCAAACTCAGAAGCACAACAATCCATGAGGGCCAGGAACTACTGTGCCCATCATAATACACGTGACCATTGGACGCTGAGGTGCATGAACAGATGTCCCGATTTGGTGGTCTGTCTCAAGAGAGACCTTCAGTGTTCAAGACCCGAAGCAAGCTTGGTACTCATTTATCGACCCAATGTAGCGGGGATGAAAGGCAGAGTCGACCTTGCGCAGCCCGTTAATAGAACGCCAGACCTGTAGTGTGGAAGCACTATACACTTTCACTCAATCCTATTCGGTGAAAAATAAAATTTAATGTTAGAATCTTATATAAATCCCTAATGAATGATGGAGTCCAAACTTTTTTTTTCATGTAAACTGTTTAGACGGAAATGGTTAATTATGAACATTTCACAAGTTGCATAAATTAAAATTAACCGTTATAGTTAACATAAATTTTTAAGGGTACAAAAGGTGTATTTCGGCGGCACGAATTAATTTTAAAAGGAATACGGTTACGAAAAAGTAGTACAGATCTATCTAAAGTAGGGTTGGTTACCTTAGATATTGTCAAACACAACAATGTATTGGAAGCCAATTCCACAATTCGTTGTTATAAAAATGTATGGAAAATTACAAGATTTATTTTTGCATTTGTAATTTATATATATATATATATAATTTTTCCTGGGAGCTTTAAATGCTAGAGCGGCATCCATCAAAACCGCGGTTCTTTCTCTGTTTTTCCAGATCGCCCCTGACTAAGCCGGCTCTGCCACAGTAAGTGAAAACGCCGGATTTTGTTTGTCAAGATCATTTTATAGCAGACTGCATTTTTCATGTATTTTAGATGGTCGTTTTATATTTTCTACATCAATATCTTAATGTCTGAATTTAAAATTACATAAAATTTTTGACATTCGCATCAATGACCATGATAATTTTTATTATTATATGAATGTGTCATCAAACGATTACATGACTAATATTAACATATTATTTTAACCATTTAATTGATATCAAGTATAACATAACGCACACAAATTTTCTAAACTTTGAAATAAATATTTCGAAAACTACTTCAGATATACTCAAAATTTTTTATTCCTACGCTTTAGCTTCTCAGTTTTGCTTCTCTATGTAAGAATTTCTTGTAATTGTATATTCATCAATTTTTTTAGTATATTTTTTGCTCTTAGCATGCGGTTTTCAACCGAATTGTATGAAATCTTCGAAATATATTAAATGAATGATTGAATATTAGCGTCGAACTGTTCAGCTGCACGAGGGCTTTTGGCGACGGACCACGTAATTTTGAACCATGGTCAAGTGACGTGGACGACACCTGAGCTGGCACCCCTCTCCTAACTACCCCACCACACCAACGGGAGGACGTTTCAGCTCTCGACAGATTTAACTTGCATCGCTGCCCTACACGGCGGGTCTTTAGTGGTACTGGGCTCGAACTCGTGACAAAGCAAGCCACGTTCCGATACCTATACCACTGGCTACCGCGGCCGAAATATATTAAAAGATACCAAAGAAGCTATATAATAAAATTTGAAATTTTATTATACTCAAACAATTGCTAAAACTTATGGTAAATAATTTTAACTGCGCGATGCATTTTTTTTTTCGAAATTTCAAATGGATTTCTAAAAAAAAAATTTTAGCTTTATAAGGTCGAGATTTAAAAACATATCCAGATTTTAATTACTTATTCAGTTAGCCTTTAAAAAAGATAAATGTTGAGGTATTTTGTATAAATAGATATTTTTGAACAATATATAATTCGAATGTTTTTCAATAGCTCGAATTTAAAATTGGTTTTTATGTTTATTTATATGCATAAATGTCTACTTTAAATGTTTCCGTATATTTTTGATTACCATTTATTCAAACATTCAAGTTATAAAAAAAATGTGTGAAAATCTTCATTCATGTTGTCTTTGATGTAAACTGAAGTTCAAGCACTTAAAATTCAAATATAATTCGGTGTATTTTAACAATATATAACCAGGCACCGTACTTAAACTTCCATGAGCACTTAGGCTTTGAAATCTAAAAAAAAAATAATAAATTTTAATTAGTTTTTTTTTCGCTATTATTTTTATCAAAGTGTAAGAAAATGTTTCAAATGATTTGATGAAGTTTAAATTTATTCATTTTTAGTGGTTGGAAAATTGAAAAGGTTCCAAATTTTAAAGAGTTTGATGTTTTGATAATTTTTTCGGTATCTTATAATAAAATAATCATGTTTCAAAAACTGAAAGCTTTGAATAAGAAAAATGAAGCGAAAGAGAATATACTTAAAAAAAGATAATTTGTCTAACTATATAAAATAGCAGATTGCCTGACACGCCCCAACTTGTTACAGTTTTGAAATTAATATGAAACCAAAAGGGAATTGTAACATATTTTACTTATGCGTTGGGACTTTTGGAAACTTTTAAAATACAAGCTAGCAAAGAAACACACACTTCTTGGGTTGTAAAGAAATTTCTCCCCGATTTTTTACGATTGGGGGGTCAAAACACGGGGTTCCCTGCGAGCCATAAAACTTCTGCTGTGTTGCTTCCTCCGTCCCTCATTATCTTTCAAGATGTTAAACCTTAAAAGGGGGAAATGATTTCAGAAAAGTGCGGCTAATCCGGTTTTGAAAACGTTACTTGAAGGCAGAAAAATCCGTGCAGTCCATTTTCGAGGCCTCTCCAGTAGGACGGAAAAACCCGTTCTGTCCAGTTGGAGGGTTAATTAAATCGTTTATGTTTGGCATGAATAAAACTGAAATTAAAATTATGACAGATATTTTAAGCAGATATAAATTTCGAGATTCTCATGGTTTGCATATGATTCGAGACCTTAATAACTATTTAGTACAAAAAATGAATATTAAATTAGATGCAAGTGAAAATTACTCTACAGAATATTGTACATTATTATTTATGAATAAATCCTTTAACAAAATTAATTTTTCAAGTATATTTCAAAAATATCAATCCTTTTTTCCTATTAAAAATATTATTATTAAAAAGGCTTTCAAATACAACAAGAAATTTGGTAGATTTATATTTAATTATAATCAAATCTCGGAGCTCCTAAGTTCAGAATCATGTAAATGCAATCTATATCGAGACTATATTGATGATTATCATCAGCACGTTGTCACAGGAGACCTTAGCATCGTGAAAGATGATTTGTTAAGAACTTTTATGGAAAAAGGTACCGGTTTTAGACTGATGATCACAAAAAATAAATCTAACGTTATGAAACAAATCATTAAAGATTTAGATAAATTATACCTTAAAATGGCAATTAAATACGGAATGCCGATTGAAGCATTCAATCAATTTAGATCTTATGTAGAGCAACAGAACTTCGGGAATTAGATTTCACTGTTGAAAATGAAATTATGTATAAAGATCTTAAATCATCAATAGTTAATATCCAAAATGACTTCGTGATTACATATGTTGATAAGGTCTCTGCTAATTATGCCATAATTTGTAAATATTTTTACACTAAAATATTAAGTAACCACATTTTAAATAATAATTCATTTCAAAAATCAATTCACAATAATAGAAAAGATGATAATCGTCTTTTAGCTTTGAACAAAAGACTGAATATTCATCTAAATAATATTAAATATCCAAAAGTATTTTTTTAACACCAAAATTTCATAAAAGCCCTATAAAATTCCGTAGTATCACTAAAGGATACAATACATATATCACGAAGTCTGGGAAGATCTTACAATCTCTTCTTCAAAATCTAATTGATAATTTACAAAACACGGCAATAAATAAAAATAGCTTATAGATTGCTGGAGTTACTAAGGATATGTTAATTTTTTTCTATGCATGGTTTTGATTTCGAGGACCTTTTTAATTCTATAGATATTGACGATATGATTAAGGTTCAACAGTTAATTTATGATAAATATGAATTATATACTTCAATGAAAAAAGAAAAATTTGATATTCTTGTTAACCTCGTATTAAAAGAAAATTTCATTACATTTGATCAGAATCTTTATACACAGATCAAAGGATTACCTCAGGGTGGTCCAGCCAGTAATTGTTTAGCGAACCTATATTTACATTTTTTTGAAATAGATCATGTTGTAAATGATTCTTACTTAATTTATCATTATATAGATGATATAATAATTTTTGGTAAAAATATTGAATACAAACCAAATATTACGTTCTACCCTGATTATCTCAAGCTCCTTAAAACTAACTTCAACTCTAATAGGGTGGAATTCTTGGATTTAGACTTGCATCTTATTAACAATAATGTAGTCAGTAACATTTTTGACAAAAGAGATTCGTTTAAGTTCCATATAATTAAAATTCCCGTATGGAACAGTAATTTACATATATCAATTTACAGAAATATCATTTTGAATTTTTTATTTAGAAATGATAACTTAACTACCCACAAAATAGATATAAATACAATAATATAAAAAAAAATTTCAATGTTGTTTAGATCATGAATACACTTTTAATTTCTTAAGATCTTATATTCATCACAAATACATTAACCTTCTTGCTACTTCAAATTCCAAAACCACCACACAACAATAGGATTTCAAAGTCAGCATGTTAGTGGTCTTGCTGTGAAGATTATATCATAACACTCATATCACAGTTTACATTTTTTCCACACACATCTTAAACATCTTACACATTGTTGACAACCAACCAAATTAGAGCCTAGCAAATTTACATTTTTGACAATCAACCAATTCAAATTTTACCATATTTGATTGTCGACATTTTAAACCTGTCTTTCCTGGCTGGTTTAAAAGCCAGCTGAAAAGATGTGTTTATGTATTTTCGAATTTTTTAAGTTGGTGAATAATTGATTTTCATTATTGGCAAGACGCTTGATTCTCTTCGAAAAAGCTTTGTGTGTATAGAAATTTTGTTAAATTATTTTTTGAAAGATACTTTTCTTATGTAATTGTGTTAGCATTTTTCTACTTTTCTAACGTAATTATTTTGTGATTTTTCTGCATTAAGAGTTTGGGAGAGTTTGTTACATAATAGTAGTGATTGGTTTTATCATGCTCTCTGAGTTATCCATACTCTGAAGTTTTGTTTATTTTATTTTATTTGGTTTTCCTACCGAGTTGCAAAGGGGGAAGGTTGGCGCCTTCAAACTAGTTTAACCCCACTTATTCGGTCCTAAGTCCAAAATTGCTTTCTGACTCGCTAGGTTCTTTTGTAGTGTTTTTATTTCTCTATAATTTTGTTCTTCATGTTCAGCTTTTATATTTTTATTACGCTATTTCTTGTTATGTTCTTTATCTATTATTTCTTGTTTTTGTTAAATAATACATATTTCTTTTATATATATATATATATATATTATTTCCGTTTAAATGAGTATTTTTTATTATGTCAGAAAGTATTTTGTTTTATTTCATTCTAGCAAATAAATTTATTTAAATCTTTTATTTTCGATATGCTCGCGCCCTCCTTGTATGTTTATCGCACCCCCAGGGGTGCGCGCCCCATTAAGTTTGAGAAACACTGGTGTAGTCAAAAAAATACCATAGATTTTGATGTTTGAAGGAGAATAAAGTGTTAAACTACCTGATCCTGATCCAGAGCCACTTAATCCATCTAAAATTGAAAAAAAATGGGAATAATAAAGTATGTGTAATGCGTTGAAAACAATGAGCAAATACATAAATCATTTCGCGGATTAATGATTTATTAAAAAAAATAAAAAACACCTAATTCTGAAAAACCACTTGATGCATCTAAATTTTAAAGATAAAATTAAAAATGTAAACGCCAAGTATTGAAGACAAATCATAATTTAAATTGAGTAGTAATATAAGTATCTTAAGTAAATATCTTTTAAATATATTTAATCTAACAAAAAAATTAAACTAATTTACAAATTTTCCGCAATATATTTAGATTACTGAACTAAAAATCAGAAATTTTAATATTTCAAGATTAATGAAGTATAAAAGTACCTGAACCTGAAGCAGAGCCACTTAATTCATCTAAATTTGAAAAAAAATATTGTGAATATTAAAGTAAATGTCATACACTGAAAACAATGAATAAATAAAAAAGCTGTGAGAGGTTTATCAAATTAGACCAAAAAACCACCCGATACTGAATAACCATTCAATTGTTCAAAATTTTACATATGCAAATAATAAAGGAAAACCCATGCATTAAAAAGTATCATAAAAAATATAGCAGTTAGAGAATGTTCTTCAATAAATATTTTTTTAAATTTATTTAATCCGATAGTAATGAAAGTGTTCTGATTTACAAAGTTTTCAGCTTAGTGCAGTGCTTCTCAAACTTTCGATACTTGCGATTTAATTTACAATCTTAAATTTCAACGTGCCCTCCTTCCACAAAATTACAATGTAATGAATGCAAAAATAACATACTTTAACGTAAAGCTACAATAAGACTTTAATAATAAACTGTACAAATTATCAAGATAATTGCTAAATTTTGCATTTAATTTTCTGATATACCCATAGAGTCAGTAGTTATTAATAAACTTATTCTTAATTTAGTACTCTTCTATTAATTATGAGACACTTTGTGATCTACAAATTCATATATAAGTAAATTATATTAGTGTAAATGTGTATTTTATTTTTTTAATTGTCTCAATGTATTTTGTTTTGCTTCCCTTCAGTAAATTAATAAAAAAAAATTAAAAATAATATCTTTTTTTAACATGTCTGTACACTCGTGGCCCCCTTATAAATTTATCATGCAACCCTAGAGGGATCGCTGAAAAGTTTGAGAAACATTGGCGTAGTGAAAGAATAAAATGGATTTTGATGTTTGAAGGAGAAAGAAGTGTAAAAGTACCTGATCCTGATCCAGAGCCACTTAATTCATCTAAAATAGAAGGAAATGGGAATTATAAAGTATGTGCCATGCATTAAAAACAATGAGCAAATAAATAAAGCATTTCGAGGATTGATTATTTATGAAAAATAAAAAACCACTGATTCTGAAGAAACACTTGATGCATCTAAACTTTAAAGATGCAAATAAAAAGTATATAAAACATATCATAAATTAAATTGATTACTAAGATAATTATCTTGAATAAATATTATTTTAAATACATTTAATTCGATAAAAATAAAATTATTCTGATTTACAAAGTGTCCGCAATGTATTTAGACTACCGAATTAAAAACCAGAAATTTAGATATTTCAAGATCAAAGAAGTATAAAAGTAACTGATCCAGAAGCAGAGCCACTTAATTCATCTAAATTTGAAGAAAAATGCGAATATTAAAGTACATGGCATACACTGAAAACAATGAATGAATAAAAAATGCATTGAGAGGTTTAACAAACTATGACAAAAAAATCCCAAATGATTCTGAAGAACCATTTAATTCTTCAAAATATTACACATGCAAATAATAAAGGAAAAACCATGCATTAAAAAGTATCCTAAAATAAATATAGCAGTGAGATAATCCTCTTCAATAAATATATTTAATCCGAAGATAATGAAATAGTTCTGATTTACAAAGTTTTTATTTTAGTGCAGTGCTTCTCAAACTTTAGATACTTGCGAATCAATTTTGAATCTTAAATTTCATAGCGCCTCCCTTCCATACAATTACTATGTAATGAATGCAAAAATAATACAATTTAACGTACAGCTACAATACGACTTTAATAATAAACTGTATACATTATCAAGATAATTGCTAAATGTAATATCTAATTTTAGGATATACCCATAGGGTCACTGGTAATTATTGAACATGTTCTTAATTTAGTACTCTTATATTATCTATGAAACACTTCGTGCACTACTCATTCATTTGTAAATGTATTATATCAGTGTAAATGTGTATTTTATTTTTTATAATGTCGGTATGTATTTTGTTTTGCTTCCCTTCAGTAAATTAATAGTATTTTTTTAAAAAATAATCTCTTATTTTCAACATTTCTCTACAGTCGCGGCCCCCTTATAGAGTTATCATGCCACCCTAGGGGGCGCGCCCCATTAAGTTTGAGAAACACTGGCGTAGTGAAAATAATACCATAGATTTTGATGCTTAAAGGAAAAAGAAGTGTTAAACTACCTGATCCTGATCCAGAGCCACTTAATTCATCTAAAATTGAAAAAAAAGGGAATAATAAAGTATGTTTAATGTGTTAAAAACAATGAGCAAATAAATAAATCATTTCGAGGATTAATGATTTATTAAAAAAAAAACACCTAATTCTGAAGAACCACTTGATGCATCTAAATTTTAAAGATGCAATTAAAAATGTAAACGCCAAGCATTGAAGACAAATCATAACTTAAATTGAGTAGTAAGATAAGTATCTTAAGTAAATATCTTTTAAATATATTTAATCTAACAAAATAAATTAAACTAATTTACAAAATTCCGCAATGTATTTAGATTACTGAATTAAAAATCAGATGTTTTAATATTTCAAGAACAAAGAAGTATAAAAGTACCTGATCCTGAAGCAGAGCCACTTAATTCATCTAAATTTGAAAAAAATATTGTGAATATTAAAGTACATGCCATGCACTGAAAACAATGAATAAATAAAAAAGCTGTGAGAGGTTTAACAAATTAGACCAAAAAAAACCACCAGATACTGAATAACCATTCAATTGTTCAAAGTTTAACATATGCAAATCATAAAGGAAAACCCATGCATTAAAAAGTATCATAAAAAATATAGCAGTTAGAGAATGTTCTTCAATAAATGTTTTTTTTAATTTATTTAATCCGATAGTAGTGAAAGGGTTCTGATTTACAAAGTTTTCAGCTTAGTGCAGTGCTTCTCAAACTTTCGATACTTGCGATCCAATTTAGAATCTTAAATTTCATCGTGCCCTCCTTCCATACAATTACAATGTAATGAATGCAAAAATAACATACTTTAACCTAAAGCTACAATACTACTTTAATAATAAACTGTACAAATTATCAAGATAATTGCTAAATTTTGCAATTAATTTTATGATATACCCATAGGGTCAGTGGTTATTAATAAACTTATTCTTAATTTAGTACTCTTCTATTAATTATGAGACACTTTGTGCACTACAAATTCATATATAAGTGAATTATATCAGTGTAAATGTGTATTTTATTTTTTTAATTGTCTCAATGTATTTTGTTTTGCTTCCCTTCAGTAAATTAATAAAAAAAATTTAAAAATAATATCTTTTTTTTAACATGTCTGTACACTCGTGGCCCCCTTATAAATTTATCATGCAACCCTAGAGGGATCGCCCCAAAGTTTGAGAAACATTGGCGTAGTGAATAGAATAAAATGGATTTTGATGTTTGAAGGAGAAAGAAGTGTAAAAGTACCTGATCCTGATCCAGAGCCACTTAATTCATCTAAAATAGAAGGAAATGGGAATTATAAAGTATGTGCCATGCATTAAAAACAATGAGCAAATAAATAAAGCATTTCGAGGATTGATTATTTATGAAAAATAAAAAACCACTGATTCTGAAGAAACACTTGATGCATTTAAACTTTAAAGATGCAAATGCAAAGTATATAAAACATATCATAAATTAAATTGATTACTAAGATAATTATCTTGAATAAATATTATTTTAAATAAATTTAATGCGATAAAAATAAAATTATTCTGATTTACAAATTGTCCGCAATGTATTTAGACTACCGAATTGAAAACCAGAAATTTAGATGTTTGAAGAACAAAGAAGTATTAAAGTACCTGATCCTGAAGCAGAGCCACTTAATTCATCTAAATTTCAAGAAAAATGCGAATATTAAAGTACATGGCATACACTGAATACAATGAATGAATAAAAAATGCATTGAGAGGTTTAACAAACTATGACAAAAAAAATCCCAAATGATTCTGAAGAACCTTTTAATTCTTCAAAATATTACACAGGCAAATAATAAAGGAAAAACCATGCATTAAAAAGTATCCTAAAATAAATATAGCAGTGAGATAATCCTCTTCAATAAATATATTTAATCCGAAGATAATGAAATAGTTCTGATTTACAAAGTTTTTATTTTAGTGCAGTGCTTCTCAAACTTTAGATACTTGCGAATCAATTTTGAATCTTAAATTTCATAGCGCCTCCCTTCCATACAATTACAATGTAATGAATGCAAAAATAATACAATTTAACGTACAGCTACAATACGACTTTAATAATAAACTGTACACATTATCAAGATAATTGCTAAATGTGGTATCTAATTTTAGGATATACCCATAGGGTCACTGGTAATTATTGAACATGTTCTTAATTTAGTACTCTTATATTATCTATGAAACACTTCGTGCACTACTCATTCATTTGTAAATGTATTATATCAGTGTAAATGTGTATTTTATTTTTTTATTGTCTCAATGTATTTTGTTTTGCTTCCCTTCAGTAAATTAATAGTATTTTTTTAAAAAATAATCTCTTATTTTCAACATTTCTCTACAGTCGCGGCCCCCTTATAGAGTTATCATGCAACCCTAGGGGGCGCGCCCCATTAAGTTTGAGAAACACTGGCGTAGTGAAAATAATACCATAGATTTTGATGCTTGAAGAAAAAGAAGTGTTAAACTACCTGATCCTGATCCAGAGCCACTTAATTCATCTAAAATTGAAAAAAATGGGAATAATAAAGTATGTTTAATGCGTTAAAAACAATGAGCAAATAAATAAATCATTTCGAGGATTAATGATTTATTAAAAAAAAAATAAAAAACACCTAATTCTGAAGAACCACTTGATGCATCTAAATTTTAAAGATGCAATTAAAAATGTAAACGCCAAGCATTGAAGACAAATCATAACTTAAATTGAGTAGTAAGATAAGTATCTTAAGTAAATATCTTTTAAATATATTTAATCTAACAAAATAAATTAAACTAATTTACAAAAATTCCGCAATGTATTTAGATTACTGAATTAAAAATCAGAAATTTTTAATATTTCAAGAACAAAGAAGTATAAAAGTACCTGATCCTGAAGCAGAGCCACTTAATTCAAAAAAAACCACCAGATAAATAAATTATTGTTGAAATAATAAAGGAAACCCATGCATTAAAAATAATGTTCTTCATAAAGTACATGTCATGTTTTTTTTTTTTTTAATTTATTTGAAAACAATGAATAAATCAAAAAACTTGCAATTTGATCTTAAGGTTTACAATCTAAAAAATAGACTAAAGCTACAAAAAAAAACCACCCATTTAATTTTATGATACTGAATAACCATTCAATTGTTGCACAAAATTTTGTATAATGCAAATAATAAAGTGTAAAATTGTCCAATGTATTTTGTTTTTCTTCCCTTCATTAAAAATTATCATAAAAAATATATCAGTTAGAGAATGTTTCAATAAATATTTTTTTAACATTTAATCCGATAAAAATAAAATTATTCTGATTTATTTTACATTCCGCTTCTAAGTCTTATAAAATAATGAGAAACATTGGCGTAAGGGTAAAAGTACCTGATCCTGATCCAGAGCCACTTAATTCAAAATTTGAAGAAAAATCGAATATTAAAGTACATGGCATACACTGAAAACAATGAATGAATAAAAAATGCATTAGTTTAACAAACTATGACAAAAAAAATACCAAATGATTCTGAAGAACCATTTAATTCTTCAAAATATTTCAAATAATAAAGGAAAAAATATTAAAAAGTATCATAAAATTATAATGAGATAATCCTCTTCAATAAATATATTTAATCCGAAGATAATGAAATAGTTCTGATTTACAAAGTTTTTATTTTAGTGCAGTGCTTCTCAAACTTTAGATACTTGCGAATCAATTTTGAATCTTAATTTTCATAGCGCCTCCCTTCCATACAATTACAATGTAATGAATGCAAAAATAATACAATTTAACGTACAGCTACAATACGACTTTAATAATAAACTGTACACATTATCAAGATAATTGCTAAATTGGTATCTAATTTTAGGATATACCCATAGGGTCACTGGTAATTATTAAATGTTCTTAATTTAGTACTCTTATATTATTATGAAACAGTTTGTGCACTACTCATTCATTTATAAATGTATTATATCAGTGTAAATGTGTATTTTATTTTTTTAATTGTCTCAATGTATTTTGTTTTGCTTCCCTTCAGTAAATTAAAAAAAATTTTTAAAAAAATAATCTTTTATTTTAACATTTCTGTACAGTCGTGGCCCCCTTATAAATTTATCATGCAACCCTAGGGGGCGCGCCCCAAAGTTTGAGAAACATTGGCGTAGTGAAAAGAATAAAATGGATTTTGATGTTTGAAGGAAAAAGAAGTGTAAAACTACCTGATCCTGATCCAGAGCCACTTAATTCATCTAAAATTGAAAAAAAAATGGGAATAATAAAGTATGTTTAATGCGTTAAAAACAATGAGCAAATAAATAAATCATTTCGAGGATTAATGATTTATAAAAAAAAATAAAAAACACCTAATTCTGAAGAAACACTTGATGCATCTAAATTTTAAAGATGCAATTAAAAATGTAAACGCCAAGCATTGAAACAAATCATAAATTAAATTGAGTAGTAAGATAATTATCTTGAATAAATATTATTTTAAATATATTTAATCTAACAAAAAAAAATTATTCTAATTTACAACGTGTCCGCAATGTATTTAGATTACTGAATTAAAAACCAGAAATTTAGATATTTCAAGAACAAAGAAGTATAAAAGTACCTGATCCTGAAGCAGAGCCACTTAATTCATCTAAATTTGAAAAAAAAAAATGTGAATATTAAAGTACATGTCATACACTGAAAACAATGAATAAATAAAAAATGCATTGAGAGGTTTAACAAATTATGACAAAAAAACCCCAAATGATTCTGAAGAACCATTCAATTCTTCAAAATTTAACACATGCAAATAATAAAGGAAAACCCATGCATTAAAAAGTATCATAAAATAAATATAGCAGTGAGATAATTCTTCAATAAATATATTTAATTCCGAAGATAATGAAATAGTTCTGATTTACAAAGTTTTTATTTTAGTGCAGTGCTTCTCAAACTTTAGATACTTGCGAATCAATTTTGAATCTTAAATTTCATAGCGCCTCCTTCCATACAATTACAATGTAATGAATGCAAAAATAATACAATTTAACGTACAGCTACAATACGACTTTAATAATAAACTGTACACATTATCAAGATAATTGCTAAATTTTGTATCTAATTTTAGGATATACCCATAGGGTCACTGGTAATTATTGAATACGTTCTTAATTTAGTACTCTTATATTATCTATGAAACACTTCGTGCACTACTCATTCATTTGTAAATGAATTATATCAGTGTAAATGTGTATTTTTTTTTTTAATTGTCTCAATGTATTTTGTTTTGCTTCCCTTCAGTAAATTAATAGTATTTTTTTTTTAAAAAATAATCTTATTTTAAACATTTCTCTGCAGTCGCGGCCCCCTTATAGAGTTATCATGCAACCCTAGGGGATCGCCCCATTAAGTTTGAGAAACACTGGCGTAGTGAAAATAATAAAATAGATTTTGATGCTTGAAGAAAAAAAAAGAAGTGTCAAACTACCTGATCCTGATCCAGAGCCACTTAATTCATCTAAAATTGAAAAAAAATGGGAATAATAAAGTATGTTTAATGCGTTAAAAAAATGAGCAAATAAATAAATCATTTCGAGGATTTAATGATTTATTAAAAAAAAAAAAAACACCTAATTCTGAAGAACCACTTGATGCATCTAAATTTTAAAGATGCAATTAAAAATGTAAACGCCAAGCATTGAAGACAAATCATAACTTAAATTGAGTAGTAAGATAAGTATCTTAAGTAAATATCTTTTAAATATATTTAATCTAACAAAATAAATTAAACTAATTTACAAAAATTCCGCAATGTATTTAGATTACTGAATTAAAAATCAGAAGTTTTAATATTTCAAGAACAAAGAAGTATAAAAGTACCTGATCCTGAAGCAGAGCCACTTAATTCATCTAAATTTGAAAAAAAATATTGTGAATATTAAAGTAAATGTCATACACTGAAAACAATGAATAAATAAAAAAGCTGTGAGAGGTTTATCAAATTAGACCAAAAAACCACCCGATACTGAATAACCATTCAATTGTTCAAAATTTTACATATGCAAATAATAAAGGAAAACCCATGCATTAAAAATTATCATAAAAAAATATAGCAGTTAGAGAATGTTCTTCAATAAATATTTTTTTTTTAATGTATTTAATCCGATAGTAATGAAAGGGTTCTGATTTACAAAGTTTTCAGCTTAGTGCAGTGCTTCTCAAACTTTCGATACTTGCGATCCAATTTAGAATCTTAATTTTCATCGTGCCCTCCTTCCATACAATTACAATGTAATGAATGCAAAAATAACATACTTTAACGTAAAGCTACAATACTACTTTAATAATAAACTGTACAAATTATCAAGATAATTGCTAAATTTTGCATTTAATTTTATGATATACCCTTAGGGTCAGTGTGGTTATTAATAAACTTATTCTTAATTTAGTACTCTTCTATTAATTATGAGACAGTTTGTGCACTACAAATTCATATATAAATGAATTATATCAGTGTAAATGTGTATTTTATTTTTTTAATTGTCTCAATGTATTTTGTTTTGCTTCCCTTCAGTAAATTAATAAAAAAAAATTTAAAAATAATATCTTTTTTAACATGTCTGTACACTCGTGGCCCCCTTTATAAATTTATGAAAAGTGTCTTATTAGCTTTTTAAATGCAACCCTAGAGGGATCGCCCCAAAAGTTTGAGAAACATTGGCGTAGTGAATAGAATAAAATGGATTTTGATGTTTGAAGGAAAAAGTAGTTTAAAAATACCTGATCCTGATCCAGAGCCACTTAATTCATCTAAAATAGAAGGAAATGGGAATTATAAAGTATGTGCCATGCATTAAAAACAATGAGCGAATAAATAAAGCATTTCGAGGATTGATTATTTATGAAAAATAAAAAACCACTGATTCTGAAGAAACACTTGATGCATTTAAACTTTAAAGATGCAAATGCAAAGTATATAAAACATATCATACATTAAATTGATTATTAAGATAATTATCTTGAATAAATATTATTTTAAATATATTTAATGCGATAAAAATAAAATTATTCTGATTTACAAAGTGTCCGCAATGTATTTAGTCTACCGAATTAAAAACCAAAAATTTAGATATTTCAAGAACAAAGAAGTATAAAAGTACCTGATCCTGAAGCAGAGCCACTTAATTCATCTAAATTTGAAAAAAATATTGTGAATATTAAAGTACATGCCATGCTCTGAAAACAATGAATAAATAAAAACGCTGTGAGAGGTTTAACAAATTAGACCAAAAAAACCACCAGATACTGAATAACCATTCAATTGTTCAAAGTTTAACATATGCAAATAATAAAAGGAAAACCCATGCACTAAAAAGTATCATAAAAAATATAGCAGTTAGAGAATGTTCTTCAATAAATGTTTTTTTTAATTTATTTAAACCGATAGTAATGAAAGGGTTCTGATTTACAAAGTTTTCAGCTTAGTGCAGTGCTTCTCAAACTTTCGATACTTGCGATCCAATTTAGAATCTTAATTTTCCTCGTGCCCTCCTTCCATACAATTACAATGTAATGAATGCAAAAATAACATACTTTAACCTAAAGCTACAATACTACTTTAATAATAAACTGTACAAATTATCAAGATAATTGCTAAATTTTGCATTTAATTTTATGATATACCCATAGGGTCACTGGTTATTAATAAACTTATTCTTAATTTAGTACTGTTCTATTAATTATGAGACACTTTGTGCACTACAAATTCATGTATAAGTGAATTATATCAGTGTAAATGTGTATTTTATTTTTTAATTGTCTCAATGTATTTTGTTTTGCTTCCCTTCAGTAAATTAATAAAAAAAAAAAAATTTAAAAATAATATCTTTTTTAACATGTCTGTACACTCTGGGCCCCCTTATAAATTTATCATGCAACCCTAGAGGGATCGCCCCAAAGTTTGAGAAACATTGGCGTAGTTAAAAGAATAAAAATGGATTTTGATGTTTGAAGGAGAAAGAAATGTAAAAGTACCTGATCCTGATCCAGAGCCACTTAATTCATCTAAATTTGAAGAAAAATGCGAATATTAAAGTACATGGCATACACTGAAAACAATGAATGAATAAAAAATGCATTGATGAGGTTTAACACACTATGACAAAAAAAAAATACCAAATGATTCTGAAGAACCATTTAATTCTTCAAAATATTTCACATGCAAATAATAAAGGAAAACCCATGCATTAAAAAAGTATCATAAAATAAATATAGCAGTGAGATAATCCTCTTCCATAAATATATTTAATCGAAGATAATGAAATAGTTCTGATTTACAAAGTTTTTTTATTTTAGTGCAGTGCTTCTCAAACTTTAGATACTTGAGAATCAATTTTGAACCTTAAATTTCATAGCGCCTCCCTTCCATACAATTACAATGTAATGAATGCAAAAATAATACAATTTAACGTACAGCTACAATACGACTTTAATAATAAACTGTACACATTATCAAGATAATTGCTAAATGTGGTATCTAATTTTAGGTTATACCCATAGGGTCACTGGTAAATATTGAACATGTTCTTAATTTAGTACTCTTATATTATCTATGAAACATTTCGTGCACTACTCATTCATTTGTAAATGTATTATATCAGTGTAAATGTGTATTTTATTTTTTATTATGTCGGTATGTATTTTATTTTGCTTCCCTTCAGTAAATTAATAGTATTTTTTTAAAAAATAATCTCTTATTTTCAACATTTCTCTACAGTCGCGGCCCCCTTATAGAGTTATCATGCCACCCTAGGGGGCGCGCCCCATTAAGTTTGAGAAACACTGGCGTAGTGAAAATAATACCATAGATTTTGATGCTTGAAGGAAAAAGAAGTGTTAAACTACCTGATCCTGATCCAGAGCCACTTAATTCATCTAAAATTGAAAAAAAATGGGAATAATAAAGTATGTTTAATGCGTTAAAAACAATGAGCAAATAAATAAATCATTTCGAGGATTAATGATTTATTAAAAAAAATAAAAAACACCTAATTCTGAAGAACCACTTGATGCATCTAAATTTTAAAGATGCAATTAAAAATGTAAACGCCAAGCATTGAAGACAAATCATAACTTAAATTGAGTAGTAAGATAAGTATCTTAAGTAAATATCTTTTAAATATATTTAATCTAACAAAAAAAATTAAACTAATTTACAAAGTTTCCGCAATGTATTTAGATTACTGAATTAAAAATCAGAAATTTTAATATTTCAAGAACAAAGAAGTATAAAAGTACCTGATCCTGAAGCAGAGCCACTTAATTCATCTAAATTTGAAAAAAATATTGTGAATATTAAAGTACATGCCATGCTCTGAAAACAATGAATAAATAAAAAAGCTGTGAGAGGTTTAACAAATTAGACCAAAAAAACCACCAGATACTGAATAACCATTCAATTGTTCAAAGTTTAACATATGCAAATAATAAAAGGAAAACCCATGCATTAAAAAGTATCATAAAAAATATAGCAGTTAGAGAATGTTCTTCAATAAATGTTTTTTTTAATTTATTTAAACCGATAGTAATGAAAGGGTTCTGATTTACAAAGTTTTCAGCTTAGTGCAGTGCTTCTCAAACTTTCGATACTTGCGATCCAATTTAGAATCTTAATTTTCATCGTGCCCTCCTTCCATACAATTACAATGTAATGAATGCAAAAATAACATACTTTAACCTAAAGCTACAATACTACTTTAATAATAAACTGTACAAATTATCAAGATAATTGCTAAATTTTGCATTTAATTTTATGATATACCCATAGGGTCAGTGGTTATTAATAAACTTATTCTTAATTTAGTACTGTTCTATTAATTATGAGACACTTTGTGCACTACAAATTCATGTATAAGTGAATTATATCAGTGTAAATGTGTATTTTATTTTTTTAATTGTCTCAATGTATTTTGTTTTGCTTCCCTTCAGTAAATTAATAAAAAAAATTTAAAAATAATATCTTTTTTAACATGTCTGTACACTCGTGGCCCCCTTATAAATTTATCATGCAACCTTAGAGGGATCGCCCCAAAGTTTGAGAAACATTGGCGTAGTTAAAAGAATAAAATGGATTTTGATGTTTGAAGGAGAAAGAAATGTAAAAGTACCTGATCCTGATCCAGAGCCACTTAATTCATCTAAATTTGAAGAAAAATGCGAATATTAAAGTACATGGCATACACTGAAAACAATGAATGAATAAAAAATGCATTGAGAGGTTTAACAAACTATGACAAAAAAAATACCAAATGATTCTGAAGAACCATTTAATTCTTCAAAATATTACACATGCAAATAATAAAGGAAAACCCATGCATTAAAAAAGTATCATAAAATAAATATAGCAGTGAGATAATCCTCTTCCATAAATATATTTAATCCGAAGATAATGAAATTGTTCTGATTTACAAAGTTTTTAATTTAGTGCAGTGCTTCTCAAACTTTAGATACTTGAGAATCAAATTTGAATCTTAAATTTTATAGCGCCTCCTTTCCATACAATTACAATGTAATGAATGCAAAAATAATACAATTTAACGTACAGCTACAATACGACATTAATAATAAACTGTACACATTATCAAGATAATTGCTAAATGTGGTATCTAATTTTAGGTTATACCCATAGGGTCACTGGTAAATATTGAACATGTTCTTAATTTAGTACTCTTATATTATCTATGAAACATTTCGTGCACTACTCATTCATTTGTAAATGTATTATATCAGTGTAAATGTGTATTTTATTTTTTATTATGTCGGTATGTATTTTATTTTGCTTCCCTTCAGTAAATTAATAGTATTTTTTTAAAAAATAATCTCTTATTTTCAACATTTCTCTACAGTCGCGGCCCCCTTATAGAGTTATCATGCCACCCTAGGGGGCGCGCCCCATTAAGTTTGAGAAACACTGGCGTAGTGAAAATAATACCATAGATTTTGATGCTTGAAGGAAAAAGAATTGTTAAACTACCTGATCCTGATCCAGAGCCACTTAATTCATCTAAAATTGAAAAAAAAAATGGGAATAATAAAGTATGTTTAATGCGTTAAAAACAATGAGCAAATAAATAAATCATTTCGAGGATTAATGATTTATTAAAAAAAAAACACTTAATTCTGAAGAACCACTTGATGCATCTAAATTTTAAAGATGCAATTAAAAATGTAAACGCCAAGCATTGAAGACAAATCATAACTTAAATTGAGTAGTAAGATAAGTATCTTAAGTAAATATCTTTTAAATATATTTAATCTAACAAAAAAAATTAAACTAATTTACAAAGTTTCCGCAATGTATTTAGATTACTGAATTAAAAATCAGAAATTTTAATATTTCAAGAACAAAGAAGTATAAAAGTACCTGATCCTGAAGCAGAGCCACTTAATTCATCTAAATTTGAAAAAAATATTGTGAATATTAAAGTACATGCCATGCTCTGAAAACAATGAATAAATAAAAAAGCTGTGAGAGGTTTAACAAATTAGACCAAAAAAACCACCAGATACTGAATAACCATTCAATTGTTCAAAGTTTAACATATGCAAATAATAAAAGGAAAACCCATGCATTAAAAAGTATCATAAAAAATATAGCAGTTAGAGAATGTTCTTCAATAAATGTTTTTTTTAATTTATTTAAACCGATAGTAATGAAAGGGTTCTGATTTACAAAGTTTTCAGCTTAGTGCAGTGCTTCTCAAACTTTCGATACTTGCGATCCAATTTAGAATCTTAATTTTCATCGTGCCCTCCTTCCATACAATTACAATGTAATGAATGCAAAAATAACATACTTTAACCTAAAGCTACAATACTACTTTAATAATAAACTGTACAAATTATCAAGATAATTGCTAAATTTTGCATTTAATTTTATGATATACCCATAGGGTCAGTGGTTATTAATAAACGTATTCTTAATTTAGTACTGTTCTATTAATTATGAGACACTTTGTGCACTACAAATTCATGTATAAGTGAATTATATCAGTGTAAATGTGTATTTTATTTTTTTAATTGTCTCAATGTATTTTGTTTTGCTTCCCTTCAGTAAATTAATAAAAAAAATTTAAAAATAATATCTTTTTTTAACATGTCTGTACACTCGTGGCCCCCTTATAAATTTATCATGCAACCCTAGAGGGATCGCCCCAAAGTTTGAGAAACATTGGCGTAGTGAAAGAATAAAATGGATTTTGATGTTTGAAGGAGAAAGAAATGAAGGAGAAAGAAGTGTAAAAGTACCTGATCCTGATCCAGAGCCACTTAATTCATCTAAATTTGAAGAAAAATGCGAATATTAAAGTACATGGCATACACTGAAAACAATGAATGAATAAAAAATGCATTGAGAGGTTTAACAATCTATGACAAAAAAATACCAAATGATTCTGAAGAACCATTTAATTCTTCAAAATATTACACATGCAAATAATAAAGGAAAACCCATGCATTAAAAAAGTATCATAAAATAAATATAGCAGTGAGATAATCCTCTTCCATAAATATATTTAATCCGAAGATAATGAAATAGTTCTGATTTACAAAGTTTTTAATTTAGTGCAGTGCTTCTCAAACTTTAGATACTTGCGAATCAATTTTGAACCTTAAATTTCATAGCGCCTCCCTTCCATACAATTACAATGTAATGAATGCAAAAATAATACAATTTAACGTACAGCTACAATACGACTTTAATAATAAACTGTACACATTATCAAGATAATTGCTAAATGTGGTATCTAATTTTACGATATACCCATATGGTCACTGGTAATTATTGAACATGTTCTTAATTTAGTACTCTTATATTATCTATGAAACATTTCGTGCACTACTCATTCATTTGTAAATGTATTATATCAGTGTAAATGTGTATTTTATTTTTTATTATGTCGGTATGTATTTTATTTTGCTTCCCTTCAGTAAATTAATAGTATTTTTTTAAAAAATAATCTCTTATTTTCAACATTTCTCTACAGTCGCGGCCCCCTTATAGAGTTATCATGCCACCCTAGGGGGCGCGCCCCATTAAGTTTGAGAAACACTGGCGTAGTGAAAATAATACCATAGATTTTGATGCTTGAAGGAAAAAGAAGTGTTAAACTACCTGATCCTGATCCAGAGCCACTTAATTCATCTAAAATTGAAAAAAAATGGGAATAATAAAGTATGTTTAATGCGTTAAAAACAATGAGCAAATAAATAAATCATTTCGAGGATTAATGATTTATTAAAAAAAAAACACCTAATTCTGAAGAACCACTTGATGCATCTAAATTTTAAAGATGCAATTAAAAATGTAAACGCCAAGCATTGAAGACAAATCATAACTTAAATTGAGTAGTAAGATAAGTATTTTAAGTAAATATCTTTTAAATATATTTAATCTAACAAAAAAAAAAAAAATTAAACTAATTTACAAAGTTTCCGCAATGTATTTAGATTACTGAATTAAAAATCAGAAATTTTAATATTTCAAGAACAAAGAAGTATAAAAGTACCTGATCCTGAAGCAGAGCCACTTAATTCATCTAAATTTGAAAAAAATATTGCGAATATTAAAGTACATGCCATGCTCTGAAAACAATGAATAAATAAAAACGCTGTGAGAGGTTTAACAAATTAGACCAAAAAAAACCACCAGATACTGAATAACCATTCAATTGTTCAAAGTTTAACATATGGAAATAATAAAAGGAAAACCCATGCATTAAAAAGTATCATAAAAAATAAAGCAGTTAGAGAATGTTCTTCAATAAATGTTTTTTTTTAATTTATTTAATCCGATAGTAATGAAAGGGTTCTGATTTACAAAGTTTTCAGCTTAGAGCAGTGCTTCTCAAACTTTCGATACTTGCGATCCAATTTAGAATCTTAATTTTCATCGTGCCCTCCTTCCATACAATTACAATGTAATGAATGCAAAAATAACATACTTTAACCTAAAGCTACAATACTACTTTAATAATAAACTGTACAAATTATCAAGATAATTGCTAAATTTTGCATTTAATTTTATGATATACCCATAGGGTCAGTGGTTATTAATAAACGTATTCTTAATTTAGTACTGTTCTATTAATTATGAGACACTTTGTGCACTACAAATTCATGTATAAGTGAATTATATCAGTGTAAATGTGTATTTTATTTTTTTAATTGTCTCAATGTATTTTGTTTTGCTTCCCTTCAGTAAATTAATAAAAAAAATTTAAAAATAATATATTTTTTTAACATGTCTGTACACTCTGGGCCCCCTTATAAATTTATCATGCAACCTTAGTGGGATCGCCCCAAAGTTTGAGAAACATTGGCGTAGTTAAAAGAATAAAATGGATTTTGATGTTTGAAGGAGAAAGAAATGTAAAAGTACCTGATCCTGATCCAGAGCCACTTAATTCATCTAAATTTGAAGAAAAATGCGAATATTAAAGTACATGGCATACACTGAAAACAATGAATGAATAAAAAATGCATTGAGAGGTTTAACAAACTATGACAAAAAAAATACCAAATGATTCTGAAGAACCATTTAATTCTTCAAAATATTACACATGCAAATAATAAAGGAAAACCCATGCATTAAAAAAGTATCATAAAATAAATATAGCAGTGAGATAATCCTCTTCCATAAATATATTTAATCCGAAGATAATGAAATAGTTCTGATTTACAAAGTTTTTATTTTAGTGCAGTGCTTCTCAAACTTTAGATACTTGAGAATCAAATTTGAATCTTAAATTTTATAGCGCCTCCTTTCCATACAATTACAATGTAATGAATGCAAAAATAATACAATTTAACGTACAGCTACAATACGACATTAATAATAAACTGTACACATTATCAAGATAATTGCTAAATGTGGTATCTAATTTTGGTTATACCCATAGGGTCACTGGTAAATATTGAACATGTTCTTAATTTAGTACTCTTATATTATCTATGAAACATTTCGTGCACTACTCATTCATTTGTAAATGTATTATATCAGTGTAAATGTGTATTTTATTTTTATAATGTCGGTATGTATTTTTTTTGCTTCCCTTCAGTAAATTAATAATATTTTTTTAAAAAATAATCTCTTATTTTCAACATTTCTCTACAGTCGCGGCCCCCTTATATAGTTATCATGCAACCCTAGGGGGCGCGCCCCATTAAGTTTGAGAAACACTGGCGTAGTGACAATAATACCATAGATTTTGATGCTTGAAGGAAAAACAAGTGTTAAAGTACCTGATCCTGAAGCAGAGCCGCTTAATTCATCTAAAATTGAAAAAAAAATGGGAATAATAAAGTATGTTTAATGCGTTAAAAACAATGAGCAATTAAATAAATCATTTCGAGGATTAATGATTTTTATAAAAAACACCTAATATTGAAGAACCACTTGATGCATCTAAATTTTAAAGATGCAATTAAAAATGTAAACGCCAAGCATTGAAGACAAATCATAACTTAAATTGAGTAGTAAGATAAGTATTTTAAGTAAATATCTTTTAAATATATTTAATCTAACAAAAAAAATTAAACTAATTTACAAAGTTTCCGCAATGTATTTAGATTACTGAATTAAAAATCAGAAATTTTAATATTTCAAGAACAAAGAAGTATAAAAGTACCTGATCCTGAAGCAGAGCCACTTAATTCATCTAAATTTGAAAAAAATATTGTGAATATTAAAGTACATGCCATGCTCTGAAAACAATGAATAAATAAAAAAGCTGTGAGAGGTTTAACAAATTAGACCAAAAAAACCACCAGATACTGAATAACCATTCAATTGTTCAAAGTTTAACATATGCAAATAATAAAAGGAAAACCCATGCATTAAAAAGTATCATAAAAAATATAGCAGTTAGAAAATGTTCTTCAATAAATATTTTTTTAATTTATTTAATCCGATAGTAATGAAAGGGTTCTGATTTACAAAGTTTTCAGCTTAGTGCAGTGCTTCTCAAACTTTCGATACTTGCGATCCAATTTAGAATCTTAATTTTCATCGTGCCCTCCTTCCATACAATTACAATGTAATGAATGCAAAAATAACATACTTTAACCTAAAGCTACAATACTACTTTAATAATAAACTGTACAAATTATCAAGATAATTGCTAAATTTTGCATTTAATTTTATGATATACCCATAGGGTCACTGGTTATTAATAAACTTATTCTTAATTTAGTACTGTTCTATTAATTATGAGACACTTTGTGCACTACAAATTCATGTATAAGTGAATTATATCAGTGTAAATGTGTATTTTATTTTTTTAATTGTCTCAATGTATTTTGTTTTGCTTCCCTTCAGTAAATTAATAAAAAAAAATTAAAAATAATATATTTTTTTAACATGTCTGTACACTCGTGGCCCCCTTATAAATTTATCATGCAACCCTAGAGGGATCGCTGAAAAGTTTGAGAAACATTGGCGTAGTGAAAGAATAAAATGGATTTTGATGTTTGAAGGAGAAAGAAGTGTAAAAGTACCTGATCCTGATCCAGAGCCACTTAATTCATCTAAATTTGAAGAAAAATGCGAATATTAAAGTACATGGCATACACTGAAAACAATGAATGATTAAAAAATGCATTGAGAGGTTTAACAAACTATGACAAAAAAAAATCCCAAATGATTCTGAAGAACCATTTAATTTTTCAAAATATTACACATGCAAATAATAAAGGAAAAACCATGCATTAAAAAAGTATTATAAAATAAATATAGCATTCAGATAATTTTCTTCAATAAATATTATTTTAAATATATATAATCCGTAGATAATGATATACTTCTGATTAACAAAGTTTTCATTTTAGTGCAGTGCTTCTCAAACTTTCGATACTTGCGACCCAATTTTGAATCTTAATTTTCATCTCGCCTCCCTTCCATACAATTACACTGTAATGAATGCAAAAATATTATACTTTAACGTAAAGCTACAATACGACTTTAATAATTATGAAGATAATTGATAAAATTTGTATCTTATTTTATGATATACCCTTAGGGTCACTGGTAATTATTAAACTTGTTCTTAATTTAGTACTCTTATATTAATTATGAAACAATTTGTGCACTACTCATTCATTTGTAAGTGTATTATATCAGTGTAAATGTGTATTTTTTTATTTGTCTCAATGTATTTTGTTTGCTTCCATTCAGTAAATTAATATTTTTTTTTAAAATAATCTATTTTTTTCAGCAATTCGGTACCATCGTGGCCCCCTTATACAGTTATCATGCAACTCTGGAAGGCGCGCCCCAAATTTTGAGAAACATTGGTGTAGTGAAGATAATACCATAGATTTTGATGTTGGAAGGAAAAAGAAGTGTTAAAATACCTGATCCTGATCCAGAGCCACTTAATTCATCTAAAATTGAAAAAAATGGGAATAATAAAGTATGTGTAATGCGTTGAAAACAATGAGCAAATAAATAAATCATTTCGAGGATTAATGATTTATTAAAAGATAAAAAACACCTAAATCTGAGGAACCACTTGATGCATCTAAATTTTAAAGATGCAATTAGAAATGAAAATGCCTAGCATTGAAGACATATCATAATTTAAATTGAGCAGTAATAAAAGTAAATTAAATAAATATCTTTTAAATATATAAATTCAACAAAAATAAATTAAATTAATTTACAAAGTTTCCGCAATGTATTTAGATTACTGAATTTAAAATCAAAAATTCTAATATTTCAATAACAAAGAAGTATAAAAGTACCTGATCCTGAAGCAGAGTCACTTAATTTATCTAAATTTGAAAAAAAAGGCGAATATTAAATTACATGTCATGTACTGGAAACAATGAATACATAAAAAAGCGGTGAGAGGTTTAACAAATTATGACCAAAAAAAACCACCCGGTACTGAATATCCATTCAATTGTTCAAAATTTTACATATGCAAATAATAAAGGAAAACCCATGATTTAAAAATTATCATAAAAATATAGCAGTTAGAGAATTTTCTTCAATAAATATTTTTTTTTAATTTATTTAATCCGATAGTAATTAAAGGGTTCTGATTTACGAAGTTTTCAGCTTAGTGGAGTGCTTCTCAAACTTTCGATACATGTGACCCAATTTAGAATCTTAATTTTCATCACGCCCCCTTCCATACAATTACAATGTAATGAATGCAAAAATAATTAACTTTAACGTAAAGCTACAATACGGCTTTAAAAATAAACTGTAAAAATTATCAAGATAATTGCTAATTTTTGTATCTAATTTTATCATATACCCATAGGGTCAGTGGTAATTATTAAACTTATTCTTAATTTAGTACTCTTATATTAATTATGAGACACTTGGTGCACTACTCATTCGTTAATAAGTGTATTATATCAGTGTAAATGTGTATTTAATTTTTTATTATGTCGGAAAGTATTTTCATTTGTTGCCCTTTAATAAATATATAATTTCTATAAAATAATCTGTTATTTTCGACATTTCTATATACTCGCCGTCCCCTTGTAGGGGGCGCTCCTGACAGTTGGAGAAACACTGGCTTAGTGAAAAGAATACCATGGATTTTGATATGTGTAGGTGAAAGAAGTGTAAAAGTACCTGATCCTGAACCAGGGCCATTTAATTCATCTAAAATAGTACGAAATGGGAATTATAAAGTATGTACCACGCATTAAAAAAGAGCAAATAAATAAAGCATTTTGATGATTAATGATTTTTGAAGAAAAAACACACCTGATTCTGAAGAACCACTTGATGCATCCAAATTTTAAAAATGGAATTAAAAATGCAAATGCAAAGCATTGAAAACATATTATAAATTAAATTGATTAGTAAGATAAATGTCTTATTTCATGCATTTTCAATCAAGTAAGTATTATATATTAGGTGCCTTATCTATTCATACATTTTGCAGTTTAACTTGAAATCTACTACTAAAATTATCAAGCTCCAATATACATGTGAAGTAGATGCTACATCTTTCTTTTAAATTACATGAGTTCTTTTAATTTTCTAAAATTTTCTTTATAGAGCCTAAAGTTCAAAATTTTTTTAATTTGATATATTGATGTGAATTATTAATTATTAACATTACTAAATAAACTATACATGAATACGCAAGAACCCTGGTTGAATATAACCTTGAGTAAAAAATATATTTAATAAAATATAACTTGGTAATCACTATACATCATCATACATCAAGCAAACGAATAAAACGGAAACATTTTACAAGTTATAATACTTCTCAAATATTTTAATCTTTTATATACGAATCTTACATATTTTATTAGTGCAGCCAAAAGAATCGTTTATCAAAATATAAGCACAATAACATAACTAATATGAATATGCTTAATAATATAAATAAAAGTTTTATCATTTCATCATTTTGCATAAAGAGAGTTTTTAAGTTTATATGAATACATGTATGTTTAAAAGTTAGAAAACACGGTTCTGCTAAATTAAATAATTTACTTGATGTCCAAAACAAACTTTAAATACATATGAGTTATAAATGGAAATATTTACCACAACTTTTTTAAACAGTGTAGCTTTATAGCTTAATTAAGGAGAAATTTTCAATATATTAGCGTAGTGTTTGTTCAATATACTGAAGTGTGATTTCAAGGAAAGTGGAGCTTCTCTGAATCTGATAAATTTGTCTCTATGACTCCGTTTTGCAATTACAAGCAACGCTAACTTCCCAGATTTTCATTAAGTTGGCTACACGGGATCGCTTATGCCATAATATTTTTAGAAAACGTGATATGAAAGGGAAAAGAAGACATTATTTAACAGGAAAAAATAGAGTTGATTGTTCAAATGAACTCCCTTTCATTCACACAACCTAAAATATAGCAAATAAAAAACTGGAAAAGAAATTTAAATAAGTAAAGGTTTGAAATTTTAAAAAAATGATAATAATAAAACGAAAGTTCGTGTAGTGATCTTGAGTTGAAAGTCCCAAAAGTTAATTCCTATCGTACTAAATTTGTTCAAAAATTACAGCTCAAAGAGTTGGTTAAAATGTATTCATGTGAAAATGCAAACAATATTTATGTGATGTAAATACTGTAAACATACATAATGTCAGTAATTTAATGAAACATCAGGATAAAAGATAGAAACAAACATTAGTTATATTGCAAATATTTAATCTGACGTTGTTCTGAAAACTTGTAGTTTCAAAATTATCAAATGGTTTATATGTTCCAAAATTAAATTCAAGTGATTTAATTATTTATAAGACGAAATAAAAATCTACCTGATTCTGAAGAAGAACCACCTGATCCATCTGCGAATGAAAAATGAAGAATAGTGTATAAATAAAGTACATTAAATTAATGTCATTAATTGAATGAGACATGAGTAAAATTTAAGAAAATATATTACTTCGTGTATACATCAGCTATCATCTGAAAATGCAATTTCTGCTATAAAACTATTCGCCTTCCCCACTGAAATTCTCATCCCAGAACCCGTGGTGCCATATATCTTGGAATAGTGGATTTCAAAGAGTATCCCTGCAAAGTGTCGCCAGAGTATTCGTAAAAACAGTTATTCTATGTAATTTTAAAGTGAGTAGTACTTATAAGTACCATCGGTACATAAAGTGTTAAATTTTTAATTACATCTTCTTGTTTCTTTTCATCACTGTATATCGTTATAGGATCATTAATTAATAAATCAGAGTACGATTGTCACTATAAAATGTAGTAATTGGGGTTGATTATAGAATTAAAAATAAATGGTCGTATATAGATGTACCCTATGGTTAGGCCATGTATAGTTTGTCAAAAAATCGGTGCGGCATCTTCTCATAGGAATGTAGAAAACAAGAAGCAAAAAGCTCCTGGTTTAGACTATCTTTCTGCCGTGAATTCTCATATTTTATATTTTGTGTAGGAATCCTCTGCACTATATCGTGGACCAACTTTTAAATCACGGAAAAGTTAGATCAAATCTGAAGAAATGTTTACAGAGTCCTTAGATACTTTGTCAAAAAAATGCAACTTCTTAAACGGTTGAGTGATACCAAGTACAACTTAAATAAAAATATGTTAAATAAAAACCAATTTCGAGACATTAAATAAGGCAAGAATCAACCAAACAACCGCTCTTTCCCATATCAATTTATGAAAAGTTTATTAAAACAACAGGGCGTTAACTTTTTTATAGATTCTAGTGTTTTGTCAAGTTTTTTTAAGAATCGGAAAGATAATCAATTAGCTCTTTACTGAAGGAAGCATAAATTCATCTTAAAAGAAAGATGAAACATAAATGTCTTTTTTTTATTTTTATCTATGGATTACTTCTTTAAAACAGAACAGTAGATAAATATTTAATTCATGTAATTAACAATATATGTAATTAAATTAAAATGACAGTTAAAAATTAATTAATTAACATTTTTACAAATTTTTAAAATAGCTTTTTAAATTTAATCATTCATTTACCGACGGTACTTTTAATTACCCCTCACTTTACAATTAAATATAATAATCGTTTTTACGAATACTCTGACGATACTTAGCAGGGATACTCTTTCAAATCCACTCTTCTAAGACATATGGCAGCAAGGGTTCTATGAGGAGTATTTAAGCGGGAATAGCGAAGAGTTTTATAGCAAGAATTTCGTTTAAAGCTGGCATTTTGATCGGATTGCGAAGATTGTCATTATTGTTCCGAAAAAGTAGTTAGCATCAAAAATGTCTTATATTTTTGTATGTTAATGGAGACCTTAGAAATGATTTAACTATTTATTTTAAGTGAACAGCGTATATGTTTGCGGTAAAGTATGAAATACCGGCATTCTATAGAATACCGGATGATTTTAGGCAAAGTATGAATTTAGAGAATTATTTTATACTTTGCCTAGGTATTGTATAGAATGACTAAATCAGTTTAGGCAAAGTATGTAATAAGGTCATGTGATAAGGATATTATACTAAAGACGTACAGTTTTAAAAAATACAAATGTTATTCTGACAAAATAATGAGAGTACCATTAAAAATTGTTCAAAATACGTAAAGGAAAAAAAAAGTTGTACCAAACAAAATTTGTCTTTCTTTTATTAAGGAAAACAAAATTTTTAAATAAGAAATAAAAACTTAAAATTAATCTACTTATTGCAACATGGTATGCTTGAATGTAATTTTGAGTTACATTTCATTACCTTTTTTTTGCAAAGACCATTCTTATTTTGCTACTTTGTTTCACACATATATTTGACGAATCTTTTTTGCCATTTCCATTAAAATGAGCAATTACAACTGACAGATGAGGAATCTCGTGGTCCGGATTATTTTTAATTCTAAGCAAGTTCTTGGGGCACAAAGTAAATTGTGATTTCTCATATACTTGTTTTAAAATTCCTTCAAAAGTTCCAAGTCGATAGAAACCATTTTTCCAGCTCGTTAAATGTGCCAATATATTGGCATTCAGGAAAAAATCATAAATTTCACAACAATGCCTTTTCTCAAATAATTTTTCTGTTTTTTCTGTCAAGGTTCACGAAAAGGATGCACAGTTCAATAACGTGTAACGTTTTTGTATCTGGTTGAAAGTTCTTTCAAAAATTCTATCACGCCCTCTGTGTCCAATACCCAAATCTTTTAATTAAAAATAACACAGAATCCGTAATGTAATACTGTAAAATTTTTACAACCTTTTTAGAAACGTTTGATAAAACTGAGGGTGGGACGTTGTTTATATTTTTAATTGTAGTTGAACTTCAGAATAAAATTTAGTTACTCCAAAACATGAACATAAAGGAATTTTACATGAAATATATAAAGTGATTTCCATTGAAAGTCAAACAAACACTGTAGAAATACACTCCAGTAAACAAAATAGAAATAGTTTTACACTCCTTGATTGGCCCGATACCATTTGATCCATGGATCTGTGGTTGGGAACCATTCTGTATAGTACTGACGCCTTCTTTAATAGGATACATACATTTACTTTTATTTTCACCAAACATCACATCAGAGCTTTTTAGCAACCAATAAGCCCTGGGTTCCTTTTTAGTAGTCAATTTGGCTTTTAGTGCATCAGTTATTAACTTCTTGTACGTAGTTTAAGTTTAAAACAAAATACTTTTTTGCCGCTTTATTTCGAGTTTTGGGCAGCTCGTCATTGAATAGTCGATTCATGCCTATAGAGTCGGGGATGGCAAGCTTTTACCTGTGGCGTGTCAAAAGTCAATGTACCAATTATGATTAAGCGTGCCAGACCGTAGCTTATTTTTGAAACAATTCTATTTCCGGAATAAAGTATGCAGAGTTAGATAATAGAGTTCAAATATATAGATTTACAGATTTATCACACATTAATTTTGCATCAATTAAAAATGTTAACATAAAAATAAACAGCATAAAGTATAACTATTTCTTCAACAAAAATAAATAAAAACCTCGAAATTGTACATATATTATGTTTTTAAACATATTTAATAAAATAAGAAACAGACAACGTAAAATATAAGTATTTCCTTTTATTACAGTTAAATAAGCTTTTTAATGTGAACCTAGTGCTGCTTCACTTTCGTATTGCAAAAAGAAATGTGGTGTAATTTGTGAATTTCACTTTGACATGATTTTGAGCATTCAGCTGTTAAACAATTTCTTTGCGGACTCGAAATATTTTTTGCATGAGGAAAGATATTTTACTTACAGACATGTAGAATTAAAATCGGAAAAGCAGAATACATACGCAATTTTCTCTCTTCAAACAATTAAATATCTCCAGCTATGGTTTTCAATAGTTTATAAAAAAGCTTTAAATTTACCTTTAGACTTATTTTTCAATTTTTTCATAACTCCTTAACTTGCCATACTCTGAGAGATTTGTCGAATAAGGTATGTTACAAATATTTGAAGCTCATTCAATGCTTGAGAAATTTGTTGAGAAGTCCTGAGTGCAACTGATAATTGTATCGTGTGCCATAGGTTGCTTATCTATGATTTAGACCAGTGTTTCTCAAAGTGTGGGGCGCCCCCCTGGGGGAGGCGCGATAACCCTACAAGGAAGGCGCGAGCATATCGAAAATTTAAATATTTTTTTAAAAAAAATAACCGGAAAGAGAAGTAAAACAAAATAATTTCTTCCATAATAAAAAAATGCACAAGAACACTGATGTAATTTATGTTTGACATCTGGCGTTTTTCCTTCATCAAATAGCTATCTTTGATCCCAAAACCAAATTAAAGGAAAAAAATTTGTTTAATTTGCTGTATTTCCTCAATGAGAGATTTTTTATTACGTTTTAACATAAAATATTACTCGTTAAAAAACAGTAAAAACGGAACCCAGACCCTGAGAAAAATTTTAAGAAGGTAAACAATTCATCACTGTAATTATTATTGATAAGTTAGTTGTAGAAAAAGAAAAGGAAGACATGATTCACTTTTCAGCCAGGCAGCATAATGATTTGCTGATCATTTGATTGCGTTTGCTTTTCGCTTAAGGAATTTGTAAATAATAAAGTGTTTTACGATATTTGGAAAATAATTGATTGATTTTTGAAGGATTATTTGGCCAAGATTTATATTTTTAAGAGTTTTCTCAAACATATAATGCATAGTGAAAAACGTCATAATCTTTTTAGTTCATCCGTATTTTTTTCTGAATACACTTTTAACCCGGGAGTGGTGGCACAGGCATCTGTGATCTCTATTGAAAGGAAGTTGAAACTGATCAAGCACAAGAAGAACCTGCTGAAAGAACGCATATTATTTATGATTGAGAAACGCGAGGAATGCGAAAAGAAAGGAAAATTTTCAAATACTTTCTAAAGAACTCCATCAACTTAAAATATGAAGCCATAAGTGTACCACAAGGTTCAGGTCGCCTTGTCAAAAAGACACAAGAAAGAAAAAGTTCAACTTGTTATTTGTTGATCACCAAATGTGTCACGAGTTCGACCGCAGTACCACTAAAGACACGCCGTCTTGGGTAGCCTTTTCAGATTTCTCAGAAAATGTGCGAGGAATGATTTTTCTGGGGTATTTTGTGAACAGGCTGAAGGATGAAAAAATCCAGAAGGCTGTAAGAATGACAGATGTCCAAGATCTTTAATCTGCCCTGTTATATGCCCTGAAATTTGAGGCTGCCACTCAAGCCAGTTGCATAGACCGCCATTCCATCTGAGGGGTTAGAGTGACTGCAGATCCACCCTCTGAATTTCCATGGATGAAGGAGATAAAGAAAATAAAGAGGAATTTTTTTGAGATTTAATAGCTCAACGTCAGAACCAGAGGAGACGTAGCATCACGTGCTGGGAGTGTGGTGAACCAGGGCATCTCAGAAGTAGCTGCCCCCGAAACAATAAGGAAGATCGCAGCACCAAGTGCCGGGGGTGCGGTGCAGCAGGGCACCTAAGAAATGACTGCCCTCAAGTAAATCAGAAAAATCCGCAACGTGCAAGTGTAATTGAGTCAAATAATGTGTGTAGCCACCGAAAAGGATCAGCAGATGGAAATAATGAAGCCCCTTTGAGAAGAGCCTGTCCAGAGAACAGTAAATACAGGTGGAGAGTTGGAATGAAATTTTTCGTGATAGATCCAGTAGTCTCCCTAAGTTACAACGCCATCAACATCAGAATTTGTACGGTTTATATTTAAGATTGTATTGTAACTTTAGCGTCTCTCTCTCAAAGTGTATTTTTATTATAGTAATTACATTATTGTTGTACGGGGGGGGCGACAAAAATTATGATTGAAAATTGGGTCGCCAGTATTAAAAGTTTGAGAAACACTGCTTTAGACCATGACTCCTTCTCCAAAACTTCAACTTGCTTCTCCATTTTCATGCAACACAGGGGAAAATCAATTTTTCGCTGAAAAAGTTTCAGAAAGTTTGAGTATTTTGACTCTCTCGAACCAACCACAAAGTGCAACTGACAAATTCTGAGCCAGAGGCACGCGTTAAAAGACTTGTGTTTTGCCAAACAATATTCGAAACTAATCGGAGATGTATTTCATACTTTTCCGGTTTCTCATTAGGCATTCTATAGAATGCCTAGGCAATGTTTGATATACGAATAATTTCCTACATGGCTGGCTAGTTTTAGGCATTCTTTAGAGTGCCGGATTTCATACTTTGCCGGTAACATATATTTAATTAGGGACATAATATTACATTACCTACTCTAGAGATAAATTTTATCATATGGATCATATTATTAATCCTACTTAGTTATGTTTATGTTTATATATAGGTAATAAAATATTACCATATTTTTTACTTAATGTATTTTAAATTTTTTATAAATATATTTGTTTCTTAAATGTAGAGGTATTTAGGTTTGTCCAATTCAAAATAATGCATAGAAATGAATTTAATATGTATGTTACAAAAGTTATACCTGAATTCGAAGAAAAGCTGGTTGAATAATCTGTTAGTGAATGATATATTTTTTAACATAAAAATCATTAACTAATAATATTCAATTAAGGCTTCAAAATAGAAAAAACTGAAAAAAAAAAACTCTTCTTGAATTGAAAAATATTTACAAATGTAATTAATATTTTTATTACAAAAAGTTAACTGATTTCGAAGTAGAGCGGAATGAATAATCTGTTAGTGAAGTATATATTTAATAATAATAAAATTTATCTACTGATATAATCCAATTTATGCATAAAATAAATATATTACTAGAGAAAAGCTAAAAAAAATTCTTAGGGAATTCAAAAAATCTTATAAATGAATTTAATATTTATAATACAAAAGTTATACCTGATTCCGAAGTAGACCTTATAGAATAATCTATAAGTGAAAAATATAGCTAGCTACATAAAATCCTTTAGTGATATAGTTGAAATTAGGCATACCATAGGTCAGTGTTTCTCAAACTTTCAATACTGGAGACACAATTTTCAATCATAATTTTTCTCGCCCCCCTGTACAACAATAATGTATTTACTGCAATAAATATGCACTTTGACACTAAAGCTACAATGCAATCTCAGTCATAAACTATATAATTATTAAATTTTCTTTATGTTACTTTTAAGTAATATACATTTTAAGAAAAGTACTTAAGATATACATATTACTTACTTATTATTATGATATTTTTCTTTCTCTAATTTTTAAATTGGAACAGATCACAAAAGGATATATTTGATTAAAGATTTATTTCCTTCAGCATCCATTTCTCAAAGTACACAGGTCATTAGAAAAATAGTCTACTCTATGTTGCTCTCTATCATATCCATAACATCTGGCATCATAGGGTACGTTTGCGTGAGTCTGGGTAAGCTATCGGACGTCTGCGCAAAACATGTAACATTGCTTTCCTCGTACAATTCCAGTCCGTTTTGGTCGACTCGATGCTTCTATAGCTACCGAATCTTGCTTGAATGTACATTTTTTAAATTTGCACGTTAATTGTAATTCAAGGTAATTAAGTATTTACGGCAGTAGATTAAAACAAAATCATACATATATTTTTAAGTTGTAAGCGAACATTCGACGATATTAAAGGATCAACAAGTACACAGACGAGCATGGTTACGAAAGTTACATCAAGCAAATATTCACAGAAATACTTAAATTTGGCATTTACCCCTACTGAAGTAAATGATGGGGAAAAAACCCCAGCTCGTTATGTGTTAAAACTTACAAATCTGAAGAGCAACATGTGAAAGTTGTTTCTAATACCATGTAAAATCATTCAGCCATTTTGACGAAGAATTTTAAAAGTATTTTCTTGATGAGGACAACTTGGTAACAAGATACGAGTGGATTAGGGATTTATTTCAAGAAACTCCTAAAGGGCTCTCAACTTCCGAAAAAGAAATCTTCATAGATTTCACATCCAGTGAAAAATTAAAAGGCAATTTTGTAAAGGATTGCTCTTTGAAATTTGGATAGAAGTGGATGGTGAATTTTCTGCACAGCAAACAAAAGCACTTCGTATACTATTTCCATTTTCAACATCCTACCTTTTTCAAACCGGATTTTCTGAGGTGGCAGCTTTGAAGACAAAATATAGATCTCAGCTAAATATAGAAAAATAACTCAGAGTGTAAACTTCTGATATTAAGCCTTCCTTTGGAAAACTTTGCTCTACAAGACAAGCCCATGGAGATCACTAATAATTATTAAACTTGTTCTTAGTTTAGTATTAAGAAATCATTTATAAAATACCTTCTTCGGTACTGATACATTAACCCTCTAACCAGATAGCATATAAAATTCCGTCAGTGTAAAGATGCTTCGAAAATGGACTGCACTGATTTTTCTGCCTTCAAGTAACGTTTTCAAAAGCGGATTACCCGCACTTTTCTGAAATCATTTCCCCCTTTTAAGGTTTAACATCTTGAAAGATAATGAGGGACGGAGGAAGCAACGCAGCAGGAGTTTTATGGCTCGCAGGGAACCCCGTGTTTTGACCCTGGGGCAATCGTAAAAAATCCGGAAGATTTCTTTAGAACCCAAGAAGTGTTTGTTTGCTAGCTTGAATTTTAAAAGTTTTCAAAAGTCCCAACGCATAAGTAAAATATGTTACAATTCCCTTTTGGTTTCATATAAATTTCAAACTGTAACAAGTTGGGGCTTGTCTGGGCAATCTGCTATTTTATATAGTTAGACAATTTATATTTTTAAAGTATATTCTTTCGCTTTATTTTTCTTATCTTAATCAATGCTTTCAGTTTTTGAAATATGATTATTTCATTATAAGATGCCCAAAAAAATAATAAAACACCAAACACTTTAAAATTTGAAATCTTTTCAACTTTCCAACCACTAAAAATGAATAAATTTAAACTTCATCAAATCATTTGAAACATTTTCTTACACTTTGATAAAAGTAATAACAAAAAAAAAAAAAAACTAATTAAGATCTATTAATATTTTTTAGATTTCAAAGCCCAAGTGTTCAGGGAAGTTTACGTACAGTGCCTAGTTATATACTGTTAAAATACACCGAATTATATTTGAATTTTAAGTGCTTGAACTTCAGTTTACATCAAAGACAACATGACTGAAGATTTTTCCTCATTTTTTTATAACTTGAGTGTTTGAATAAATGGTAATCAAAAATATACGGAAACATTTACAGTAGACATTTATGCATATAAATAAACATAAAAATCAATTTTAAATTCGAGCTATTCAAAAACATTCGAATTATTATTAGAAAATATCTATTTATGCAAAATACCTCAACATTTATCTTTTTTTAAAGGCTAACTGAATAAGTAATTAAAATCTGGATTTTTTTGAAATCTCGACCGTATAAAGCTAGAAATTTTATGTTAGAAATTCCATTTGAAATTTCGAAAAAAAATGTATCGCAAAGTTAAAAATTATTTACCATAAGTTCTAGCAACTCTTTGAGTATAATATAAATTTCATATTTTATTATATAGCTTCTTTGGTATTTTTTAATACATTTTGAAGATTTCATACAATTCAGTTGAAAAATGCATGCTAAGAGCAAAAAATATACTAAAAAAACCGAGGAATATATAATAAAGTTTTACATAGAAGCAAAACTGAGAAGCTAAAGGTTAGAAATGAAAAATTTTGAGTATATCTGAAGTAGTTTTCGAAATATTTATTTTAAAGTTCAGAAAATTTGTGTGCGTTATGTTATACTTAATATTAATTAAATGGTTAAAATAATATGTTAATAACAGTTATCTAATCGTGTGATGACACATTCATATACTAATAAAAATTAAAATGGTCATTGATGCGAATGTCAAGAATTTTATGTAATTTTAAATTCAGACATTAAGATATTGATGTAGAAAATATAAAACGACCATCTAAAATACATGAAAAATGCAGTCTGCTATAAAATGATCTTGACAAACAAAATCCGGAATTTTCACTTACTGTGACATAGCCGGCTTAGTCAGGGGCGATTTGGAAAAACAGAGAGAGAACCACGGTTTTGATGGACGTTGCTCTAGCTTTTAAAGTTCCCAGGAAAAATTATATTTATATAAATTAAAAATGCAAAAATAAATCATGTAATGTTCCACACATTTTTAAAACAACGAATTGTGGAATTGGCTTCCAATACAATGTTGTTTTTGACAATATGTAAGGTAACCAACCCTAATTTAGATAGATTTGTACTACATTTTCGTAACCGTATTCCTTTTAAAATTAATTCGTGCAGCCGAAATACACCTTTTGCACCCTTAAAATTTATGTAAACTATAACGGTTAATTTTAATTTATGCAACTTGTGAAATGTTCATAATTAACCATTTCCGTCTAAACAGTTTACATGAAAAAAAAAGTTTGGACTCCTTCATTCATTAGGGATTTATATAAGATTCTAACATTAAATTTTATTTTTCACCGAATAGGATTGAGTGAAAGTGTATAGTGCTTCCACACCACAGGTCTGGGGTTCTATTAACGGGCTGCGCAATGTCGACTCTGCCTTTCATCCCCGCTAAATTGGTCGATAAATGAGTACCAAACTTGCTTCGGGTCTTAAACACTGAAGGTCTCTCTTCAGACAGACCACCAAATCGGGACATCTGTTCATGCACCTCAGCGTCCAATGGTCACGTGTATTATGATGGGCACAGTAGTTCCTGGCCCTCATGGATTGTTGAGCTTCTGAGTTTGAGTTTTAAGTTTGAGGATTACCTCACTTTGGGGATACCCCTTAGATAAACATGTATTTCCACTCATTTGCAATTAAACATTTTTCTTTCAATTACGTTTATTTCAGAAAGAAGTTTTATTTTTCAAATGTATTTCCTTAATAACATGTAAATTTGTGTATTATATTAAAAATTTGATCATTCCAAAATTACATGTTTTTAGCTCCTCTAAAGGCTTTTAGGATTTTACAACTGATATTACACAATCCATATACGTTTTATAGTAGTATATTTAAAAATGATAAAGACATTTTTACGAGTGTGTGAGCTGTTATGCCTCGTTTATAAATATAAAAAATTGCATTCAGCTACAGTTTTTGAAATGTACAGAAATAAGTGGAGAAATAGGATACTTACATATTATGAATATTTTTGACTGTAGTAAGATATATTTATATTTCAGTTTCTTTACAATTTGAATAGAAGTTGTAAGCCGTTTTGCGAATAGTTTGATATTGAATATAATCACATGGACTGTTTAATAGTAAAGAGTTTTATTTTGATACCAGTACACATTAAAATAAGGCTCATTTGCAGTTATATGATCAGATTTAGAAATATTTAAATTTTCAAAAATAGTCTACGCGTACGAAAAGATTCTTTCAAAGCCACACACCACATCTCTCATACTATGTCTTCCTTACAGCAGGAATTATTTGTGTATACTCAAAAAATTTAATACGGGATACATTTTCAAATGTTAAAATTGATTTTAAAATTTGGTATCGTTACATTGTGGAACTGTCGGTTAACTTCACTGAACAAAATTGTTTTAAGTGTACTGTCTTGAAAGACAAAATTAATTAGGGAGAACTTTTCTCACAATAGAATTTGTAATGACTGAATTGTGTGAAAATGTAGTTATCGATGTGTGACATTTTTCCTTGTAATAAAAGAAACATAAAGATAAGAAATTTAACTTGAGTAGAAAATGGTTAGAGAAGTACTGTCATGCGCATTTGAAGAAGTATATCCCCCATTAAAATTAAAAATTATTGACTGAATGTGTGTTATGTCCATCACAAATGCCGATGTAGAAAAGATATTTTTATTTAATACAAGGAGTTCGAAAAAGAGAACACTAGGAAAGAAAATTTAGATTTTATCCGAAAAATATTCAGTTAACAAAAAAATATCATTTATATGATTTAAATTTAAATAAATTAAAAGTATTGAAATCATTTTTTATGTTATTCTAAATTAAAAATATAATTGAATAAAGAAAGATCTGTTTTATTTCATAAATATGCACCATTTATGTCTTATTGTTTAAAAAAAAGATAGGGCCTTTAATCTTTTTACCTCATATTTTTTTTTAAAACCATGAAAGTGAGCGCGTTTTTTTACTCTCATATTCAAAAATGAATACAGGATGCTTTTTTTTTGGTTCAAATCGCGATACCAAAATATTTTTTTTAATTTTTAAAAAATGACAGAAAGATAAATTTTGTTTGAAGAAAATATAACTATTTTTCAACTTTTAACACGCCATTTATTTCATGTTTTTTTTATCCTGCATTTTGTTTTAATTTTACTTTGACTGAATCTAAGGGGAAAACGACAGAGTAGAAAGAACTACGGTTTTCATACAAGATTGCCTAAGTCAACTTAACAGCTAGCTGTAAACGATTTCTATCCTGGTTCTCAATGATCAAATACGCCGAACCAAGTCATAAAGTTGTCCCCTTTCGACCTCCCAAGTTTTAAAAGGGGGAAAGAATTGAAGTCTGTTGCATTTTTGAAGGGAATAATATTAGAGTAAAACGCTTTCGGAATAACTTTTTCAGGAGGAAGGTATCCAGTTAGATGGTTAAACGTATACTGGCTGAAACGCCGGCTCTTCGCACGAGTTCATTTTTTAAAAAATAAAAAAATTGTTATTGATGTAATAGCTGAACTGTGTAAGGAGAATAAAACTGTGTGCACGACATTGTATACAAAAATATAAAATGATTCTTTTTAGATAAATTTTATAATTGTAAATAACTGTTTAAAAGAACTGTAATTTTGAACCTCACATAATTTGCACTTAGAATTAATATTAAAAAATGAAAAAAGAATGTAAAAATCTTATGAAGAATAATTGTGTTACTTTTAATTATTTAAGGGAACGCGGTATGATTTTCAACAAAAATCATTGATTTTATTATTTTTACAGTTTTTTTCCTTGTAACCTATGTATATGCAATCCGTAAGACAGATTATTTGTTCAAAATGTCAAAAAAAGCAATCCATTGAATATTTTTTAAAAAATTTTGAAAATTTATGTATCAGGTAATTTTAAAACGCTTCTCCTAGTGCAGTAAATGACGAACATATGGGAAATTTGATTTACATATTTGTTAAACCATATACAACAAAAGTTGGTATGGGTTTGGGTATAACATGATTCAAATTCCTAAAGAAAATTTTTTTATGAATAATTATGAAAAAATGCCTAAAAAACGTGTATAATTTCTAAGTTCAAATATTTATTTGAAACATAAGTATTGTTTTGATTCGAAAATGCATACCAACTTAAGTTATATATATTAATAGCAATCTATAAAAAAAATTCAAAACATTTCATGCAATAGAAAAGAAGCATTAAAATTTTAAATAAAAGAAAACAAACGATTTTTTTTGTTCTCATATAAATTAATTTAACCCTCCAAGCGTTCCACATGGAAAATTACGTCATTGCAAAGATGCTTCGAAAATGCACCGCATGGGTTTTTTTGCATACAAGTAACATTCCCAAATGCGGTTCAGCCGTACTTTTCTGAAATCTTTTCCCCTTTTAAAGGTTTAACATCTTAAAAGATAATTAGTGACGGTGGAAGCCACACAGCAGAACACTGATAGGAAGTTTTATGGCTCGCAGGGAACCCCCTGTTTTGACCCTTCAGCAATCGTAAAAAAATCGGGAAAAATTTCTTTACACCACAGGAAGTGTTTGTTAGCTTGTATTGTAAAACTTTGAGAAGTCCCAACGCATAAGTTAAATATGTTAAAATTCCATTTTGGTTTCATATTAATTTGAAACTGTAACAAGTTGGGGCGTGTCAGTGCAATCTGCTATTTTATATAGTTAGACAAATTATCTTTTTTCAAGTATATTCTTTCGCTTCATTTTTCTTATTTTAATCAAGGCTTTCAGTTTTTGAAACATGATTATTTTATTATAAAATACCGAAAATATTAATAAAACACCAAACTCTAAAATTTGAAATCTTTTCAACTTTCCAAACACTAAAAATGAATAAATTTTAACTTCATCAACTAATTTTAAAAATTTCTTACACTTTGATAAAAATAATAACGAGAAAAAAAAATGTTAAGATCTATTAGGTTTTTTTTTAGATTTCAGAGCCCAATTGTTCAGGGAAGTTTACGTACAGTGCCTAGTTATATATTGTTAAAATACACCGATTTATATTTGAATTTTAAGTGCTTGAACTTCAGTTTACATCAAAGACAACATGAATGAAGATTTTTCCACATTTTTTTATAACATGAATGTTTGAATAAATGGTAATCAAAAATATACGGAAACATTTACAGTAGACATTTATGCATATAAATAAACATACAAATCAATTTTAAATTCAAGATATTCAAAAATATTCGAATTATTATTAGAAAATACCTATTTATGCAAAATACCTCAACATTTATTTCTTTTTAAAGGCTAACTAATTAAAATCTGGATATTTTTTGAAATCTCGACCGTATAAAGCTAGAAATTTTGTGTTAGAAATTCCATTTGAAATTTCGAGAAAAAATGTATCGGGCAGTTAAAAATTATTCACCATAAGTTCTAACAATTCTTTGAGTATAATATAAATTTCAAATTTTTTATTATATAGCTTCTTTGGTATTTTTTAATATATTTCGAAGATTTCATACTATTTAGTTGAAAACTGCATGCTAAGAGCAAAAAATATGCTAAAAAAATTGATGAATATACAATTACAATAAATTCTTACATATATCAAAACTGAGAAGCTATAAAGAGTTGGAATGAAAAACTTTGAGTATATCTGAAGTAGTTTTCGAATTATTTATTTTAAAGTTTAGAAAATTTGTGTGCGTTATGTTATACTTAATATTAATTAAATATTAAAATAATATGTTAATTATAGCCATGTAATCGTTTGAAGACACATTTATAGGCTAATAAAATTATAATGGTCATTAATGCAAATGTCAAGAATTTTATGTAATTTTAAATTCCGACATTAAGATATTGATGTAGAAAGTATAACACGACCATCTAAAGTACATGAAAAATGCAGTCAGCTATAAAATGATCTTGACAAAAAAACAAATTACGGCATTTTCACTTACTATGGCAGAGCCGGTTTAGTCAGGGCGATCTGGAAAAACAGAGAGGGAACCGCTTTTTTGATGGATGCCGCTCTAGCTTTTAAAGTTCTCAGGGAAAAAAAATATATATAAATTACAAATGCAAAAATAAGTTTTGTAATGTTCCATACATTTTTATAACAACGAATTGTAGAATTGGCTTCCAATTCATAGTTGTGTTTGACAATATCTAAGGTAACCAACCCTACTTTAGATAGATTTGTACTACTTTTTCGTAACCGTATTCCTTTTAAAATTAATTCGTGCAGCCAAAATACACCTTTTGCACTCTTAAAAATTTATGTAAACTATTACGGTTGATTTTAAATTATGCAACTTTTGAAATGTTCATAATTAACCATTTCCGTCTAAACAGTTTAAATAAAAAAAAAGTTTGGGCTCCCTCATTTATTACGGAATTATATAAGATTCAACATTAAGTTTTATTTTCACCCAATAGGATCAGTGGTAGAGTATCGTGCTTCCACACCACATGTCTTGGGTTCTATTAACGGGCTGGGCAATGTCGACTCTGCCTTTCATCCCCCGCTACATTGGGTCGATAAATGACTACCAAGCTTGTTGGGGTCTTAAACACTGAAGGTCTCTCTTCAGACAGACCCAAATCGGGACATCTGTTCAAGCACCTCAGCACCCAATGGCCACGTATATTGGGATGAGCATAGTAGTTCCAGTCCTACATGGATTGTTGTGCCATTGAGTTTGAGTTTTACGTTTGAGGATTGCCTCACTTTGGGGATACCCCTTAGATAAACATGTATTTCCACTCATTTTCAATTAAACATTTTTCTTTCAATTACGTTTATTTCACAAGGAACTTTGAGAATTTTTCAATTGTATTTTCTTAATAACATATATTTGTGTATTATATAAAATTTTTGATCAATCCATGTTTTTCGCTCCTCTAAAAACTGTTAGGATTTTAGAACTCATTTTACAATCCAATATTTAAAATGAAAAAGGCATTTTTATAACAGTGTGAGCTTTTATGCCTCGTTTATAAATATAAAAAATTGCATTCAGCTACAGTTTTTAAAATGGACTGAAACAAGTGGAGGAATAGGATATTTACATATTATGAATATTTTTGACTGCTGTAAGATATATTTATATTTCAGTTTCTTTACAATTTGAATAGAAGTTGTAAACCATTTTGCGAATAGTATAATATTGAATATAATCACATGGACTGTTTAATAGTAAAGAGTTTTATTTTGATACCAGTACACATTAAAATAAGGCCCATTTGCAGTTATATGATCAGATTTAGAGATATTTAAATTTTCAAAAATAGTCTACGCGTACGAAAAGATTCTTTCAAAGCCACACACCACATCTCATACTATGTCTTCCTTACAGCATTAATTATTAGTGTATACTCAAAAAATTTAATACGGGATACATTTCCAAATGTTAAAATTGATTTTAAAATTTGGTATCGTTACATTGTGGAACTGTGAGTTAACTTCACTGAACAAAATTGTTTTAAGTCTACTGTTTTGAAAGACAAAAATTATTAGGGAGAAATTTTCTCACAATAGAATTCGTAATGACTGAATTGTATGAAAATGTAGTTATATCGATGTGTGACATTTTTCTTTGTAATAAAAGAAACAGAAAGATAAGAAATTAAACTTGAGTAGAAAATGGTTAGAAATAATTTCATGCGCATTTGAAGAAGTATATGCCCCATTAAAATGAAAAATTATTGACTTAATGTGTGTTATGTCTATCACAAATGCCGATGTAGAAAATAAAATTTTATTTAATACAAGAAGTTCGAAAAGGAGAACACTAGGAAGGAAAATTTACATTTTTTTAAAATATGTTCAGTTAACATAAAAATATCATTTATATAATTTTAATTAAAATAAATTAAAAGTATTGATATCCTTTTTTATGTTATTTTAAATTAAAAATATAATTGAATAGAGAAACATCAGGTTTTATTTCATAAATATAATCATCGTATGTATATCACCGAATGCACCATTTATTCTGTTATTGTTTAAAAAAAGAGATAGGGCCTTTACTCTTTTTAATTTATTACTTTTTTTAAAAACAGGAAACTGAGTGCGTTTTCTTACTCTCATATTCAAAAATGAATACAGGATGCTTTTTTTCTGGTTCAAATCGCAATACCAAAAAATATATATTTTTTAATTTTTAAAAAATGACAGAAAAAAATAAATTTTGTTTGAAGAAAATATAATTATTTTTCAACTTCTAACACACTATTTATTTAATTTTTTACTTTTATTTAACCTTCATTATTTTGTTTTAATTTTACTGTGACTGAACATATAGGGGAAACGACGGAGTTACTCTACAGCTTTCATACAAGATTGCCCAAGGCAACTTAACAGCTAGCTGTAAATGATTGATCTCTTGGTTCTTACTTGACTAAGGGACCGAACTAAGTCATAAAATTGTCCCCGTTCGACCTCCCATGTTTTAAAAGGGGGAAAGGAAAGAAGGTTTTTGCATTTTTAAAGCAAACGGCAAAATAAGAGTAAACGCTTTCGGAATAACTTTTCAGGAGGAAGCTAACCACCCAGAGGGTTAAAGTTTTTATTTACTTTAAAAGGTATATATAAGGACAATAAAATTACTAAAAAATTACTGTATGTATTACATATACATGATAAAAGTTTTATAAAGTTGTTGTATGAAAATTATAGTTTTATATGTTTAAAATTTTCAGTACCTTACAGTTTTAAAAAATTGGGATAAATAACATACGAACTCATTTTACAATGATTTTAATATAATTCTAGTTTACATCTTCATATTTTTTTTTACATTTATGTTATAAAAAACCTGGAATATATTTAATTCCTTCTTTTTTCTTTGAATATCTTTCTTTTCTCAGATTGGCTAGTTTTACTTTTCGACATGCTTTGCGAAAATCAAAGTTACTTTGACGATTTCTTTCTTTTTTACATATGTAATCACGTGTGGCAGCAATTTTTACTGCTTATTCACCTAGATCCAAATTAGCTGCATTTTGTATATCTTTAAAGGTTTTCAAATTAGCAAAGTTATACTCTGATACTGCCTCAGAAACAGGTATATTTACACGTCGTGATTTTGATGAAGCTTCTTTATAGCACTTACTCCAAATCACGCTATGCAAATTCTCGTTGGTGTTCTGAGTCAGACATCTGGCACATCCTTTCAAAAGACTATCACAAGCTAGCCTTTGATATATTGCATTAATTTTTGTCAAGTAAACTGTATTCATTGGTATTCCAATATTAAATTTATGCGGTGCAGGTTTTTCACCTTTAGCTAAGGCTCTTCGATAAAAACACCACGAATCTTTGCCAGGAGGGTATTTCATGTGCATTGGATTTTTATGTGTCGAGATACTGTGATAAAACGTGGAATATATGGATTTTTCCATGCCCTGAATATCTCCTTTATTTTCCAGAATAGCTTTCGGATAGTACTGCGTTAGGTTTTTTTATCGTTGTTTCTTTTAGGCTGTCATAAGATTTGACTCCTAAAGTGATACCTTTAGCTCTCCAATCTTTCACAAGATTGCGTAAGCTGGTGCCTAATATTTTGCTTATGTGTGATTAATACACTCCTCTTTCAAAATTTCAACATCTGGTCCATATATTTTTAGACTATTTAAGAATTTATGAGTTTTAGCATCACTATCAGATAACAATGTTGTGTAACGGAAATGTAACGGAAAAGGTGTAGATTTTTTTGATTTTTTTTCGTCTTGGAGATGTAAAGCATTCCATTTTTTGCTCAAAACATGTTTTGCATACCAGTTTCAATTGATAAAAAAATCCATATTTATCTCCAAATTCAAGTTTTAAAGTTGACTGGTTGCAGCTACCACAAAAAGTATACTTAAAAATATCACACAAGGGATTTTTGTCAACAATTATATAACTTGGTCCATCATAGGTATCAGTAATATTTTCTTGTTCTAGTACACTTTCTTCTTGCATAGAAACTCTTTCATTTTTAAAAATGCCATCGCTACTTGAGAGTTGAGCAACATTTAAACTGTGCTCTAAAATGTCCATATTGTTTTTGTTTCAGTGCACCATCGCTTTTGAATACTCAGTTTACTTAATTTATTTTTCCTCTTCGTACGAGGCATGTTTAACTATTAAAATGCTGTATCCGAATACGTTTATATATATAAAAAATGTTAAACTGATAACGAACTGACAACGACTAAACTGATAATTAGTCTTGGAAAAAGACTTTTTTTTTTGGTAAACCCCGAAACTAAATATTTCAAAAATATGAAATAAAAATTAGCAGAGTAAAGAACGCAGTATAGCTCAACAAATGTAAACAAACATTAAGAATGGATTGCAATCTCTTCATTTCATTTCAAATTTGCTTAACCATGTTAGAATTATTTAAATTTGCTAGAAAATGAAAAGTGCGTCTGCTGGAGCAGAATGATGTTAGAATGTGAATTCTGACGAGCATATTAGTTATCATAACTTTGGATTTTTTTTTTAATTCAGAGCTCTGAAATTTTGTAGGATAATAGAGAAATGTATAAGGAATAATTTAGGCAAATATTTATTATTTTTTTTTGGTTTTTTGACCTATTTTCGTCAATTGAATCGTACCGTGTCTCCTTAAAGCGTGAATACTTCAAAATGTTTTAACCCAGGAGCAGGCGCGCACTCCATACTGACGCTAATGGTAAAGTGGGGGGTCTCAGTTACTCAAATAATATATTTATAATTATTTTTACAATACACGAAACAATTCGGAATTCCAATGAGTAATTTAAATAAGAGAAAGTATACTTAACGGCTTTCAAGAACTATTCGATTTTTATTTGATGATTTGAGAAAAAATCCAATAAAACTGAACTAAAATGATTTAAAAGTGCAAAACCTTAATAAAGGACGCAAATCAGAGACACTAATATCACTAATATTACAGAAATATTATTTGCTAGCAAAGTTATATTTTGTTCTAGTTATAGTAGTTTTAATGAGCTTTCATCATCGAGTGAGTGAATATTAACGTCGCCCTGTTCAGCTATACCAGGGCTTTTGGAGACAGACCCGGTAATTTTGAACCATGGTAAAGTGAATAGGCCGATACTTGAGCTGACCTCTTTTAACTACCACACCACTCCAACAAGAGGATGTTTGAGCTCACGACAGATTTAACTTGCATCTCTCTTCTACACGCCGGGTCTTTAGTGGTACTGGGCTCAAACTCGTGACACTTTGGTGATGAACAAATAGCAAGTTGAACTTTTTCTTTCTTGTGTCTTGTTGACAAAGCAAACTGGACCTTCTGGCACACTTATGGCTTCATATTTTAGTTTATGGAGTTCTTTAGAAAGCATTTGAAAAATTTATTTTCGTTTCATGTTCATGGCGTTTCTCAATCATGAATAATATGCATTCTTTCAGCATGTTCTTCTTTTGCTTGATCAGTTTCAACTCCCTTCAATAGAGATCACAGATGCCTCGCGCTACCGCTCCCGGCTTAAAAGTGTATTCAGAAAAAATTTCGGATGTTCTAAAAAGGATTATGAAGTTTTCATTATGCTTTAGATGTTTGAGAATACTTAAAAAATTAAATCTTGGCCAAATAATCCTTCAAATCACAATCAATTCTTTTCCAAATATCGTAAAACTCTTTATTATTTACAATTTCCCTAAGCGAAAAACAAACACATGAAAGATGGGACGGAACTAATGTAGAAACCATACCAGTAAGTGTGAAGGTTAAGCAAATTATCAGCAAATGTATTATGCTGCTTGGCTGAAAAGTGAACTGTGTCTTTCTTTTTCTTTCTGCAACTAATGTACATTATTTTAATAATAATTAGTGATGAAATGTTTATCTTCTTAGATTTTTTTTAGAGTCTGGGTTTCATTTTTTCTTTTAATGAGTAATATTTTATGTTTAAAAAGAAAAACGCCAGATGATAACGACACTGATATAATTTATATTTATGTATTTTTTATTATGGAAGAATGCAATTTATTTTACTACTTTCCGGTTTTTTTAAAAAAAAAAATCTTTAAAGTTTCGATATGCTCGCGCGCTCTTTGTAGGGATATCGCTCCCCCCCACATTGAGAAACACTGACATAGGGTAAATGTGAAAAAAAAAAATTCTTAGGTTGCTCAAAAAAGTTTTACAAATGTGTGTAACATCTATGTTAAAGAGGTTTTAACTGATTTCGAAGAAGAGCTGATTGAATGATCTGTTAGTGAAAGATTTATTGAATAATGTAACAATTATTTACTGGTATAGTTAAATTTAATTATAAAGTAAATATATTGCTATAGCAAAACTGAAAAAAATGAGGGAATTTAAAAGTTGTTCCAAATGAATCTAATATTTATGATAGAAATTTTTTATCTGATTCCAAAAACGAACTGGTTGAATAACCCGTTATTTAAAGATATTTTTAAAGATATATAAATGATTAACTCATATTGTTTAATTTATTCATAAAATTAGTATTTTTCTAGAGTTAAATTAAAAAAAAATCTTAGTGAATATTTAAAGATTTACAAATGAATTTAATGTATATAATAAAAAAAATGTTTTATCTCCTAATGAAGAAGTGGTGATTGAATAATCAGATAGAGAAATATATATTTAAAAATATGAAAACCATTAACTTATATATATATATATATATATATATATATATATATATATATATATATATATATATATATATATATATATAATTAAATTTAGGCTTAAAACAAATGAAAAAAAATTCATATGGAATTTAAAAAGTTGTTACAAATAAATTTAATATTTTTAATACAAATGTTTACATGATTTTAAAGAAGAGCTGATTGAATAATCTGTTAGTGAAAGATATATTAATATAAAAATCATTAGCTGTGATATATTTCAATTTAGGCATGAAATAAATATTTAATTAAACTATAATGATGATACGTGGAAAGCCATGCGATAGAAGTGAAACTTCTTTGACGACGTTGGAAACATGATTATTTACCCTAATATTCCAAATTGACCGAGCACATGTCTCTATCACCTAATTTGCGTGAAAGGTATTCGTGACGAAATGAGTCTTTCTGAAACCAAATCCAAAGTAGAAAGATGTCCTGGAATTTCTGGGTATACAATACCGAAATATTTTGATAAATTTCGTATACGTTTCCTATTTAAACTTTGTCGGCAATTGTAGCATGATTTAATGTGTCTTCTAAATTACTTCCCGGTAAAATATTTAAGTAAAATATTCTTTGTGCTCAGCAACAGACGTTCTCAAATCATCTCTAAACCATATTCTATCATAAATTGAACGCCCGTATCAATTGAACGATTATTAATGAATGGCTTTTGAAACTCTTTGTGAGCATTTTTATGGGAATCATAGTCTTTGTAACGTAAGATAGAATTTATTATTGATTTACATGCATCAGTTCCAACACGCTCTAGACTTATTCAGGGCTCTGCAGTCAATGGCACAGGGTGGTTGACTAAGTCCGTATTAATCTGTGCAGCCATTAGAAGATTCCCAATAGCATTCCCTCCCCTTTAACTGAGCATTAACAGAGTATTTTGCAGTGTTTTTTTCCCCGTGTTCAATATTCTCTCGTGTATTCTGATAGAGATTCGACAGTAGTTGTTAATAAATGTGCAATATTTTTCTGGTTTTTTTCTGTTTTTTTTGGTTGTTTGTTTTTGCTGTCACTTTTTCGACTGCTAGTTTTTCTTTTTTCTTTCTTTGATGAAACACTCTTCCTCTCTGCACATTTGACTTAGGCATTCTGACTAGAATTAATAAATTAATTCAAAGCAAATAAAACTCAAAAAAGCTAATTAGCCACCGAAAACCTCGCCATGTAGCAAACAATCTAAGAAAATATTTAAAAAAAGCACGCTTTACAGGGAGAACTATTTTGTCTACACCGTAAAATCACTGCATCTCATACAACCTTTGATAAATGTTCCCGGGACTGGAAGGAAAGACCCCACAATAGGAAGGCGGGAAAGCTGACCAATTTGGAGGTGAGCAATCATTCAACTTTTACACGAATATGATGCAAGTTCCGTGGTGTTCTCGCTTCCCCTTTTCCTCCCAACTACATATTTGTCACCATGGTGATGATTCGGGGGAGGGGGGTACTGCTTCCGTTCCCTTTTTCACTGTTACGAAAAACTGGGGAAATTTCTCATTCACTCACTAGCGCTAAGAAGTTTCACATCAAAAAAAGAAATTCAAAAAGCGTTACAAAAGTAATTAATATTTATATTACAAAAGTTTTACCTGATTCTGAAGAAGAGCTTGTTGAATATTCTGTTAGTGAAAGATATATTTATTAAAATAAAACTTATTAACTGATATATTTCAATTTAGGCATAAAATATAATTGTTACTGGAGTAAAACTAAAGAAAAGGAATTCAAAAATCGTTACAAATAAATTTAATATTTACAGCACAAAAATTTTACCTGATTCTGAAGCAGAGCTGGTAGAATAATCTGTTATCAAAAATAATAGTTATATAGAAACCATTTAGTGATATAGTATAACTTTGGCATAAAATAAGTAAAGGTGAAAATAAAATCTAAGAAAAAGCAAAAGTAGTTACAAATGAACTCAATACGTATGATACAAATTTTTTTTATCTCATTTCTAGAAGAGCTGGTAGAATAATCCCTTTTCGTTAAAGATATTTTTAAAGGTATAAAATGTATTGCCTGATATAGTTGAATTTATACGTACATTAAATTATATGATAGAATTAAAAGAAAAAAGTCTTAGAAAAAAAGAATAAAAAAAGATCTAAACGTTTTACAAATGAATTTGATATTTATATTACAAAATCTTTACTAGAAGCCAAAGAATAGCTGCTAGAATAATTGGTTAGTGAAAGATATATTTATCACTATTAAGTAAATCACAGTTAGATATAAAAACCATTGACTGGTACAGCTCAATTTAGTCATAAAATAAATGTTTTACTAGAGTAAAACAAAAATAAACATTTTTAGGGAATCCAAAAATTGTTAAATAGGGAATTCAATATCTATATTTCAAAAGTTTTACCTAACATCGAAGACAAGCTAATTGAGTAATCTGTTAGTGAAAGATATATTTAAAAATCTAAAAATCATTGACTGATATATTTCAATTTAGGCATAAAATAAAAATTTTGTTAGAGTAAAAGTAAAAAAAAAATTTCTTAGAGAATTCAAAATATTTACAAAAAAAATTAATTTTTGTAATAAAAAAGTTTTATCTGATGCCGAAGACATGGTTGAGTAACCTAGTTGTGAAAGATATTGATTAATATAAAAATCAATAACAGATATAATTCTATTTAGGATTAAAATAAGAAAAACTGAAAAAAAAATTCTTAGGGAATTCAAAAACTGTTACAATTATATGTAAATTTTATATCACAGATTTTCTTACCTGATTCTGAAGATGAGCTGGTTGAATAATCTGTTAGTGAAATATATATTTAATAATACAAAAATCATTGGTTGTGATATATTTTAATTAAGGCATAAAATAAATGTTTAATAAAGTAAAAAAAAACCTAGAGAATTCAAAAATCGCTACAAATTTATTCAATATTTATATTAGAAAATTTTTACCTGATTCCGAAAAAAAGATTTTTGAGTAATCTGTTAGTGAAAGAAATATTTTTTAACAATAAGTACTTAATCTTATGCGATTCAATTTAGGCTTAAGGAGAGAAAAATTGAAAAAAAAAATCTTATTTAATTCAAAAATGTTTACAAATGTATTTAATAATTTTATTACAAAAGTGTTACCTGATGCCGAAGAAAAGCTGTCTGAAAAATCTGTTAGTGAAAGATAAATGTAATAATGTAAAAATCATAGACTGTGTGATGTATTTCAATTTAGGCAAAAAATATTTTAACTAAAAAAAAGTAAAAACCTAGGGAATTCAAAAATCGTTACAAATGTATTCAATAATTTTGTTACGAAGGTTTTACCTGATTCCGGAGAAAAGATGTTTGAATAATCTATTAGTGAAAGATATATTTATTAAAATTACAGTAATTAACTAAAAAATTGAATTTATGCTTAAAAATAGAAAAAAAACCTGAAAAAACTCTTATTGAATTCAAAAGTTTTTACAAATGTATTTAATACTTTTATTACAAAATTGTTACCTGATTCAGAAGAAGAGCTGTCCGGATAATCTGTTAGTGAAAGATAAATTTAATAATGTAAAAATCATTGACTGATAAATTTTAATTTAGAAATGAAATAAACATTTAAATAAACAAAATCAAATAAGCCTAGGGAATTCAAGAATCGTTAAAAATGCATTCAGTATTTATCTTACAAAAGTTTTACCTAATTCCGAAGAAAATATGTTTGAATAATCTGTTAGTGAAAGATATTTTTATTCACTTTAAGGTAATTCACTTAATAATTTTAAAGTATTTAACTGATATAATTAAAATTAGGCTTACAAATAAAAAAAAAAAACTGAAAAAAATTTATAGGGAGCTCAAACATTTTTACAAATGTGTATAATATTTATGTTACAAAGTTTTTAACTGATTTCGAAGAAAAGCGTATTGAATAATCTGTTAGTCAATGATAAATATAATAATGTAAAAATCATTGACTGATATATTTTAAATTAGGCATAAAATAATAATTTTATTAAAATAAATAAATAAATGAAAAAAATCTAAGCAATTCAAAAATCGATACAAATGTATTCAATATTTACATTTCGAAAGATTTACCTGATTCTGATGAAAAGATGCCTGAATAATCTGTTAGTGAAAGAAATATTTATTAACATTAAAATAATTCACCTTATAAAATGGAATTTAGGCTTAAGAAGAGAAAAACGGAAAAAAAGTCTTATTGAATTCAAAAATGTTTACAAATGTTTTTAATAATTTTATTACAAAAGTGTTACCTGATTCTGAAGAAAAGCTGTCTGAATAATCTGTTAGTGGAAGATAAATTTAATAATGTATAAATCATGGGGTCTGTGTGATATATTTCACTTAAAGCATAAAAAAATATGTTAATAAACTAAAAAAAACCTAGAGAAGTCAAAAATCGATACAAATGTACTCAATATTTATATTACAAAACTGTAATATACTTCAATTTAGGCATAAAATAAATATTGTATAGACTAAAAAAACCCAGGGAAATAAAAAAAATTACAAATGTATTGAATATTTATATTACAAAAGGTTTACCTGATTCCGAAGAAAAGATGTTTGAATAATCTATTAGTGAAAGATCTTCTTAATAAGCGTAATTACCTGTTACAGGTCTTGGTTTCCTGCACAGCTCGCTTCCTCCAATTCCAACGATACGCAGCAACTCTCTGCCAGTTTATAATAATTAATGTTTTTAAATCATTTTCAACATCATCTATCCACCTTGTTGGTGGTCTTCCTGTTGTTCGAGATCCCATAGGATTCTTAAATGTGTAAGCTCTGGTCTGGTTGTTTTCAGGGCAACTCCAGTTGTGGCCGAGCCATCTCAATCTGTTACTTCGGATGACTTGAGTAACTTGAGGTTCTTAGTAAAGCCTATATAGCTCAAAATTACATCTAGTACGCTAACATCCTTGATCTTTAACAGACCCTAATATAGTTATCATTGCTTTAATTTCGAATGTTTCCAGAGCTCGTATAGTCTCCAAATTACGCGTCCAGGTTTCGCTAGCATACAGCAACACACGCAAAATTAATGTCTTATATAATCTTAACTTTGTTTTTCCGCTGATAAATTTCGATCTCAATTGCTTCTTTATTCCAAAAAAACATTTGTTAGCCGATTTTATACGGTTGTTTATTTCAGCTTTCAGATTATTTTGGTCATTAATAATGGTTCCGAGGTATTTGAACTCACTAACCCTTTCAAAAGAGTGACCGTTTACAAAAAAATAGGTGTTTACAGAAGAGGGCAGTGCTTCCATGAAATTTGTCTTATCAACGTTGATAGTAAGGCCCATGTTTGTGGCTGAGATTTCCAGGGCTTGAAAAGCCTCTTTCACTGCTTTTTCATATCTTCCAATAATGTCAATGTCGTCTGCGTAAGCCAGTAATTGTAGTGACCTATTACACAAGGTGCCGCTTCGGTCCAAGCCACTGTCTCGGACACATTTATCCAATACCGGATTGAAGAGCAAGCCGGCAAGCGAGTCTCCCTGGCGCAGGCTTCTTTCTGTAGTGAAGGGCTCAGACAAATATTTTTGTATTTTATTCCTTCAGCGTACATTTTTTAAAGTAGCTTTCGTGAGATTGAAAAGTTTTTTTGGGATTTTAAAATCCGTCATTGCTTCAGTCATCTTATCTCTATTTATGCTGTCATAAGCAGCTTTGAAGTCGACAAATAAATGAAATGTTTTAATGCTATATACTCCTTAGTTTTCTCCAAGATCTGTCTAAACTTATGAATCTGGTCTATGGTAGATCTCTGTCGTCTAAAACCACATTGGTAGTTTCCGATTACTTTGTCAGTATAAGGCTGAGGTCTTGGAAACAGCAAGTTGGAGAATATTTTATATGCCGTGTCAAGATGAGTAATTCCCCTATAGTTACGACATTCAAGTTGGTCTCCCTTTTCTAAAAATGGGGCAGAAAGAGCCTTCTTTCCATATTAGTGAAGGATATATTTACTATGATTAAAGTAATTAACTGATAAAGTTGAACTTATGCTTAAAAATAGAAAAAAGAACTGAAAAAAACTCTTATTGAATTCCAATTTTTTTACAAATGTATTTAATACTTTTATTACAAAAGTTTTACCTGATTCAGAAGAAGAGCTGTCCGAATAATCTGTTAGTTAAAGATAAATTTAATAATATAAAAATCATTGACTGATAAATTTCAATTTAGGAATAAAATAAATATTTAAGTAAACAAAAACAAATAAACATAGGGAATTCAAGAATCGTTACAAATGTATTCAATATTTATTTTACAAAAGTTTTACCTGATTCCGAAGAAAAGATGTTTGAATAATCTATTATTGAAAGATATATTTATTAACATTAAAATATTTAACTGATAAAATTGATTTTAGGTTTAAAAATAGAAAAAAACTGAAAAAAACTCTTATTGAATTCAAAAATTTTTACAAATATATATATAATACTTTTATTACAAAAGTGTTACCTGATTCAGAAGAAGAGCCGTCTGAATAATCTGTTAGTGAAAGATAAATTTTATAATGTAAAACTCATTTACTGTGGTATATTTTCAATTAGGAATAAAATATATATTTTAAGGTATGTGATTACCCCAAAGTCCTCGGTTTGGAGAAAATTTTCGAAAGTTTTTTTTTTTTATGTTTTTATATAATAGTCCATACACTTAAGATTCCAAAAATACTTTATTTTAGTTCCTACGATATTTAAAAGCTGAGTTATAGCTTATTTAGTAAACTGGAAATGAATTTTCAAAACCAGAAATGGGTGTTTAAAGAGACATAAAAATGTAAACAAAAAGTTTGCACGTCTTTTTCTAATATGATATTTATGGTAATATAAATCTCTAATATTTATGGTAAATATAGATCAACGTATACTTTACTTATTTATTAAGTATCCGTTACTTATTTTTTTAATCTGGCAACTGTTTTTTTAATTCAAGCTTGTTTTACTGAATGGCAATAATATTATTGTTTATAGTTTGTTTACATTGTTCATTCTAAAGCGTTCTTCTTAATTATTACTTACCTTTGATAATTTTACAGTTAATTCATTCATTTTAATTTAATTTTAACGTTTTATTTGATTGTGAGTAATTTCAAAATGCCGAAAGCTAGATCGAAAGTATCTAGAAAGAGAAAGTTTTATGGTAATAGAGGTTTACCAAGTTAGCACTTAACAGTAATAATACGTCTGCAAGTGAAGCGAAATTGAGCACTTTTGGCAGTTTTGATGTGCCTGAACCTGAATTTCATAGTTCTACAGGGAATAGAATTATTAATTTCCAAGCTTTGATGGGAATTATTTCAATATTGTGCTGTCCAGAATGTTATGCAACTGGATTGAAACTTGCAGAAGATTGTAAGGAAGGACTTTGCTCTAATTTGTGTGTGGCTTGCAGTTGTGGGTTCATGACTGGCTTTACTTCTACACCTAAAGAAAATAAGAAATTCTCTCTCAATTCTTTATTGGTATTTGGATTGAGATTGATTGGCACATGATTCGTAGCTGGTAAGAAGTTGTTATGCACTTTAAATTTGCCATGCATTTCTAAAAATACCTTCAGAGCTCATGAACTCAAAGTGCTGGAAGCAGTACAGTTATGTTCTGAAGAAAATATGAAAGCTGCATCTAAAGAAGGGCAAACTTTTAAAAAAAATACAACTTGTGGTGTTTCGGTAGATGGCACATGGCAGCAGCGGAGAGGCCATATGTCACTTAATGGCTGCGTTTTAGTTATTTCCATTGATACTGGAAAAATTTTAGATCTGGAAGTAATGACTCACAGCATTGTAAAATGTGTGAATTTAATGTGAAATGTGAGCATGTATGATCAAATTATAAAGGATCCTCTGGAAACATGGAAGCTGTTGGAGCTTTTAGAATTTTTGAAAGGTCACTAATCAAACGAGACCTGCAATACACCGAGTACTATGGTCATGGTGATTCCAAGGGCTTTTTACAAGTGAATGATATATATGGTGAAAACAGTGTCACAAAACTTGAATGTATAGGACATATACAAAAATGAGTAAGCTCACGTTTAAGGAAACTAAAAAAGAACACTAAAGGACTTGGTGGGAAGGGGAAATTAACTGATAAATTTATCAATAAACTGCAGAACTATTATAGGATTCCCATCCGCAGCAATGTTGGATGCCTCGAAAAAATGCAATCTGCTGTAATAGCTGCCTTCTTTCACTGCTGCTCTAGCAGTCAAAATCCCATGCATGGGCAATGTCCAGCAGAGAAAGACAGCTGGTGCAAGTATAAACAAGCATTATGTGATGGTAAAGTATATGTGGACAAAACAGCAGGCCTTTCAAATTCAGTGATTAAAGTGATAAAGCCTACTTATTTAGCACTCTGTGCTAAGGAGTTAGTAAAAAAATGCCTCCATGGCAAGACTCAAAATAATAATGAAATTTGTAATAATGTATTATAGTCTGTTTTGCCGAAAGAAATTTTTGTTCATAAAACAACTTTGTTTTTGGGTTCATACATGGCTGTCATCTTACATAATTCGGGTTATTTAGGGCTATTGCCTGTATTTAATTATTTAGGTATAAGAATTGATGCTACGACACTTAAAAACTAAATGAGAATTGACACCGAGAGAATTCAAACATCGAAACGCCAGTCATTACCCTCAACAAAACTCTCCAGAAAAAAACTAAAAGCCAAAAAAAAGTCCAAATTAGCTAAAAATGAAGCTAAAGAGAGCTTAAGCTATAAATATGGGGAGTTTTGAAAATGTTTAGTGAGTAGAAAAGTAATTATTTTGAGTTAAAATTATTAAATGTCAATTTTTCTTCACGATCAAGCTCACTATACAAAATATTTTTAAGATACTAAATCTCTAAATTTTCAGAACATGTTTTATGTAGTTTTATCTGTGTTATTAATCAAATCCAATCTTTGTGTATATATTTATGTACCTAATTGCTTTTTTATGAAAGAAAAAGCATTATTTTTTTTAAAAATTTGAGTTTTTGCGTAAAATTTGGTATATTTAAAAAACTTTCAAAAAATATTACAAATTTTTTTTATTCCTATCACAGATAAAGATGTGCTTTATGTACTCTATAAATATTATTTGAATACATTTATAAGAATTTTGTGTACAAGATTTGTCGTAACTGTGTGCAATTTTTCACCAAAAAATTTCGCTAAAATAACAATTTTTATAGTCTACAAAACTTTCCAGAAAACAACAAAAGGTTGAATTAAAGGTCAAATCCGTTTTACATGAAGCTAAAAAGAGCTCGAGCTATAAATATAGTGAGTTTTAAAAGTGTAAAATTAGTAGAAATTTTTTCATGTAGTATTTAAATCTTTAAATGCATTTCCTGAAAAACTATGTTTTTGAATTTTTTTCTTCACGGTACAGTTCACATAAGAATTTATTTTTAAGATATTGACTTGAAATTTTCAGAAAATGTTTTAATGAGTGTTATCTGTGTTTTAGACTATTATCTAATATCTGTGTATATATTTATTTATTTTATTGCACATTTTGTGAGAAAATAACATTAGTGTTTTGTAAAAAATTGAGGTTTTCCATAAAAATTGACATATTTCAAAAACTTTCAGAAGTATTCACAAATTTTATAGCTATCAACAGATAATTATGTTATTTATGTAATGTATAAATATTATAAGAATATATTAATTAGAATTTTAAATACAATCCTTACCGCAACTGCATTTTTTCACTAAAATTTCACTCAAAATTCCCAATATTTCCCAAATTAATTTTAACTTTGTAAAAACTGTTTTGGAATTCTTACTTTTATGTCCCATTTCCAATAAAGAAATGTTTATTTAATTGAATTTTTATATATTTCAAAAGAAATGTTCCGAAGGTAGTCACATACCTTAATAAACAAAAAAATAAACCTAGGTTATTCAAGAATCGTTACAAATGTATTCAATATTTGTATTACTAAAAATTATACCTGATTCCGAAGAAAAGATGTTTGGATAGTCTGTTAGTGAAAGATATATTTATTAACTTTAAAATAATAAACTGATATAATTTAATTTAGGCTTAAAAATCGAAAAACTGAAAACAAAATGTCTTAGGGAGTTTAAAAGATTTTACAAATGTATATAATATTTATGTTACAAAGGTTTTAACAGATTCCGAAGAATTGCTAATTGAATAATCTGTTAGTGAAAGATAAATTTAATAATGTAAAAATCATTGAACTGATATATTTCAGTTTAGGCATAAAATAAATATTTTAGTAAAATAAATTAATAAATAAAATAACCTATGCAATTCACAAAAATCGTTACAAATGTATTCAATATTTATATTACGAAAGGTTTACCTAATTCCGAAAAAAGATGGTTGAATAATTTGTTAGTGAAAGATATATTTATTAACTTTAAACTAATTAACTGATAAAATTGAATTCAGGGTTAAGACAGTGATTCTCAAACTTTCCCTACTGGCGACCGAATTTTCAATCATACTTTTTATCGTGCCCCCAAATAATAATATATTTAATGAAATACTAATGCACTTTGGAGCTAAGGCTACAAAAATTTATAATTATAATTCTTACAAATTAACAAGGTAAGTATTAAATTTTGTGTATGTTAATTTTAAGTAATATATAATTTTATTTATTTTTTTTTACTTTTTACTTCGATTCACTAAAAGCGTGTTTTTTGTGTGTTTTAATCTATAATGTTTTTTTATAATTATTTTTACAAAACACGATAAAAAAATCACAATTCCAGTGAATAATTCAATTAAGAGAAAATACACTTAACTACTTTCAAGGATTTTTAAATTTTTCTTTGATAATTTGAGAAAAAATGCAATAAAACTAAAGAAATTGTTCCAAATATTCGTGACCTTAATAAAGCATATAAATTACAGGCATTTTTCGCTAATAATACCAGAACGTTATTTTCCAGCAAAACTGTCATATTTTGTTCACGTTATTGTAGTTTTACTTTCGTTTGATGATCTAGAAATCACATTTTGAACTTTTTCTTCCATGTTTCTTTTTTGCAAAGCGAAGTGCTACATTTATGGCTTCGTAGTTTTCTTCATAGGGTTCTTCAGGCAGCATTTGAAAATTTAAATTCAACTCAAACGTTTCATGTCTGTAACTTTTCTCATATTTACTTTCGCTACCTTGATTAATATGAATATTTTCAGCAGGTTCTTTAATTGCTTAATCAGTTTCAACTTCCTACAATAGAGATCACAGATGCCCATTTTTTATATTAATGCAGCTCATTTACATTTATAAACCATAATAAGTCGTTCAACACAGCAATCATTACCACCAAGATGTTCATAGGGGAAAGTGTAGCAGATTCATAGAAAATATTTTTGAACAAAAGTGGTCGCGCTGGGAACTCGATCAAACAAGTATTTTGATTATAAAAAAAACTTTTCCCATTCTCAAAAAAAGAGGCATATTTGTGACAAATTCATTTTAGTTCCCCTTACGACTGTCTAATAGTAGGATACTGTCAAGGTCACTGTTAACGAATAAACAGATTTCCCAGAATTAATGATTTAGTGAGGATGGGGTGACTGTGCGCCACATGCGACCGTTCCTCTGTTAAAAGTGTATTCAATATAAAAATATCGATTTCAGCTCTAAAAATAATTGTGTAAAACGTTTTTCATTATGGATTATATGTTTCAGAATACTCATTAAAATACATTTTGGCCAAATAATCCTTCAAAGTGCTCAATAAGCAAATCCATGAATCATAAAACTCATTCACATGAAAAAAAAGCAACAGAAAAATATTATTTACAACTTTCCTAAAAAAATAGTTGGAATGAAACATACCAGTAAGTTTGAAAGTCAAATATATGATAATAAAAAGTAGTATTTTAGGGGTGAAACGAAACGTAATAAAAAATCTATCATCGTGGGATTACAGCAAATGAAACAAAATGTTTTTTTTTTATTTGGTTATAGGATCAAAGATAGCTAATGAGTGTTTCAAGTGGAATCTTTTATTTTTAAAGATCCCCAGAAGATATATATATATATAAATTATATCAGTGTAAATTGGCATATTTTATTATGTGGGAAAGCATTTTGTTTTACTTCATTAAGAAAAATCTTTTTTTTTAACTTTTTATTTTCAATATGTTCGCACCCCCACCCCTCGAAGGGTTATCGTGCTCCCCAACGGGGTGCCCCCCACAGTTTGAGAAACGCTGGCTTAAGAAGACAAAAACTGAAAAGAACTCTTATTGAATTAAAAAATGTTTACAAATGTTTTAAATACTTTTATTACAAAAGTGTTACCTGATTCCGAAGAAAAGCTGTCTGAATAATCTGTTAGTGGAAGATAAATTTAATAATGTAAAAATCATGGTTTGTGTGATATATTTCACTTAAAATATAACAAAATATGTTAATAAACTAAAAAAAAACCTAGAGAACTCAAAAATCGTTACAAATGTATTCAATATTTATTTTACAAAAGTTTTATCTGATTCCGAAGAAAAGATATTTGATTAATCTATTAGTGAAACTTATATTTATTAACATTTAAATAATTAACTGATAAAATTGAATTTAGGCTTGAAAATAGAAAGAAAATCTTATTGAATTCAAAAATGTTTACAAATGTATTAAATACTTTTATTACAAAAGTGTTACCTGATTCCGAAGAGAAACTGTCTGAATAATCTGTTAGAGGAAGATAAATTTAATAATGTAAAAATCATGGTTTGTGTGATATATTTCACTTAAAGCATGAAAAAATATGTTAATAAACTAAAAAAAAAACCCTAGAGAATTCAAAAACCGTTTCAAATGTATTTAATATTTATATTACGAAAGCTTTACCTGATTCCGAAGAAAAGCTGCTTGAATAATCTGTTAGTGAAACACAAATTTATTCACATTAAAACAATTAATCTTAAAAATTGAATTTATGCTTAAGAACATAAAAACTGAAAAAACTCTAATTGAATTAAAAAATGTTTACAAATGTTTTTAATAATTATATTTCAAAAGTGTTACCTGATTCCGAAGAAAAGCTATCTAAATAATCTATTAGTGGAAGATAAATTTAATAATGTAAAAATCATGAACTGTAATATACTTCAATTTAGGCATAAAATAAATATTTTATAAACTAAAAAAACCCTAGGGAATTAAAAAATTGTTACAAATATATTCAATATTTATAATACAAAAGTTTTACCTGATTTCGAAAAAAAGATGTTAGAATAATCTGTTAGTGAACGATATATTTATTAACATTAAAATAATGATAAAATGGAATTTAAGCTTAAAAATAGAAAAAAACTGAAAAAAAATTCTTATTGAATTAAAATTTTTTTATAAATGTATATGATACTTTAATTACAAAAGTTTTACCTGATTCAGAAGAAGAGCTGTCTGTATAATCTGTTTGTGAAAGATAAATTTTATAATGTAAAAATCATTGACTGTGATATATTTCAATTTAGGAATAAAATAAATATTTTAATAAACAAAAAAAATTAACCCTATGTTATTCAAGAATCGTTACAAATGTAATTAATATTTGTATTTCAGAAGTTTTACCTGAATCCGAAGAAAAGATGTATGAATAATCTATTAGTGAAAGATATATTTATAAACATTAAACTAATTAACTGATATAATTTTTACAAATGTATTTAATACTTTTATTACAAGAGTGTTACCTGATTCATAAGGAGAGCTGTCTGAATAATCTGTTAGTGAAAGATAAATTTAATAATGTTAAAATCATTGACTGATACATTCCAATGTAGGCAACAAATAAATATTTTACTAAAGTAACAAAAAATATTAGGCAATTCAAAAGTTTTTACATTTGAATTTTAAATTTACGATACAAAACTTTTATCCGATTCCAAAGAACAGCTCCTTTAATTACCTGTTAGTTAAATATATAATTCAAAATGTAAAAAATCACTGACTCTGATTTAGTACAATTTAGGCAGAAAATAAATATATTCGAAGAAGTAAACTAAAAAAATAAATTCTAATATGTTTCAAAAGTTTTACAAATGAATTTATAATTTATAAGAAAAAAATGCTTATCTGATTTTAAAAAAATGGCTGGTAGTGTAATCTGTTAGTGAAAGATATTGTTAACATTTTTTTATAAATTATATGCAGAAATTAAAATAATTGACTGATACAGTTCAATTTATGCATACAATTAATATGATAATAGAATAAAAATAAAATAAACATACTTAGGGATTTCAAAAATTTTTACAAAGAAATTTATTATGTATATTACAAAAGTTTTGCCTCATACGGGGGAAGAGGTGGTTAAATAATCTGTTATTGAATGTTAGATTTAATAATATAAAAAAAACATTAACTGTCTGTATGTGACATATTTCAATGTTGGCATAAATTTGATATTTTATTCAAATAAAAAAATATGAAATTCAAAAGTTGAAATGAGAAAAAACTAATATTATAAAATGAAAACAGAAATTAAAATGAAATACAATTGAATTTATTATTTATAATACAAACGTTTTACCTGATTCGAAAGAAGCGCTTGTTGAATAATCTGTAAGTGAACGATATATTTAATAATATAAAATTCATTGACTGTGTGATATACTTTAATTTAGGCATACAAAATATCTTACTAGAGTAAAACTAAAACAGAAATCTCTGGGAATTAAAAATTTTGCTTACGTTATTATTTTGCAAATTTTCTATGCAATACACATACAGTTAAAAAAGTCATATAGCCGCATCACGGAAATACTATTTAGTTAAAAGAAAATACTTATTTAAAAATTAAACGAACGTTGTCTCATTTAATTATGTCGATGTCATAGTTTCAGATTTATATGGATTTATGAATCTTTAAAACGTCTAACTTTTTTTGTTAGCTAATGTACACGACATATAAATAAACTGAGAGTTTCTATTTAAAATAGAAAAAATTACAGTTATTGAGCTGGAGCACTGTTGCTTTCTCGAAGATATAAAACGATAATTTAATTTGTTTCTATTAAAATGAGTTAGTAGAGTAAAATTTTTTTGAAAATCGTTTTTGAGTTTTTGATATTTCTAAAATCTCCAAAACATTACATTTCCAATGTCATTATATGAATTAGAAATATTTTAAAATGACTTTTAAAAAATAATCAGCTGCCACGGAAGACGCCCAATTTGAAAAATAAAGTGTAAATATTGACTTTTTAAATCTGAAAACTTGCAAAGCCTCTAAAAAATTTCATTTAATCATACACAATTAACTGTATATTAAAGGAAACTTAGCTGAAATTTTAATTGTTAGTATGTTTACGCACTTTTGGAGTCAAGTTTGTAAAAATGATGAAAATATTTACTTTGAATTTGAAATTTAATACCTGGACGAAATTTTTTTAGTACTGTAATTAGGAACAAATAGTGAGAAATTTATCCTTGCGAAATTTTCATACTTCTAAATACTTAATAGCTTGTTTGTGATGATTCTATATAATACATAAAATTGTGGTTTTTGAAAAAATGATAATTATAAAATTATTTCAATAGCTTAAAAATGAGGTATTTGGCAGCAATGAGGATGCACTTAATGCAACCAATATAGATAAAGAACAGGCAATAGTTTTTAAAAAATTGCATATGTAAAACACCTGCTTTTCATCTAAACAATAGCAAAAGACATTCCATATAACATCCATTAAATCAATGGAAATTGAAGGAGAACCAAGAACCTTATCCTTTATTACCGTGCAAAATAAATTATAGGCTACATTTTTTTTTACAAGGTATGTTTTTTATAAAAACTTCTGTTTTCTAAAATATATATTTTTAAAAATGAGAAAATTTAATGTATGCATGTAGTCTAAGTTTCTTAAATGCCATTGTGTATACAGATGTGACATTTTTGAAATATTCTTAAAACATCCAAATAAAAAGCAGATATCACAAAAAATAAAAATGATCAATTAATTAATTATATCAATGCTTGGCGAACCAACAGTTTGTCTTTGAATAAACTAATTACAATATTTAAAAATTTCTCTTCAGTATAAATATAAAAGCCTAATTGATATAAAATAAAAATTTGAGTATTTATGTTTAATAGTTTCTGAGAAAAAGGTATGAGATGACACATCAAATATGATGTTTGTTGTCTTTGCGAGAAGCTTGTTACATAAATAATAATGCATAAATTTCATGTTTAAAAACATAAAAAACAGTTTTATTTTCTCTTCTTTAGAAGTCATTTGTCCAGTTTAGAGTAACTTTTAAAGTTTAAGACTTAGAAACTGTCTGCAACAACAGAACCTAATGATAACTTTACAAAAACTCAGCGAAAACTTTCAAAATGTTGTATAATCAGGTATTTTTAAATACCATCTATAATTGATAACAAAACCATAACGATACATTTTCACATTATAATTAAGTTCAAATTTGATATTTGTAAAGCATGAAAGCTGCTAATTCTTCAAAAATTGACACAGAATGAGAAAATTGATGTACTACTAGAAATTATCTCGTTAGAAAAAATTGAAAAATGCTATTTTGGGCAATTTAAGACTTTTTTGGATACTATTTTATGCAAAATAAATGCAAAAGTACTATTGTTTAATAAAAGGGGGCAAATAAATGTTTTAATTAATTATTTGTTCTGATGAAGTCACAATTTACAGTAAAAATTCAATTTTTTCAAAAATGATGTTTTTAAAACAGCATGTACCTTTTTCTCGGAAAATAAGGTATGTTAGCGCATGAATTTTTTCCCTCGTGTTACTGATATGCAACTATATATATGCATGCGAGTTCTTTTGGGATTTTATCAAAATATTTGACTGAAATCCATATATCGTGCCAAAAAATGTCAATTTTTTTTAAAACTCATAGTGATATTTTTATGTTACATGTTTTTGAGAAAACTAAATAATATATATTAAATATTTCAATTCATTTCAAATATTATTGTTTATTTATTGTTCAGACAAGTTTTAAGGCTTTAATATTCAAAGGTATTACAATAAATGGTAACTAATTATAACTCGAATGTGTAATGATTATTGTCTTTGCGAGAAGCTTGTTACATGCATGAAAATACACAAATTTCATGTTTAAAAACATAAAAAAAGTTTTATTTTTGAATTTTTAGAAATCTCTTGGACAGTGTAGAGAAAATTTTGAATTTTCAAACTTTTAGAAATGTATTTGCATGGGAACATACAAATCCATAATGATACTTTCGCAATGTCGTAAAATCACATATTTTCAAATCATTACTTTTACATATTTTTACATGTTTACATTATATTTATGATGTCTTATGGTCAAATCTTTTATTTGTAATGCATCGAAGTTAAAAATTCTTCACAGATTGTTACATAATTTGAGAAAATTTATGCAAAATGCTAAAGAAAATCTCGTTTAATAAAAACTTAAAAATACTATATATGTATTTTCTGATCATTTTCAGACACTTTGTTTTCTATTTTATGCTTTAAAAATTAAGAAGATACTAATGTTTAATAAAAAATGGTAAATACTTGATGTAATTCATTATTTTTGTGATGGCCTTTTTTAAATTAAAAATTGCATTTTCTCAAAATGATTGTTTTCAAACCGCGTGTACCTTTTTCACATAGTCCACTCAGTGAATGTAATTGCAATTTTTTCTGTACATAAATAAAATGTAACTATATATAATTGAGCTACATTTTTGAGATTTTTCCAAAATATTTTGCTGAAAAGCAATTATGGTAAAAAATGACAATTTTCAAAAATTTCAAAGTGATACTTTAACGATGAATTTGTTTGAAAAAAGTAAACAATATATTTAAAATATTTTACCATTAATTATTTAAAAAGACCTAATTAATGTACAGACAAAATTTGAAGGTTTTGTATTTTATAGTTTCTGAGAAACAGGTTCCTAAATTGGCTCAATTTAACGTCGGTATAACGGGTACCAACTATTTTATGTTCAAATTACATTAGAAACTAAAAGCAATTAAAAAAAATCTTATGCTGTACATCGAGGGTGTCCAACTCAAAATCTAACTTGGGCCATATAAACAAGGTTTAACTTGAAGAGGGCCGGAAAAAAGTAAATATTTATTGAAATGTAAGTTAATTTCGAATAATATAGGGTGTGGCAAAAAACCCAAAAAAATTTCTTGCCTTCTAGAATAGTTACCGAATTTTCTTTAAATTAGTGTTTTCATGTTTCTTTATCTAACAATTAAATAATGAAATATATTTCAAAATATATTTAAAGCCAATATTTTTCATTTACCTTACAAGTTGCGAAAATTTCAGTTTCTCACTGAAAAATAAACAAACGTGTACGGCTCCGAAGATGCTGAAAAGTTTTGAGACGGATCGCAAGTCAGGGTTAGGAGAGATTCATTTTCAATGATGAGGAGCTCTTTAGGATTCAACAAGTTCATAACTCCCAAAACGATAGAATTTGGTTTGTGGACGCTCCAAGCACTTCGACAATTACTGAATGCCGACACCCAAAGTTGGCCATGGCCTGGGGCGGAATTTGTGCATGTGGCAAAACACCTTTGGTTTTTGAGGAAGAGGGCGTTATGAAATTAATCAAAAAGTGTACTGGAGGGACATTATTGAAGCTATTGTACTTCCTTTGGTCCAAAACCACTTTTGAAATGCAAATTGGACGCTTCAACAAGACTCTGCACCAGTTTGCAAAGTCAAAATAAAAACGAATGTTGCAAGTAGAATTTCTGGACATGATATCATCTGAAGTATGACTACCACCGGCTCTCAATTCCATGGATTGCAGTGTATGGTCCATTTTAGAGACTAGAGCCTTCCCTAAACCGCACAAAACTTTGGTCTGTCTAAAACAATCACTTCTGTGGAAATGGGGGTATGTTAAAGGTGAAAGACTTGAGGTATATCGTTGAAATTTTCTGCAAACGTTCGCAACTCTGCATTGCTGCATACGGCGGTAACTTTGAAACCAATTAAATGTTTTCATTAATACCAGTATACTCTTACTATTATTTGTTATATTTTGTTAATTTCTTAAATTTTTCTAAAGTTATATAAAAAAATTGTTTGTCCGGGATTTTTTTCCGCAACCTTTACATTATAATAAACATAAATAAAGGAATGAGAAAAAATTAATGCTTAAGTTATGACACTTGACTATCTTGATTTCTTTGCTACTGTCTTCCATATTCCGGGAGAAATTTTTTTAAATTTGGTTATATATTTTGTGTGCCAATATACTGGCCACTCCACAAAAATGTTCCTTCGGGGTCGCGAGTTTGACACCCCTGCTGTATACTGTATATATTTCTTCAGATAAATAAGGGAATATTTATCCTATCTTTTACAGTAATAATATATTTGTATACATACAACTAAAATTTTTATTAATAAAATTCGTTGAATTACTGTTTGTTAAGTATTTCTCCTCAATTACATGCATTTATCACATTATTATAGGAGTTATCGAGTATTTTTACAATACAATAAAGACCACTTCATGCAGAGCTCAGGCGTAAGTGTTCGGGATTCATAGTTAAGTATTATTTAGTTTATAATTAACAGTTCTAATTTTATCTCAGGTTATAAAAAAACAAGGTTAGTACAAAGTTAAATGACTTAAGTTTTTTACTGAAATTATAAAAGAAATCCTATTGTATGCGAAATTTAGAGATATTTAGAGGTATGTGTGCTGAGTGTTACCTGGCATTGTTGGAACAGCTTAAACATGAAATAAATATTTGAGTAAAAGATGGTAAACTTATACATGTTTAACAAATAGGATATAATAATATTCCATTATAATACTATCGGATATAAAACACACACACACACACAAGTAATATAAAAAAAGAATTAAGTGAATTCCTACCTAGATCAACAAATAAAAATTTTATTTTCGGTATTTTTTATTAAATAGTTACAATTAATATAAATATGTATATACATATGACAGAATCCCAACATAAAGTGGTAATTAACTTTTATGAATTATCATTAAAGTATCGTATTGTCATTTAAATCAATCATGTATATAAAATTTCAATTCAACTGAATGCTTAAAAAAGTGAGGGAAAAAATTTAAAGTTTTTTGACCCAAGTCGCTAAAATTGTAACCAACTTGGCTGTATAAGTAATTCTCAAAATTATTAGTTTCGGTCAATTATTTTTAATTAATTATAATTAAATTATTGTATTTTTACCAAAAAACAATAGTATATACGAAATTTCAGTTCAAATGAGCGCTTTAAAACGTGAAAAAAAAAAAAATCCTTTTCAAGTTTTGATACAAGTCGTCACAAAAATGCTCGTTATGTCGCCAAAAAGGATCCCAACGTTGATGTATTTGTAATTCTTTGAATAATGAGTTTTATCATTGAATTTTTATTAATTATAATTAAATTACTGTATTGCCATCCAAAATAATCATGCATATAAAATGTCAGCTCAATTGACTGCTTAAAAAGTATTTTATTAACACTTGAAAATTCGACCAAGAAAATAAATATATGCAGAGTGTGAGCTAATAGAAGGAATTAAAAAACAAATAAAAAATCAAAATTAGTAATAAAACCTTACTTGAATATGACATCATTTAACTTATTTAAAATTTCCCCCATAAGCGGTATTTATTGATATGTTTATAATATTTAAATTACTGTATTATAAACCCCCAAAACGAATAAAAATTAAAATTGAAATATATTGTGGCCGAGATAACATATAATAACGTAAGATCTAGATTGTTATGAAACTGATTTCCAGTTCAAACATTTTTTCCATGAAGAAATACAATAAATTCCAAATAAGAACAAATCCAGTGTATATATATTTTTTTACTACTACTAATGTTTAGATATTTTTTTAAATAATAATATAGTACATATTTATCCTAGAGTAAATTAACAATGCATTAAAAGGAGGGAATACGTCTGAAAGTCTTTTTATTTGAACGATGAGTTTCTTACCGCTAATTTGATTTTCTTAAAGTCATTTACTTCTTGTGTCGCTTATAGAAATAATATATTTCACGTAATATAATTAAAACGGAAATTGTATTAAACATGACTTACATGAGTAGAGCATGTAAATTTTCACTTTAGTAGGCATATTCAAAATTAAAATTTTGCTACGTATCGATAAGCGTTAGCCATAAATTTGAAATTAATTTTATTTCAAATTAATTATATTTATTTTTTAAAGACTAATGCTGAACATAGGTTCCTAATCCCGCATTTATGGAAAGTTTAGAAGAATATTAGAAATTTGTGATCTGAAAGTAAAAAAATATTTCTTTTGAAATATATTTACGTAATGTCTTGCAAAGTATGTTAATGATGCTCATAATTATATCATTTTTCTTCCAATATGAATTTAATTCATATTAACTTTTGTAAAAAATATTTAGTAATTTTAAGAAACCTACTTTAATTTCAATATATTTATATATTCTTTTAAGAAAATGTGCTTTGCTTTTCAATAGATTTCTTTTTACTCAACATATTCTATTACTCATAAGGTAGGAATTTTTTTTTTAAGTTTATAGTGGAAAAAAGATATATAATTTTACTAATAAAGTGATTCTTACATGAAAAAAAATAAGAATTTGAATTACCTTGCGCAGCAGGAGCTGCACCTGCATATAAAGTCATATAATATGTAATATATAATGTACATATAAATTTTTTGCACACTAAAGTATTTTTATATAAATACCATTGTTTTTTGAAACATTCAAAAATATCATAGATTTATATCATGAAAGAAAAATAAATAATTAGCTATTCACCAGTAGCTTAAAACTTTTCATAAATTATGTTAAAAAAAAAAAATACCTTATTTAGTAGGTTTTATTTGCTAAGTTAATCAAAAATGATTTTTATAATATTTATTTAGTTTAATTATTTTCTAAAAACTTTACTTTAAATTATTTCTGATTACATTTGAAAGGCATTGCATATTTCCCTAGCTTGAACTTAAACTAAATTTTTAAATACTAATATTTATTAATTTTTTCTTCGTTTTAAGTTTTTTAACACCAGGAAGAAAAAAATCAAGCATTAATTAAATTATTAATACCACGGTAAAAATAAAACTGAAAATATTCTAAATATTCTAAAATATAGCATAAATAAGAAAATAAAAAATTACCTTGTGGATTATTCTCTGAAACAAATTATTTTATTTTAAGTATTAGTTTACTTTACAATGTTAAATATTATGTTATTTGTGAGAAAAAAAGTTATTGAATATCTCTTAAACTTTTTAGCAATGCAAATATTAATATTATCATTACCATTATTACAGTTTTAGAAACAACAAATTGTGTTTCAAAACAGGGCTGGAGCAAGAAAACACTTACGTGTATTTCTTGGAGCAACTGAAGTAAAAAAAAAAGAAACGTCAAGGAATTAAAAATATGTGTAGTGTTACACATATATATATATATATATATATAACGATTATAAGGAAACGCATTAAAATAGTTTGTGTATTTCATCAATTTCTTATTTTTCAACTTAAAATATTATTTAACAATTTTACTTTGTGAATCATTTGTTTTTAAATTAAAGCTTTTAAATTGCTATAGTAAGCTTTTAAATATTCATATTTATTAAGTTGCGTTTGTCTTAATTTTCATAACATCATAAACTGAAATCAAGCATTAATTTATGGATAATTACCAAAGTAATTATCCATGGCTATTTGGTTTATATATATATATATATATATATATATATATATATATATATATATATATATATATATATATATATATATATATATATATATATATTTGGTAGTAATTACCAAAATATAAACATTCAACTAATCAATTAGCTTAAAATGTGATAAAATGGTCGCTACAAAGAAACTAACGAAACAATTACCTTGTGGATTATTCTCTGTAAAAATTATTTTCATTTATGTATGCATATATTGATATTATTGAAAGTCAAATTTATTATAGGAAAAAATTACTGAATATCACTTACGACGTTTTTAGCAATGCAAATAGTTTATCTAATCAATACTATTAATACAGTTTTAGCGAATAAAATGTTTCTCAGCAATGGCCTAAAAACACTTACGTGCATTCATTGGCCCAGCTTAAAAAATTGAGGAATTTTGAATATTTTTAGTGTTAATTGAAAATAATTATTACGAAATACAATATACGTGTTCGCATTCGATTAACGTCACATGGATTTGAATCAGGAAAGATCCTTTATCCTATATTGTCTACGTATGATGTTGCATGATTAGTAGAAAGTACTGGATGGAGAAAAGTGCTTCCTTGGTTGGGCCTTAAACCAGTGCTTCTCAAACTTTCGATATTCGCGACCCAAATTTTTTTTATCATTTTCATGGCCCCCCTTTACAATAGCAATGTATTGAATGCAATACTAATGTATAATACTTTGACGCTAAAGCTATAAAACGATGTTAATTATAAACCATGCAAATTATAATTATAAGTATTAAATTTTGTATAGAATTTTGTACATATTATATATATGTATATATAAGCCAATGGAAAAATCAATAGTAAATATTAAACTTGTTCTTAACTTAGTATTGATACTTAATATATCAAATATATTGTGCCCTCCTGATACATTTATAAGCATAGTATATCACAGTAAATGTGTGTTTTGTTTCTTGTTATGTCAGAATATATTTTGTTTTGCTTCCTTTCAGTATAAATTGATAATTTTTTAAATATTTTATTTTCGACTTTTCGATATGCTCGTGCCTTCCTTGCAGAGTTATCAAGCCCCCTAGGGGATGCGCCAAATGTTTGAGAAGCACTGCCTTAAACGCATCATACGAGTTTTTTGTGCATTTTATTACTCAGTTTTGCATTATACAATATTAAACTGGTAAAATAATGAATAAATGGGCATGAAAAATGAAATATTCCTTAAAAAAATATATGCATATTTCATCCGAGATATTTAACTCAGAATTAGTAATTTTTTTTTTTTTTCTGAGAACAATATTAAGATAAGTAAAAATAATTTTTAGACTATTTCTGTGAGATCACTTTTCTTTCGATCAAATAACTCCGTACTTTTCCGACTGAATTCATAAAAATGCTACGACTCTATATCATACAAATAAATATAATTGTTTTTTTACTTGCTGAATTTTAAACATTTTATTAATTATCTATTCCCAAATAATAGTGAACATTACATTAAATTTTCTGATTGCTTTTATATGTATTAAACATTATTTGTTCTTAATTAAGAATTTAAAAATTGAATGTGTAACATATTTGAGTAAAATAGTGTTTACTAAATATTTTACTTCATTTATTTTTTTATTTTGAATTTTAAAGACATTACATGCTGTATTCGTTTTAAATTATAGTAATTGTTTAAACATCAATATTTTTTTATTTGTTTTATTTACATTTTCATAGCATGAAAAAGAAAAAAAATTAAATTACTAACGTCATAACAAAAAAAATATAAGTATCCAAACAATCAATTAGTAATATAAATGTGATTTATGTTAAAATATATCTAAAAATATAAAACAAAAAATTACCTTGTGGGTTATTTTCTGAAAAAAAATTTCATGTATGTATTTATAATATTACTTTATTCAATATATTTTTTTGCGAGGAAAAATTTAATATTTTTAGCTCATGGCATTTTTATCAATGCAAATATTTCACATTATCAACACCACTATTATAGTTTTAGAAAATAATATACTTCCAAATAATATAAAAAAAAAAAAAACTTACGCCCATTTGTTGGACCAACTGAAATAAAAAAGAGTTAAGAAATTGAGAATATTTTAGCACCATTCATAAGTTTAAAATAATTACTGTGAAGCACAATAATAATGTCTTATATTACAACTTATATTATGACTGTGTATTTTAATACTCAATATTAGTAATGCTGTAATAAACTAGTAACATAATGAATAAATTGCTATAATAAGTGATATATTACTTTTAGCAAATTATGCCTAATTTTTATCTGCGATATCTAAATCATTCTTAGAAAATATTAATAATATATTTATGATATTGCTTTTCTTCTTATTAAATATCTTGAAATTCTTTCATGAGATTTAAAAATTAAACTTTGATATTATACCCATATTTGAAAATTCTAATTCTTATTGAATTTTACTGAAATATTTGAAAAAAATCCATAAATTAGTATTATTTATGGAATCAGATTCAAGGACACTATATTTTAGTGTTCTAAATTATTTTTATTTCTAGAAAAATGTTTTTCTTAATTCTGAATTTAAAAAATTAAAAATTATGCAGAAAAACTACAAGGCCACTTTTCTGAATATTTAGATTTTTATCAATTAAAATTTTTAGTATTTATTATTTTTTAATAAAAGAGATTGAGCATCGTCTTTACAATAAAAACTCATAAGAGAAATTTCTTACCAATTCCTGACCCCTGAAAAAAATATGAAACACAATAATGTATCTTCAAAAATGAGCTTATTTTATGTGATATAAATTCATAAAAACAAATACTTTTTAAAAACATTCACCTCATTTTCTAAAAAGTATATTAAAATTTTTTTCGAATGATATGATAAATGAAGTATAGAACATGTAACGACAAACAATAGACATAACATATTTTCTTTAAATGTGTTTTTTCCCACATGACTTGAAAATTGAAGAGAATTACGTGCAAAAGGAAGGTTAATCGCAATGTAAGAATTCGTCTTCTTTAATATAAACAGAATGAAACGAAGTACTTAATGAATGGAATTTAATGTATATGCATTTTTGATAAAATAAGGAAGTCTGTTGATTATACTTCAAAAAATTATGCATGATCGTTAGAAATCATAGTTCTTGTATATCTTAAGTGATTGCTTTTTAAATACTAGTACCTGAAATTTTCAAAAATATTTTAATTAGTTGAACTAAACTATTAAAAGTAATATACTATGTTTTTACTCTATGTTCAGAATCAGAAAAAAGGGCTACTCAATACGTTACTTACATTTTAAAGAAATTGCAAACTTCTGTTGTTTCACTATATAAAAATATTTATATTTTATTTTGATAATTAAGGAAAAAATGCGCATAAAAACTGTGCCATTTTCTTCTTGGTAACTATTCAGTTTACAATTTTTTATGTAACACTAGTCGTATAGAGTATTCATTGAACTTGAGTGATATTTAAATGAGTTATTTTTTTATATTAGCTCTTAAATTATACTCATGGTTATTTTAAAATTGAATGGTTTTCATTTTGATTATATTTTATTGCTTAATTTGCTTATTATATAATGAGTGATCAAAATATATATTATACATTATATATAATCTTGTTTACTTAATAAACTCAATTTCACTGAAAAAAAAAAAAGATAATAAGGAATAATTAATTATTACCTGGTCCAAATGGCAAATCTGTAATAGTATTTTTAATTTGAAAAGTAGCAATATAAATTTTGTAATATTCTTATTGTTTTGAAAAAAAAATATTAGTGAAAATATCTTTAGCCCTTTTTGTACCGCATTATGAATTACTGCAGTATTTTTCATGTAATATTTTTTGAATCACTACATTGGAAATTAAGGGATATACATAAGAAATACTGAACTTTGGAAGATTTAATTAGTTAGAGCTAATTAATTTAATATATTCAACTGTAAAGTTTATTTTATACACACTTTTCATATGAAATAAATAGTAAAATCGTTTTCTAAGGTCTTCATTAAAATACAAAAAAGACACTTTTGACTTTTTTTTTTCGAAACAAAAAAGGCAATGTTCGCAATCCTCTGAATACGCCGTCAGCTGAAAACGCATTTTCTGCTATAAAACTATTTGCCTTCCCTGCTAAAATACTCATCATAGAACCGTGCTGCCATATATCTTGGGAGAGAGGATTTAAAAGAATATTCCATCTAGGTATCATCATAGTATTCGTAAAAATGGTTATTCTATGTAATTTTAAAGTGAGTGGTACTTATAAGTACCGTCGGTAAATAAAGGGTTAAATATTATTTAAGAAGGGAAATAGTATTTTATAAAATAAAATAGAAAAAATATTATGTGTATTTTGGATGTGTGCACAATCTATTTTGATGTGAGCTTCGTTTGCGGATGTGTATACGATATAGCAATAAGTAATGTATACACTGAGGATTGAGAGATTTAGAAGAATGTGCCTATCTTCCTTCTAACTTGTATATTTTTCTACAAATACGATTTTTTTTCTTTTATAATTAACGTGTCTTAAGTGTAACTGTGCATATTAGTAATAATTAATCATGATTTTCTTTTCTTTTATACTTAACGTGTGTTAAGTGTACCTGTGCATATTAGTAATAATTAATCACGAATTTCTTTTCTTTTATAATTAACGTGTGTTAAGTGTACCTATCCATATTAGTAATAATTGATCATTACAATGCATTTATGGTTTATTAATACCATACATGTGTTTAGATGTTATGCTGTCAAAGATGATGTAATTAATCGGATATTTGTTAATTTTGTATTTTATTTTACGTATTAATTACATCATAAAGTATATAAATTATATTAATTAATACAAATATCAATTAAAGTGATCCAAAACATTGACATGTAAATAAATAGAAAGGAATTATTAAATGTTAAATAAATGAACAGTTTTTAAAAATAAATTTATTAACTTACTTTTGAAAAAATCTAAAAAGATAAAAAAATATATATATACCACATTTTTAAGTATTATTTCAGTAGCATATAATGATTAATGTAAATTGAATATTTGGAAATATATGTATTCGTATACAGGTATTGAAACAAGTATTTACATATGCTTCATTAATGAAAACATTTTATTTATTTATTTAGCATCAAAAATTTTGTATTGAAGTGATAATTATTCCGCATCAAAGGATTTGTATGCTAAATATATGTTAGAATTGTATATTATACCTTAATGAAAGCAATTTAAATTTAAATATACAACTACTATGGAATTTAGAAAATCTTTTTTTCCTTTTGTTATAAAAATACACTTTCCTTATTTAAAATTATTTCAAGTTTTCATTCACCGCACTAACACACACACTCTTGTAAATTTTTTTTTAATTCAATGTCTAAAAAAGCAATACTCAACCTAAGGCCCACCAAGTCTTTTTAAGTGACCCCCGTCATGACCCATTGCTCCGATAAATTCAATTATTTATGAAATCTTGGTGGAAAATTCATTGTTAAAAAATAAAATGTATCAATTTTGCTTTTTGCTGTCGATTTCGTATGGGTGTAATTGATTTTCTTTTTCTTTCTGGTAAGTGATAATAGACAACAGTAGTGTAGGAACCATTTTAAGAGTGGAACTAATTTTTAACTATCTTTCATATCTTACAATCGAAAAGTTTTCGTAAAAAATAGATTGTTTTAAGAATATCGCGAAGCTGGCTATTTTGTAGAGAAAAAAAAGAATGGTTCAGTAATTGTTTGATTTGTCACGAAAGTGTTGTATTTAAAAAATACCAGTAAACAGGAATCATATGCAATGATATATTTCCTCGAAGATATCTTTCAAGAGATAATAAATAGGCTTTCTCGAATATTCTTTACAACACCAAAAAATTGTTTTGTCAGTGGTAATGCCACAGCTGTAACAAAAGCACCCTCTGAAATTCGTTATACTATTGGTAATCGCATGAAACCAATTACTAATGCAGAAATTGGGAAAGAGTGATTCTTAAATGCTTCCAATTTAGAAAATTTAGTGACGAAAATAAAAAAATATAAAATTAATCATTAAAAGAAGAAAAATAAGATTTTTAAATTTTTGATCAATTTCTGCATTTTAAATTTTCCATGTTATCTTAATCTTAAAGCATTTCTCACCTCCCCCACCTCTAATTCTCATGTTGCCGCTCGCGTGAAATAGCCATCTTATGTATGCGACCCGCGTGAAATGGCTAACGTATGTATACTGCCGGGCAGAATAAAAGGTTGAGTTCCACTGGTCTAAACGATAAAATTTTGAAAAATTGCGTATAAGGCAATCACGCACTAGTTAGAAAACCCGCGTGTGTTCTAATTAAGCATTAGAAAATAATTAATTTACATCAAATTAAATAATAAAAATATTAGTATTAATAATTCTTATAGTTTATTTTTCTTTATGTAGAATATAAATTTGAAAAAAAAAAAGTTTTCATTCGAGCAATGAGGGCAACAAAATAAACATAAGAAATTTTACGTGTACAAATGCAAACCTTTATTTAATCTGCAGAAATTACGAAATAATTCACTAATATATAATTCAAATAAAATTAATGAGTAATGCATTTGGATAAATCCAAAATAAAGGAAACTCTTAAAGCTCAAATTTAAATTTAAAAATATACTAATATAATTTTGATACACAGAATATCGCTCTACTTACTGTTCACAAATCTTTCTGCAAAAGAAGTGCAATTTGATTTCATGAAAAACATTTTGTGTTTAAAAAAAAACAGAAAAAAATTAATTTTTTTCGTGTACTGCCAAATATATATAAATAAATAGAAATAAGAATCATTGCTTAGCAAAAAAAATCAATAATGACCTTTCAGGAATTTATATATATATATATTATAATGTAAATATAATTATCAAAATAACTATTTCTCACTCTTTTTTAAAATAAAAAATATTGCGTATTTATTCAAATCTAGGCTGCATTTTCCCCCAGTGTTAGTGCTGCTAAAAATCATCGTATTTCACTTTGAATGGAAGGCCAAAAACTATTTGAATCAAGGACTCTGCACTTAATACTGTCAGTTATAGGAATTACAGGACCAATGTCGTATTTAAAATTTGTTAATAATGGTAAAATAAACTAATTATTCAGTCCATATTTTTAAGTTTCTTAAATATCTTAAGAATGTTACATATATATACAAATATTTATTACAGAAAAATAAAGGATCTGTATTTTTGTTGAATGTATCTGCAACAGCAATAGACATGTTAAGTTTAGGAAAAAAATATCATATATAAACAGATAATTTATTACAGAATAATAACTGGGACGTTAATATAATTTCTCCTGATGTAACTGTATGAATCATTTAAATCTATGGAGTATATTTTAATCTCATTAAATTCGTAAATATTGAATTTCATTACATTATATACTATCAGAAACTTTTATAAGAAAAACAGTTGAAAATATGTTACCAGGAAATGTAAGAACATCTGCGAAAATAAATGGTTTATAAACAATGTGCACTTAGAAATAAAATTTAACATTATACATAAGAATTCCTAGCTTTTTTCTAGAATAAATATTTTAAAATAAATGTTTCTTTGCCCTTTTATCGTAAAAAAGTTACCCAGCATATTAAGATGACTTGGTACCCTTTGAGCAAATTTTTTTATTTGCGTTTTTAAAAATTATATTTTAGCATTTTACACTATGTTTCTATTCAAGAAAATGATACCATATGAAAATTTTCATACATTATTCACACAATTTTAAAAATTTAAATTTTTTGAAGAAAATTAGAAAATTTTTAAAATCCTACTCCTTTTGTAAAAATTAATTTTTTGAACTAAATTTTTTATATAATATTCTTATGGATGTTCTAAACAACTTTAAGGATCAATTTTAGAATAACTTTATTCGTTTTCGAGGAAAAAAATAAAATGTTGAGAAATAGGCTAAAAATCAACGAAAAAGCCAACATGTCTTACATTTTATTATTTTTTTTTAAAAAAAGTATTCAGTTTATAGCAAAACGGATCCCTAATTTTGTTAGATGCTATATTTTTAACAAGCAGGGAAAAATGGAAGTCATCGTAAATAATTTTGAAGGAGTAGCATTTTGAATGCCCTAAAGTTTCGAAAAACCACTTTAAAGTTTATAATTCTGAAAAAATAATTATTATAAACTTAATTAAAGTTAAAATACCACTTTACGATATTAGTTACACATTTTTCTTTAAAATAATTGCATTTTCATATTTTTTAAACCCACACATTTTTATAAATTATTAACTTTTAGAGAGTATTAATTGCACAAGAAAATTCAACAAAAACGTTGAAAAGTTTTTTTTTCTGTCACGACAGAAATTTTAGCTGTTTTTCTTCTTATAATATTAAAGTATTACATTTGTATGGAAAATATATTAGGAATAAGAGCTCAAATTATAAACTTATTAATATAAAATGCCTTAATTTAAAAAAATTTACCTGGACACATTTCACAAACAACAAAAAATGATTGTATGTATTCCCTCGGAAATATTCTGCTTTTAATACTACACATTCTTTTTTATAGTTATTATTTCTATTTATAAAATAGATTTTTTTATCATAACGCATTTTTTAGCTTTTTTTTTTTTTTTCTAAAAGGGGGTGTGGCTGAATTGCCTAATTTGTTTTCAAATGAAGTTTTATTCAACTTCTAACTTTCCGACATGCACAAGTGATATATCAATCTAAAGATAATAATGCAAAGAATAAGATTAAATGAAAATAAAAAAACGATAGGTCAGTGATTTTGGGGGTATCAAGTCCATTTAATGAATGAAATATAGCACCACTTCTAAAACTGTGGGGTGCGCCTCCGTATTGAGGTGTGATAACTCTACGAGCATATTGAAAAGTTGAAAACAAACGATTATTTTAAATTATTAATTTACTGAAAGAAAAGAAAAATAAATAAAACACCCACATTTGCACTGCAATAGTACCCTTATAAATGTATCAGTACTGCACAATGTGATTTATAATTAATTAAACAATACTAAGTTAAGAAAAAGTTTAATAATTACCAGGGAATTACTTGGGCTTGTCACAGTCGCTCACACAAAAGGACGCAGGTCCAGAACCCCCAAAAGCCCTTATTTTATTCATTTGATTATAATCTTAGGTATACAGTACGTAAAATTTATATAAGAATTTGTTATTAATAATTAATTTTTATTAATTAATAAGTCCCAGGGGTGTTAAATTTCTCAAGAGGGTTGAAAATATAAACAATTTTTTTTTCAAATAGGTATAAATATTTTAAATTTTAATTAAATAATGCGAATCTTTTACACATTATTTATAAAGGAATGGGGCTTCAGATAATTATAAAATGTTGAAAATATAATCATAATTTTAAAATTTATAAGATTATGAAGATAAGAAACTTTTCTTTAAGACAAATATTTATTAAGTTCTACGTTGTGCGTGCTATTTTCTAAAGTAGCAGATATAATTACTAGCTATAAGTAGATTTATTAAGTTCCTTATAAATTAAGAATGTATCCTTATTACACTATAGCAATATTATATTAATAGAAAAAAAATTATATTTTTTAAAAATAAAATTTACAATTTTAAATTTTTTTTAAAATAATTTCAATGTTTTTCAAATATTTTGAAACACAAAAGATATATTTTTCTTAAATGATGTAGGGTTTAAAAATAGTATGAATTATTTTATAATTCTACAAAGTTTTATACATCAGAGGCTACTATTTTAGAAAATAGCGTGCTCAACGCAGAAATTACTTAATATTTATTACAGAATTTCCATATGCTTATAATTTTTTAAAATTATGTTTATATTTCAAACATTTTGTACTTTTTTAAGCCAAAATCCCTTGTAAATAATGTGTAAAAGATTCGAATTATTTAATTTAAATTTAAAATAATTATACCTGTTTGAAAATAGTTTAAATTTTATCGCCTCGAGAAAATTGACTCCTCTGTGACCTCTTAATGTTGATTATTTATTCAATAATTAATGTTTTACAGTTATTAGTACCCGAAATTCGACACATTCAAAGGACTATGTTGGGGGGCTAGTTAGAGCATGATACGAGAATGGTTGACTTTCGAACCTGGCCCTCCCACTTTGAAAAACTCCTGTGTAAGCCACTGACTTGTCATATAAAGAGTGTTTTTTTCAGGTCGAGAAGTTTAAGTTAAAATTACTTTCCAAGATGGCGACCGATTTAACAACTGTCAAGTGATTTATTCTCAGTTTGGTTTGACAATTCATCATGAATAGACTCACACCTGAACAACGCTTTTAAATTGTGCAATTTTATTTCTAAAATAATGGTCGATTTTCATAAGCGAATTTTGTTTAGCAATGAAGCGCACTTCTGGTTGAATGGGTACGTCAACAAACAAAACTGCTGCATTTGAGTGAAGCTAATCCACAAGTGTATGTCGAAACACCGTTACATCCAGAAAAACTGACTGTTTGGTGCGCTTTATAGGCTGGTAGAATCCTTCTTCAAAAACGATTAAGGTCACAACGTTACAGTCAATGGTGATCGGTATAGAGCCATGATTACTAACTTTTTCATTCCTGAATGGAACAATAATGATGTCCAGGAGCTGTGAATCCGACAAGACGGCGCAACATGTCACACAGCTCGTGCCACAATCGATTGATTGAAAGACACGTTTGGTGACTTCCTAATTTCACGTTTTGGACCTGTGAATTGGCCTCCAAGATCTTGTGATTTAACACCGCTAGACTATTCTCTGTGGGGCTATGTAAAGTCATAGGTCTATGCGGATAAGCCACAAACGCTTAACCATTTGAAAGACAACATTCGCCGTGTTATTGCCGATATACGGCCACAAATGTTGGAAAAAGTCATCGAAAATTGGACGTCCAGATTGGACTACATCCGAGCCAGCCGTGGCAGTCCTTTGCCAGAAATCATATTTAAAATGTAATGCCACAAGATTATCTTTCGAATAAAAAAAAAATTCATGTCAATCGAATAATACATCGTTGTTTTATTGCAATTTAAAGTTCTATACCTCTAAAAAAACACCCTTTATAAAATTGTGTAAAATAAATTCACTCTTTTTGCTAATAATATTTGTGGTTTACAATAAATACCATCACTACAGATTAAAAGTTACAGAATCTGCTCCCCACTGCCACCGTTTATCACCTAGGCGCACGTATGTAATGTATTTCAGAAATAAGAATAAATAAGAGCAAATCGTGTGAAATATAAAAGTAAATCCTTCGCAAACACTTTTAAGATTCTTTTATTTCATTCTTAAGTGTTCGTAATAATTTTAAGGAAAATAAGGACACATACGAGATTGTACTTTGGAAAGACATATATAAAGGGTGTTTTTTAGAGGTATAGAACTTTAAATTGCAATAAAAACAACGATGTATTATTCGATTGACATGAAATGTTTTTATTCGAAAGATAATCTTGTGGCATTACATTTTAAATATGATTTCTGGCATAGGACTCCCACGGCTGGCTCGGATGCAGTCCAATCTGGACGTCCAATTTTCGATGACTTTTTTTTTCAACCTTTGTGGCCGCATATCGGCAATAACACGGCGAATGTTGTGTTCCAAATGGTCAAGCGTTTGTGGCGTATCCGCATAGACCAATGACTTTACATAGCCCCACAGAAAATAGTCTTACGGTGTTAAATCACAAGATCTTGGAGGCCAATTAACAGGTCCAAAACGTGAAATTAGGCGGTCACCAAACGTCTTTCAATAAATCGATTGTGGCACGATCTGTGTGACATGTTGCGTCGTCTTGTTGGAACCACAGCTTCTGGACATCATGATTGTTCAATTCAGGAATGAAAGAGTTAGAAATCATGTCTCTATACCAATCACCATTGACTGTAACGTTGTGGCCTTCATCGTTTTTGAAGAAGTACGGACCAATGATTCTACCAGCCCATAAAGCGTACCAAACAGTCAGTTTTTCTGGATGTAACGGTGTTTCGACATGCACTTGTGGATTAGCTTCACTCCAAATGCAACAGTTTTGTTTGTTGACGTAGCCATTCAACCAGAAGTGCGCTTCATCGCTAAACCAAATTCGCTTACGAAAATCGCGAACAACGGCAATCTCGTTTTGGGCCCATTCGACGAATCTACATCTTGCTTGATGATCGTTTTGATGAATTGCCAAACCAAACTGAGAATAAATCACTTGATAGCTGTTAAATCGGTCGCTATCTTGGAAAGTAATGCCAACTTTAACTTCTATACCTGGAAAAAAACACTCTTTATATACATTACGGACAATTAACGCCTTAGCTCAGCAAAACGTATATAAACGCTAGTGATTCTTAAGAGGTTAAAGTTGTATAGTAGTTTTAGAGTAAAAGTACAGTATTGTTGATTTCAGTATAATGTTATGAATCGAGGGGGAGAGAGAAGAAAGTTATGTTTGAATACTGGATCGCAAGTATCAGAATTTTCAGAAGTATTGGAATATAGCACAATGTGTCAAATAAAAAATATATATATATTTAATAAGTGTTTTCTCTTGCTATGTTATACTTATTTTGCTTAATATACACTATGTGTTCTCCGACAATATGTATTGACTGTATCTACAAATGGATATTCAAACTAAAAAACAATGATTTTGTTTGAAATAAATGGAATATTTAAAATTTTTGAACTGGGAGAACGAATAGTCGTTTCTAAAATAAGAGAAGGTAAAATAATTAAATTTTACACACTATTTGCAAATACTGTTGAAATCGAAAAGAAACTGTATAACCAACTTAAAATTGCTTTTTATTTTAATGTAGTATTTTTACAAATTGTCCAAAATCATTTTTGTTTTTCTTTATACTTTTTCAAAATACAATTTTGTTTTTTCATTAACTTATTTCTTTTTTAAAAAATAGTTGTTGCTGTGACTAATGCCGCCTGCCTGACGAAGTCAGATCGAGGTCCGCGAAATTCATCGCGGCTAAGGGCTAGAATTTGTACGCTTGTCGTTAGCCTTAGCTTTGAGCACCATGCAGGTGACAGTGCGATTTTGCTCAGTTCCACTCCGAATTAGAGGGAGAAGCCCTGTGGGTGGCCAGGGGCTACCCACCTCTTTTTCCCACCAAATACACGAGAGGACTTGCGACTCGACGGCTATTTAGAGTACCCCCATGATGCAAAGGCACTTAACATTAACAGATATTCATGTATACCTCAGGATTCGAACCCAGTCGGTACGGCATCGCAGTCTCTGTCGCTAATCATTATACCGGTTGGGCTACTAAAAATAGTAATGCCTTAATTTAGCTAGGGGTTTCCTACTTACAGTTAGTAATATTTCTGCAAACTTACTTTTATCGCTTGACCAAATATTTTTACAAAATATTTAACATCTGTATTCCGATTGTGTGTTACATTTTTACACATTTACCATCTCAAATATCTAGACCTTACAATCATATTTTTTTCCTACTGAAATGCATATTTCCAAGAGAGAATAATGTCTAACATTTTTTAAACATATCTATTTTAAAATCTTGAATTTCAATGTGTTTAACTTAAATAAATTTTTGAGACAATCATTCATCATCTTTGATGTATATGGATAGAGAATTATTTGATATTTTGAACCGAAAACAATTTATAATAATTGTATAATTACTTAACCAATATTAATGCAGTTCATACATTAGATGCTGTATGTTACAGATACTAAATCATTTTTTTACAAAATTAATACAGTTAGTTAATTATTTTGATTTAACGAAGAGGTCTCAGGGTGTTAAATTTCCCTCAAAGTCTGAAAATATAAACAATTTTCAAACAAGCAAAATTCTTTTAAATTTAAATTAAATAATTCTAACCTTTTACATATTATTGATAAAAGAATGAGGCTTCAGAAAAATATAAAATGTTTATAACATAATCATAACTTTAAAAATTATAAGCATATGAAAAAAAAAAATTCTATAAGAAAATTTTCTATAAGAAATATTTATTAAGTCTTGCGTCACGTATGCTATTTTTTTTAAAATATTAACTTTAATCACAAGCTATTAGTTGATTTATAAAGTTAAATGTATTATTTTAAAATGTATTCTATTTCTAAATGTTTCTATTTTTATATAGATACAATAATAACTTACATATTTTAATATATAAAAAATATTTTTAAAAATATTTAATAAAATGCAATATTTTACAAAGATTTTGAAATAAAAAGATATATAATACTAAAATTAGATATGGTTTAATTAGTATGATGCATTTTACAATTCTATAAAGTTTTTTACATCAGATGGGCTACTATTTTAAAAATAGTGTGCACAACGCAAAAAAAATACTTAATGTATTTATTATAGAATTTCCATACGATTATGATTTTAAAATTATTATTATATTTTAAACAGTTTATATTTTTCTGTAGCCTTATTCCATTATAAATAATATGTAAAAGAGTTGAATTATTAAAATTAATAAAAATTAAAGAGAAATAAAATTAAAAAGAATTATATGTTTTTAAAAATTGTTATATTTTCAGACATCTAGAGAAATTTAGCACCCTGAGACCTCTGAATTAAAAACACTTACTTGAGACAGGGCCTAAAAAATAAGTTAAATGTTTAATACTTAAAACATTATGCAGTGCAGCAACTTTTTTCTAAAACATAAATTTGTACGAATGTATCAATATAAAAATAGGAATAAAACTATTAAACAGTTTATCATTTACCGAATACTTGTTTTTCTAAAAATAAGATGTAGAGATTTAATGGGAAATTGAACATAAATATTGTAACGAATTTTGTGTAAATAGTGTAAATAATTTGTATTTGAGTGTTTAATGCATTTATATTACTCTATGTTATATTTATTCCATGTTAAAATTGTACTATTCACAAGCGATTCCACCCCTTTATAATGGCGATTCAATGAGAACTTGGCGAAATCTTGGGGTAGAGCCAATTGGCATCATTTTTGAGACCAAGTTGGTGACCAACTTCGCGTCGTTGGCAATTTTTGGCGTCATTAGCGACCCTGTTGGCGAGTTTAGAACCCTCTGGAATCTTCTAGATATATATATATATAGATATATATTTAAATATATAAAAACAATCACAATTATCAATTTAAAAATTGAAATATATGAATCCCAAAATACCGAAACACTTCAGAATATCAATGGCGAATATAAAAGATAATGTTCCATCATTTTCAAACAAAATTAAAAAATTATAAAATAAAATAAAAATTTATAAAATATCAAAGTGCAATCTCGGACTTAGGACCGATAAGTGGGGTTAAACTAGTTTGATGGCGCCAACCTTCCCCTATTGCAACTTGGTAATTTAATTGGAAAATTTTCAAATTTCAGAAAAAAAAGTTAAAATTAAATCATTATACTTGAAAAATAAAACTATTCGCCATCACATTCCGAAAGATATTGCAATATTAAAATTTAAAAACAATTTAGTACATAATATAAGTGAACCCCCAAACCTCCAAGATGATTCACACATCTTTAAAATAGTTGTAAAGGTAGAAAAAAATAAATTCCTGATGCGAAAGTTCAAATCAAAAATATTTGAGATCCGAAAGTTCAAATCAAAAAATAGATATATATATATATATATATATATATATATCTAGAAAGTAGTAGATCTATCCACTAGTGTCACGTTCAATGACACGAGTGGTTATATTTCTGGAAGTTTCTTTCGCGCCTATAAAGAAGGTGCTCGCCGTCACGGCGAGCAGTCTTGATTAAGCCAGTGGGTAGTGAGGTTTGTTTTGACTAGCGATTAGCTCGGCTGTGCTTGTGAATAATCTTTACGTACGTGTATTTTTAAACACTGGGGATTGTGTTTGATTGCTGTCGAAGGTGTGAAGGCCTTCGGATATTTACCCTGTGGATATTGCTGCTGAACCTTGTATTTAAAGGATTGGATTTTCGATAATAAATTCACATCGTTCTTAAAGAACTCCTTATTTCATTTGTGATTGTTTTGCATAAAATCCTCGAATCCGAGTCTACGTAACAGTATGGTGTCAGAAGTGGGATTTTACGCCAATAACAAGAGCGATGGATGAACAACTGAAGGCGCTGTTGGAAGCCATCAATGCTTTGAAAAACTGCCAAGAAGAGGCTAAAATGATTTGAAGGGAAGAGACTAGAAGAGGCCAACAAGAAATGCAGAAAGTTCTGGATGATACTAGGAATGAGTTAAAGGTGAGAATCAAGAAGTATCAAAATGAACTGAAGGATTCTCTAGAAAAGAAAATAGACAATGTTGAAGAGAATATCAATAGTGTGGAAGAGAAAATAGCATTGAAATTAGAAGAAAAAATTGCAGTAGTTGAATAGAAGATAGAGAAGAAAGTAGAACAACTTGAAGAAAGAATTAGAGAAGAAGTTGATGAAAGAATTGAATTAGTGGTTGGAAATTGTAGCCTTATATCACAGCGAATGGAAGATCTTGAGAAGAAACTTCTAGCTGGCGGAAATGAGAACAAAAGCAAGAGTGTGCATGTTTCTGCATTTCCAGAACCTGTGCATGCTTCTCCAGTGCCTGTACCTGCCTCACCAGTATCAGTGAAACTTTCCATCTATGATGGTAAAACCAACTGGGAGCTGTACAAGACTCAATTTTGTATAATTCTTGAGGTCAATGGATGGAATGAAGGGGTCACAGCATGTCAGCCAGCAGCATCCCTTACAGGTAAGACCACTGAAGTATTGCAGACTTTTCCTGACATAGAGCGACTGAATTTAAACTCCCTATACAATGCTCTGGATCTTCGGTACGGCCAGAAATACTCCAAGGAAAACGCACGTCTGCAGATGAAAACAAGACTCCAGAAAACCGAAAGAAGCTTGCAGAAATATGTCTATGAGAAACAATCTCTTAACAGTATTTCGTAGACGGCCTGAAGGAGGAGGATATTCAGAAGGCTGTAAGAACGGCAGATGTCCAAGATCTTCAATCTGCACTGTTATATGCCCTAAAATTAAAGGCTGCCACTCAAGCTAGTCGCAAACATCGTCATTTCATACGAGGAGCTAAGGTGACTGCAGATGAGCCGTGTGAATCTGGATTGCTAAAATAGATGGAGATATTGAAAGAGGAAATGCAAACCATAAAGGCTGGAATTTCGAACCAAGAGAAACGCAACTTCAGGTGCTGGGCATGCGGTGGAACTGGACACCTGAAAAGAAACTGTCCCCAATCAAGGAAGGGTGGGAACACCGTCTCTTATTCCAAATAGGAAAACTAAATATATGGCCATCTCGCGGGGGGAGGTTGCCAGATAATGAAAAGCCCCATTACTGATTTCTTCAGAGTACGGTAGTAAATGGTGGCGTTAAGGGACTTTACGTAATAGGGCAAATTAATAACATCTCGTGCCGTATGGTTGTTGATACTAGAGCCAATGCGTCTATAATTAGAAAAGATTTGGCTACAGAGACTGCAGGAGTATGTCATAGAAATTCGCTACAGAAAAGGATCAGCACATGGAAATTCAGACGCCTTTTCGAGAAGACACTGCCCTGAGAGCTGCAAATACTGCTCGAGAATTGAAAAGAAATTTGGCGTAAAAGATCCAGAAGTCCGCCAAATAACAGCGCCATCAACATTGGCATTGGACCCGTGGAGTGATGATAGCGTCCGAAAAGATCAACTGGCTGTTCCTGAAATAAAATCAATCGTAGAATTCAAAAGGTTGTCTGACAAAAAGCCCAGCTGGCAAGACAACGCCTCTTTTTTCATCCTATAACAAAGCATTATTGGGCTCTTTGGGACTCTTTCCATCTAAGAAATGGTGTTTCATATCGGAAATGGGAGCCTGACGACGGAAAAACATTTAGGTGGCAATTAATACTCCCAAAGAGAAGAATTTAACAGCTGTTAAGGAACTCCATGGCAGTCCAACTGGAGGTCATTTTGAACTTATAAAGACCTTACAAAAGTTCGTGAGTGCTTCAACTGAAACAACGTGCCTAGTGACGTGGAAAAGTGTTGTCGCATATGTGATCCCTGTGCTGCACGCAAAGGTTCCAGGAAACGCACTAGAGGAAGACTGCAGCTGTATAATGTGGGAGCGCCTTTTGAACGAATAGCATTTGACATCCTAGGTCCAGTTCCGAGATCGTCAGATGGCAACAACAACATCTTGGTTGTCCTGGACAGTTTTACTAAGTGGCCTGAAACCTATCCTATTCCCGACCAAGAGGCCTAAACTGTTGCAGAGGTTTTAGTTCAACACTTGATCTCACGATTCGGTGTCTCTCTAACACAGCAATCCGATCAAGGGAGAAACTTTGATTCTGCAGTTTGCAAGTGCCTGTGTGAAATACTCGCCTTCGACAAAACCAGGACAACAGCTTTGCATCTTCAGTCGGACGGCAGGGTAGAGAGATTTAATCGGACTATTCTGAACTACCTCTCTCCTAGTATCCAGTAATCAACAGGACTGGGACAAGAAGCTGCCCTTTTTCTTGCTTGCATACAGGAGTGCCGTTCATGAGACCACCGGCTATTCGCCATTCCAGATGCTCTTTGACGTAATCTTCGTCTACCTGCAGATCTTCTGTTCAGCCGGCCACCAGATGCACCCTTGGCACCTGAGGATTATATCGAGAAACTCCAGGTATGGATGAAGGAAATGCATCCTCTGGCAGGGAAAGAATCGGTATGGCTTCCGAGAAGATGAAGACCCTATACGACGCAAGAAAACAGGACACGACTTCCACGAAGGCGACAAAGTGTGGTTATGGAATCCGAAACGTCGCAAAGGACTCTCTACGAAGCTGAAGACGAACTGGGAAGGTCCTTACACAGTTCTAAAAAGACTGAATGACGTTGTGATGCTGATACAGAAATCACCACACTCAAAATCGAAGGTAACACATTACAATAGGCTAGCCCCTTATCTTGGCTAAGATGAATAAGATCCTTAAGTTCAGACCATGGTCATTAATTATTTTGTAAATAATGTAAATTAATTCCCTTTTCAAACTCCTAACTTTTTATTATAGTATTGTAATTTATTTTAGTATTGTGAATTTATTGTTTTTGTATGTGCTGTTCAGTACTAGTTACGTTATATTTGATAATTATGAAGAATAGTTCTGTCTGTAAATAGAGTTCCTTACTCAGGGATTGTACTGCCCAGGACGTGCAGTGTTCCGAATTTTATGTAAATATTTTGTATTTGAGTTTTTAATGCATTTATATTATCTCTCCACTAGTGTCACGTTCAATGATATGAGTAGTTATATTTCTGGAAGTTTCTATCGCGCATATAAAAAAGATGCTCGCGAGTACGGCGATGAGTATTGATTAAGCCAGCGAGTAGTGAGGATTGTTTTGACTAGCGATTAGCTTGGCTGTGCTTGTGAATAATCTTTACGTACGTGTATTTTGAAACACTGGTGATTGTGTTTGATTGCTGTCGAATGAGTGAAGGCCTTCGGATATTTATCTTGTGAATATTGCTGCTGAATCCTGTAATTAAAGGATTGGATTTTCGACAATAAATTCACATCGCTCTTAAAGAACTGTTTATTTCATTTGTGACTGTTTTGCATAAAATCCTCGAATCCGGATTTTCGTAACAGTATTTTATACATAATGTCTTATTCAGATGTATTTAAAGAGATTTTAGCTTACATTTTACATTCCTACACTCTTCTATTATATCTTAAGTTATAATTCAGAACTAAGTAATGTTTCATTTTTAGATTCTAATTTGAATAGAGTTTATACTACTGCAAGATATTTATAGATTCCTTTAAAAATAAATCAAATGAATCGGCTCTTTCAAATGAACAAAGTAATAATTGTTGTTTTGAAGAATATAAGCGAAATATCAAACATAATTAATAATCATAAATCACATTGATAAATTAAGAAGAAACACGATGCCATTTATCCTATTCTAACTAAATCACTCGAAACATATCTTCCAAATATTGTATCGAACTCTTTAGAATGCATGCTCAAAATAATTAAGTTGAAATTAAATCTATTCCATACAAAGTAAACAAAATTATTTTTCTCAGGAAAAAAGATAATAGATATTAAATACTAATATACCATGTTTAAAAATTTATTTATGATTGCTTCTTTTTCAGTATACAAATTGTTCTAAGGCGATAACGAATTATGTTTATTTTTTTAAATTAATGAACGTTATTTAAATGTAAGCAAAATGTACATTTAGGTTAAAAGAAATGTCGAGATGATTAGGTCCTATTTAAAAGCTTCTTTAATGACCTTATATTTGATTATAATCAAAGGCATGAAAATTAACTAACCCGCGGTCACTCGCGCCTGTTTTTGCTACCGTCGTTACTCGCGGGGTGTAGAGAACACCCCAAACTTTTAACACGTGAATTTAATTATGAAAATAAAATTAAGTCATTATGATACATATTTAAAAAGTACAAGATGTTTTTCGTATTATTCAAATAAAATTATTAAATTCATTGCATATAAATGAGACTAACATTAATTTAAACATACAAAACATACAAAACATTCAAAATTTTCATTTTAAAACACATAAATTTAAATTTTTTCATAAGCCAGTAAAACGTATAGACCAGTAATAAATATACTTTATAATTAATGAGATAATGATAGTAGAAAGTAGACAAATAATACGTTTATCATTTTCCAAACATTCTGAGCAGACTGTATACATATGCTCAACTTCTCGCGGGAGTTCTCAGCCCCCAGATAAACTTTTGAAGGTCATTACATTCCAATCGTTCCAGAAAGTGGGATTGCATCAGGCCTGAAGGTTCAATGACCTAAAACGTGCAGCTGCACAAAAATCGTGGTTCTGCGCATTCTTTTTTAGAATCCTGGGGGGGGATGTTCTTGTTGCTGAAGTGTACAGAACTCCCCGCGCGAGTGATCGCTGATTAAGAATAACAAGCAGTAATGAACAGACAAAAATGACAGAAAATATATGCATACCAGAGGAGCTTTGTTGAGGACCTGTAAAAGTAAATATTAATTTCGTTATTTTAAACAAATCACGAGAAAATGTAAACATAAATTCATTCAATATCTTGTTTAATTTTCTGTTTTGATAGTAATATGTGAAACATGGATCACATACACACACACGTTTTTAAAATATTTATAGACTAGGGAACACATGTTAAGGTCGGATGATATAACTCAATGCTAACACACAAAGTAAAAGCTAGAAAAATTTAGAAATAAAAATAAATGGCGAGACAAAAAAGAAGAGGTTACGTACGAATGCAAATTTTTCATTTAAAAAAAAAAATATGAATTATTAGAAATCTTAATGATTGGTGTGGGAGCGTGTTTCTTAAATAAACTCATTTAACAGGTTACGTTAATTAGTGTGAAAATTTCAGTATTTCTTTCGGTGTCCTTTAGTCGATGTTAAATGTAGTTATATTATTCAAAAAATGGAAGAGTGGCGAAAAATGGCAAACGTTGACAAGAAATTTGGTATTGTCCACAAATATTTTTCAAGACTTTTAAAAGGATGCAAAGACTTTGAATTATAAAAAAAACATGAGTCAAGGAGACGTCTTGAAAACAATACAACACCTAAAACAAGAAGATATGATTTTCTTACTAGGCAAAAAAAATGCACACCATAACTAAGCAGGTACTAGATGAGTTTGTTCATGCCAAGGTAAATGTATGTAATTAAAACCGTCATAAAACATTTCAGAGAAGAATTTTAAACCTCGATGCATGTATTGTTTAAACTGTAGTCAAAGTTTCTGCGCATTGCTCGTTTGCATTGATTTTCTTATTGTAATTGGAACTATCAGCGTAAAGCGTAAAGTTCTCTAATGAGAGCTGTGGTTCAGTTTCTTAAGTTAAAACTTAGGACTGTAGGCTAAAACTTATTGAGACTATACTTATTGATTAGGATATATCAAGAAAAGTGTGATCTATATCCTACATACAAAATCAAGGTTTGGGTCAGAATGCCGATTAATGACACGCAAATCACACGCAGTTAAAACTAGGACTATGACTTTGGAAAATGAAACATTAACGTTCTGATGTTTTTTATTTATCGTATTTGTAGTAATAAATTTATTTTCATTGATAAGAACGTAACATGCCATTAAACATACGCTCTTGAAATGTGTCTAATGAGAATATTTAATTCATATATAATCTTTATATTTAGCACATACTTCAGACCTAATCCAATTAAAATTATTTGGAATACCTTGAGGAAAAAGCTTGCCTTACCAACCGTTAAATCATTTTGTGCAAATCATCTCACGACATGTAAAAGACTTCATCAGACTCAATGATAGAATTACTCGGAATACAAGTAATATAAAAAAGTCATATCATACTTAGATAAAGAAAGAAAAATTTTATTTTAGCTACTTTTTATTAAATTGTTACAATTAATAAAAATATGTATATACATATGACAGAATCACAGTATTAGGTGGTAATTAATTTTAATTAATTATCATTAAATTATCGTATTGTCATTCAAAACAATCGTGTATATAAATTTCAGTTCAACTGAATGCTTTAAAACGTGAGAAAAGAAAACCTTTTCAAGTTTTGAAACAATTCGCCAAAAAATGATGCAACTTGGCTATGTTTGTAATTCTTTAAGTAATTATTTTTGATCAATTACTTTTTATTAATTATAATTAAATTATTATATTGCCCTCCAAAATAATCATGTATATAAAATTTCAGCTCAATTGAGCGCTTTAAAATGTATTTTATTAACGATTGAAATTTCCACCAAGATAAATAAATAAATAAGTAGAGAGTGTGAGCTAATAGTAGAAATTGAAAAATATTTCTCAAACGTCACTACTGCCTTTAATGAGTAATTTTCCTTCTTTGTACATTGAATAAAGTGAATCCCTTCAGCTTCTATCAATTTTTAAGACCTTCTGTGTTTCACGACACAGCAATTTATTTTAATCATAATGCCTGATTAGCGTTAAAACATTATTTTATGCCTCTTAGTCACCAAATTATTCTTAATTTTATACTGTTTCATCATTTGTGACTTATCCGACAACTAAAAACATTACACATTAAATAACAGTAGATAGTTGGATAAATTATTACTCAAAACATGAATATGCATTTGGCAACGCATTTAATAGTTTTTTGTTTTACATCTAAGACATGGCTTTTAATCAACTCTCAGTGAAATATTTTGAAAAAACAAAACTTAATAATAACCGCAGAATGACAATAGATTACATAAAAATGATTTATTTAAAAATATTTCATCTCTAATGTGTTAAATTCTATAAACAACTTACGTCAATTTTCAATTGCATAACGAATGCTTGCCATTTGTGCATGTGTGAATGTTCAATAATTATTTATTATGTTGATTACATTTTTATTGTTTAATCAGCTCCAATTAACACGTGGTGGTTGATGTTCATAGATCCTAAGCCACGAGTTATGATATTAATATAAATCATGATGCACTAACCTATGTGTGTCACAAGTACCACATGTGGCACGCTGTAGCACTCTACAAATTCATCAATTTTTCAGTGGATTGAAGTTGATGAAATTGAAATGGACCTTATTTGACAAACCTTTTCAAGATTATGGATATTTACGGAATTATGAAAAATCTAAATTTACAGCTATTTTGTAAATTATTGAGTGTCATTGCTGGGGAGATTTAATTGTTTGGAGAGAGAAACGAGTTTGTGTATGAGTGTTCATTCGCCTTCTGCTTTTCGTTCTACATATCTAAGTACGCAATCTTTTCTCATATGAAAACTATTTCTAGTCCGGAAAGAAATTGCTTAAGGGAACCAGGACATGCTCGAAAGAGTAAAATGCCAAAATTAAGACCCTTTGTTTATGAGACATAAATCATTTAAAATTTCCAATAGAGCTTAGATTTTTTATGTCTATAATAAAGATAATTTAATTATTCTGTAGAACTACAAAAATAACTTTTTACTCCAAAAAGTTTTTTTTTACTACTTAATTTAAGTAATACATAATTTTTGAGAACTCGTAATATATACTTATGTTTAGGTACCATTTTTTAAAAAGTATCCTTTTTTTTATGCAAAATATTTTTACACATATAAAAAAATACATAAAATACAGTGAAACCCTTTTTTAGTAAAATTTTAGTATAGTTTCTTTAAAAAAATTATGAAACTTTGAAATTTGAAATTTTTTTATTTTTCTGCTTTTTTATGCATAAAACAATTTTTAAAAAATTAGGCACTATTTTAATAGAAAAAAAAAAATTAGGTTCACTATATGCATAGGCACCTTGTATAGAAGTATAAAAAATCAGGAATCATACAGTGCAATAGTTTTTTTTAAAAATGTACCTAAATGCAAAAAATATGCTTTTGAGAAAAAGTGAAAAAAACTAAAAAAAAAACAATATTTTCACATATTATACACTTAATTAGTATTTCCTTGCCTATTTTTATATGACTAATAATATAATCCTTAACCATTTTCTAGAGTTACAAAAGTAATTTTAAATTCATATGTTTTTCTTCCCTTTGTTTTAGTTAACATGAACATAATTTTCGAGATCTTGTAATACATATTTTCATGTATAGGTACCATTTCTTACAAAAATATTCTTTGAATATACAAAAAATTTACAAATATATATAAAGTAACATATTAAACATAATGAATCTGTTTTTTAAATAATTATATTTATATAATTGCATAATTTCTTAAAAATAATCATAAAACCTTAAAATTATGAAAATCTTAATTTTCTTTTTTTACATATAAAATCAATTTTCAAAAAATTAGACACATACTAAAAGATATTTTGTTCACTGTATGCACATGTATCCTGTTTAGATATATAAAAGGTTTCAAACAATATGCTACAATAGTTTTTTAAAGTGTACCTAAATTTAAAAATATTAAACATTCGAGAAAAATATAATAAAACTTAACAAAAAAATTTCTCCTTACATTATAGATTTGATTAATATTTCCCTGCTTGGTATTCATTTTCTTCATCTAAATTCTGTTTATCCATTTTCCTTTTTAAAGACCTTCTTTTATTTCTGGCTTCCAATGACACTTTATTTACTATACGTTCAGCCTCAAAAATTCGTTTGTTATCAATTATAAGTAAGGCACGTTCCGTGTTGTATCCTGGTTTAATGCCCAGAGCTTCAAAGACTTTTATCCTACTTACATATCCATCGTTAAAACAAATTACAGCATCCATAACTCCAAATTTCAAAGTTTCAATGCCAACAAAAACTGTTTTAGGAATTCTCTCCCAAATACATTTGTTAAAACTTTCATTGGGATTTTGTGTTCTTCCATGAAGGCACTTTTTCAATAAGTCCTTCTCTGTGAGATCCCGAAACACTTTTTTCACTTTCAATAAAATTGACTCAGGTAAAGAATGCTTGTGAATATAAAATTCCCCCGTAACAATGCTACGGTTATAACCGCACCAGCTATCCTCACCAAGAGGACACAAAGCGTGTTGAGGATTATCCTCAGTACTTAGTTTATGAAAATAAATAGCCCATATGGCTCTTTTCATGTCCTCCACAGATGACAAATTTTTTACGGATTGCTAGCCCATAATAATGTTGGATTGAGTCCACTTCTTTAAGCGTTAGCCGTCCACGTCCCGAAATATTTTTCCCATCTGATAGCTTAATGCCTTTGCTCATTTTTAGAATGTTTCTCAGCCTTGTGCCCATACGCTTTTGCACATGGCCAACACATTCTAATTTTTCAACTTCTGTGTCGCCATATACTTTTGCTTCTTTTATAGTAAGAAATCCTTTTGAGTCCCCATCACCAAGATACTGCGTATAACATGCTTTTCGTGATGTTTCAGATCGCTGAAATATACTTAATATCCCCCGACATTCCATTCCCCCACTGAATCCTTCGTAATTTTTAGCACAATTTTCACATGGTTTTTTTTTTTTACCCTTACATGAAGAACAATATTTTGTGAGAGCTTCAAAGTCGATAACCTTTCCGTTCTCAACAGACGTAGCACATACAACTCCGTTCAATGAAGAATAGCCTCTTTTATGCCATGTGCCCTCCACAGCCACAGCTATATTTGAATTATTATCATTCGCTATGACTGCTTCGTGAACAGCTGCATTCATGGAGTCTTCACTAATTGTTTTTAAAACATTTAAAAACAAAGAATTATGGCGTTCAAACTTTGCAGGTGGTGGAGGCAAATTCATGAGCCCACAGAATATTCGAGCAGCAGCTCCACCTTTCCAATAGCTCTCATTCCATATGTCAATCTTAGGTTAACATCATAACATTTATTTGATATTTTTGATGACATTTTGCTCGTCGATTCTCCACAGTTGTGACAAATTATTTCCTAACTCACAGCTAAACCTCTACGACTTTTTAAATCTTCTCTCAGCTCAATTTTCTCTGAAGAACAGAAATATTTACAACATAAGAGATTTTTCATAAGGGAAGATAATAAATCCAGTTCAATGATTATGTTTACATTTTGAGAATCTTGTTCTTTTAGTAAGTCCGGTATTTTAATTTTTCTCCTAGAAGCACTTTCCACGGAATTCAAAAGCAATTCTTCAGTCGATTTAGACTTTTTATGTTGATTGCTACTATACTTCCTTCTGCCAAATTTTTTTATTCTTGGTATAATTACTCGTTTAAAAAAAGTTAAGATACTTTTTAAAATCTTATGAATATTAATAATTATAAGTAAAAAATAAATATTTCTTACGAATATTAATGTAAAATTAAGTAGTTGTATGCCACAAGAAACTTCGGAATAGACGAACTCGGTTCAAAACATTGCCATAAACCGAAATTTAAAGTAAGAAATTTTGTCACACAGCTTGGAACAATAGCTCACGCACAAGCGTGGCTAAAAAGTAGCGGGGTTAACATTCAAACGAAAAAAAACAATCAAAAGTTAATATAGATAAAACACAGGGGAAACTACATATTTAAAGTTCAAAGGGGCGTGTCAAAAGGGGCGTGGTCATTTATTTACATTTTTATTTTTCATATTTTAGGGCTATTTTATCAGCAAACATATAAGTATTATACATTTTTAGATTCAGAAAAATAAGCACTATTTTTTAGAACTAAAATTGAAAAATCGATTATTTGAAAGTATATGATGTCCCTGTTCCCTTAACAACTTAATGCTCCTGTTAAAATGAAAGTCACAAATTAAACCACTAATTTCGCTATATGAAAATAGAGCCATATGTCATCATTAAAAAATTTATTTAACTATAATGAATGAAGATACTTATATTTTATGTAGCCTATTTCTTATTTTGCTAAAAATATTTTTAAAAATACATAACAAAAGTACAATTTTAATTATATTTATTTTTGTTGAATAAATAGTAATATTTTACAATGTCTATTTTTAGATTAATAAATGTTTTTAAATGATGCTGTTTTTAACTGCTATATTACTGACTATTTAAATGATGCATAATAAATACATAATAAAACTGAAAATCTATATTATTGTCCTCTTTTGCCTAATTATGCATGCATTATTGTGGGGATATCGAATTATTTTCTACACTGAATCGCATTGATAAATTGACTTGGCGCGCCACAGCGAAAGATTGCCGACCAATGATACAAATCAAGTGTTAATATAAGTTTCAAACATTGCTATGATATCCGTGTTTGATTTTAGTTTGTCATGAAAGAAAAATAAACGGCTGTTCATTTTGCTTTGACATCTCAAATAATTAAAGAAAATTGTACTTGTTACTTTTATCTACCAATTCTCTTTGTATGATACTTCAAACCTTATAAACCCTAAATTTTAATAACCCTCGAAATGTTATCAGTACAAAATGATAGAACATATTAAAAACTTTATATATATATATATATATATATATATATATATATATATATATATATAAAGAAAGACATGCAATTCACAGAGAAAAATTCTTAATGTCCTTTGTTAACAGAAACTAATGCGTATAATGAACATAGGATAAAATAAAATTATTTATTTTTTTTTTATTTTATATCTCCGTATTTAGTAGTGTTAAAAGAATTTCTTCTTGTAAATGAAGTTAAGGATAATCTGTATGTTAAACAGATTGGGGTGTTAATGAATGTTGTGCTAACGATATCCTATTGTTTTATTTTTGAAATCCAAAAAATGTGAATCGGTGCTTTTTAAATTCATAGGTGAAATGGTAGTATAAAAAAATTTATCAAAAATATTTATCAAATATATATATATATATATATATATATATATATATATATAAAGCAATGATTCAATTAAACCTTCTTTTTAAAAGATTGATTCCTTTAACAAAATACAAGAATTAAGATTGGTCTAAGCGATAACGTATTACAATAAATTATCTTCATTCTCTGTTACTAAACTTATGAAGAAAAAAAAAAAATCATGTTTTTAAGAGAATAATTTGTAACGAAATTTATCACATATCACTATGTTCATTTATGTATGAATGAAAATTAAAAATTTCAAATATTTAAAAACTGAGTCTTCTTCTCCTCCTAAAAAGTTAGCTTAAATAATAATAAAGTTAACTTTATTCAAATGAATTAGGAAATTTTAATGTGTATTTAGTTTTCTTTTTGTGAATAAAATAAATGTATTATTTTTATTGAAATTTCTAAGTAAGAATTAAAAATTGAGAATATAATACTAATTTTTTATTTTCCATCTAACGCATAATTTGTTATATAAGAATGAATTCCATATTTTTAGAGAACGACAGTATGATTTAAGTCTGAATAATAAGTGAATACGGTAAATGATAGTAATGTGCTACTCATTAAAATTTATTTTTCACAGCATACAAAGAATGAGTATTTACAAAGAACATAGGAGCATAAAAGACTCAAATAATTGCAAAACCAATCAGAACTTTTCATTCAAAATAATTTTTAATTGTACTGATAACTTTTTGCCAGATAATATTTGATATTTCTTACACTTTCCCTCTCTGACAAGAAAAAAATCTGCAAAAATTTCCTAGCAAAAATAAAAATTTATCATTTTGTGTATTTTCTTTCCTAGTACCCTATCCAAGGTTTGCTAGACGGCTCCAAATTTTACGTAACTTACATTACTTCAGGTATACTTGTAACATGAAATTTGTATTACTTTCTAACATTTAATTTTAACAATAAAATGTCCAGAATTTTACTACCGTCAAACATCCCCCGTATGTTTTTTGAAACACCGCGATATAAAATAGATGAAATAATTATAATAACTAAAAGATTGTAGGACTGTTGCTGAGCAGGGTTTATTTTTAAGATTTTTAATATTGTTTCATGTTATTATCGTATATTATAACCCTTCCTATCATAAAAATCTCTCTTTGACATTTTGTTTCGCTAAGCTTGTTGGACCACTGGTTTGTTGCAAAACATTTCAAGTCGCAAATCTGCTAGGAAGATTTCTATTATGTGGTATCCACATTCTGTGTAATTCATAACGACATACATATCAAGATATACTGGAGTATGCTCAATTTCATTTGCACTTTCTACAAATTCTTTGCAGTCACTTTCACTCAATCTAATGTGTTCATTGGAATCATTCTCAAAAAGCTCTCTTAACAAATGTACAATGTCATTAGGACTTATATCTTTTCTCCGTGTCAGCGTTTCAGGGGGTCTGCTCTGCACAAGGTTTAAAAAAAGGAAAGAATTTTTTATGAGCAGATAAGCGAATTCTATGCAACGAAACACTTAGAAACAACGACTTCAGAAAAACTGAATCATTCCGCTGTGAACCCAATAACACACTGAATTCAACGTCAAATAAAGTGTAATATTACATCCGGAAGTTTGTTTTACTAATAGTATCTACTTAAGGGAATTGGCACCCCTTTGCGCAAACTTCTTTATTTACGTATTTAAAAATTATTTTTTAACATTTTATACAATGTTTCTATTCAAGAAAATGTTACCAGATGAAAATATTCATATATTATTCACACAATTTTAAAATTTTAATTTTTGAAGAAAATTGGGATAATTTTAAAATCTTACTCCTTTTGTAAAAATTAGTTTTTGACCTGAAATTTTTTAATATTCTTATGGATGTTCTTAACAACTTTAGGGATCGATTTTAGAATAACTTCATTCGTTTTCGAGAAAAAAAAATAAAATGTTGATATACAGGCTAAAAATCAAATAAAAGTCCAACATGTTTTACATTTTATTTTTTAAAAAAAGTATTCAGTTTATAGCAAAACAGATCCCTAACTTTATTTCATCCTTTATTTTTAACACGCATTAAAAAAATTCAAGTGATTGGTAAATAATTGTCGAAGGAGTAGCATTTTGGATGCACTAAGGTTTCCAAAAACACAAACTGAGAAAAACCACTTTAAATTTTATAATTCTTAAAAATAATTATTATAAGCTTTAATTAAACTTAAAATAGCACTTTAAGAAATTACTTATACGTTTTTCTTTAAAATAATTGCATTTTCATATGTTTTAAACGTACACATTTTTATAAATGATCAACTTTTAGAGAGTACTAATTGCACAAGAAAACTCAAGAAAAACTTGAAATTTTTTTTTCTGTCACGACAGAAATTTTAGCTGTTTTTCTTCTTATAATATTAAAGTATTGCATTTGTATGAAAAATATATCAGGAATAAGATTTGAAATTATAAAATTATTAATATAAAATGCCTTAATTTAAAAATTTTACATGCACACATTTCACAAGGAAGAAAAATTACATTATTGTATTGCCTCGGAAATATTCTGCTTTTAATAGTACACATTCTCTTTTATAGTTATTATTTCTATTTATAAAATCGATTTTTTTATCATAACGCATTTTTAGCTTTTTTTTCTAAAAAAGGGGGTGTGGCTGAATTGCCTAATTTGTTTTCAAATGAAGTTTTATTCAACTTCTAACTTTCCGACATGCACAAGTGATATATCAATCGAAAGATAATAATGCAAAGAATAAGATTAAATGAAAATAAAAAAAAAAAAAAATGATAGGTTTGTGATTTTTAGGGTACCAAGTTTTTAATGTCCTATTTTTGTTGAGCGACAGATATTAATAATTATAATTGCCTTGGTGTCGGAACGACACCAGTGGACATATATATGTGAATTTTGTGAAGAAATCACTTTCCGAACCACAAAACATTTTTCCATATAATCAATATGGAAAATGATTAAAATTCTCGCAAAATAATCAAATTCCTGCTGAAATGTGGAAAGAATAACAAACTATAAACAGTCTCCAGTGTCCAGTTGATAACGATGGTTGTTTCAGTGTTATTACAGTGCTTCTCAAACTTTCAGTATTTGCGTCCCAATGTTCAATCATAGTTTTCATCAGCCCCCCCATAGAATAACAATGTATTAAATTCAATAATACTATATTTTTACACTAAACATACAATATTCGACTTTACCCCTCTTATGTTCCGCCAGCACATATAAACGTCTCGCTCAGACAGTGCGTTAATTGCTACGGACGTATATATAAAAGTCTTCCTGAAGTATGATCTTTTCTGAGAACTGCTATCCATAAAATTAATCCCAAGGCTTTGGCTTGACAGTCTTTTGCGACGGATTTACTTATTTCCGAGGATTTTTCCTTAATTATTCCTTTACTGCCCCTTCCCGCAACACACCTCATCCACCCACCTACGTGTTAAACAATGATTCTGGGGAGCGACTTTTTCCTCTGCAATGAAATAGTTAATTATAAAGGAGGAAAAATCATCCAGATAAGTGTTAATTTTCGCATACAATTTTATATATGAAGATCCCATGTGGTTAGTGTTAATTTAAACGCTCTTAGCTTAGTATTGTTAAATTAATTATAAAATGCATTGAACAGTACTGACATATTTATAAGTGTATTATATCAATGTAAAAGTCTGTTTTATTTTATATTATGTCATAATTCATTTTGCTTGTTTTCTGAAAGAAAATTAATAATTTTTTAAAAATAATCTGTTGTTTTCGACTTTTCAATTTACTCGCACCCCCTTGCAGTGGTATGACACTCCCCTAGGAAGGTGCGACCCACAGTTTGAGAAACACTGTGTTAAGGTATCCGACTACCCTAAAATCATGATTTTTTTTCAAAATTGACAAATTTTGTTTATGATTTTATTTTATAAGCCATCGTATAAGCTCAAAAAAAAATACCAAGTTTTTTTATTTTCCATTCACTAGAACAAAAATTACAAGTGTTTTAGTAAAAGCAGATGCCATAACTTTACACAAGATGACAAACTTTAAAATGCTTTTTACTCGAAATGTGTTTTTTGCGAAAAGTTCAAACGGGGACAGTGATTGCTCAAAAAGTTTTGAAAATAATTTGCTGAAATTTTTTGAGTATGTTATGTATAACAGTAGAAGTGTTGTGATCTTCAAATTTATCAATCGCTGCTTTATTTTAAAATTTACAGTCCTTTATGTGGATATAATCACTTTCTTTTTAAGCAATTTCGTATAATCACTAAGATAAAGTGCTCTAGGTTTTGTAAAAATTGAAATATCTCTTATTCTGAAGGTCATTTCAAACACGAATAATAAAGTAACACATCAACATTGAAAAATTGGGAATTTTCTCAAAAAAGTTTGTACAGAGCGGGCCCCGTTTATGTGATTTTTTGTACATTTTAACCAGTTTTTTCTCATTTTAATAAAGATAAAATTTTTTTCTGCTTTCAATTTTAAGACTTTTTCCTTAAAATATACTAAATAAATCTAAAAATCACAAAAAAAAAATCTTCATATTTCCATTTTTTCAAAAAAAAGTTGTCGCAAGTAGTCGGATACTTTAATAGTTTATTTTAAAGTCAAGCATTGTAAATGAATTCATTGATTTTCATTAATTTGCGTAATTCTATTTTGCCCACTCATAGAAAAAATTATCAATATCTCTCTCTACTTCTGCATGTGTCTACAACATTTTTTTTTACAAATATAATTATGTTTTATTAAATGTACTCAATTAATATTTTAGATTGTTGGAGTAAAATGTTTGTAATTTAAAAATCAAATAAATCAATATAATTTTTGCAGCATAAAATTGGTATCAAATAGTATGTATTTAATTTATTTGCAATTAACTAAATTTAACTGGGCAAATAATATTAAATTACTTTGAAATAGTTCAGTGTAAACGATTTTTTGTAGTTTGATCAGAAATTAATAGCTAAATAATATGTAGTTATTTCACGCGTAATAAGCATCACTAATTCGTCTGTAAAATAATAAAAAAGCACCCTAAAATTCAGTTGGAAGACATCTCAAAAATTGGAAACTTATATCAGCAAAATAATTCAAGCTTACAATGGGAAGGGGGTTAAATTCACCACCAGTAAAAACAAGTAAATGGAATAGTTTCCTTGTTTAAATATATTTGTTGTAAAAATAATATTTTCAATATTCGTCATTTACAGAGTAGTCAATATTATACAATTATCCCATTTAATATTTATTGCAAATTTCCTTCTATATTCTGAAGTTCCCTAAAATATCTCCTTGAAAAATAAACTAAACAACTCCAGAAAAATCATCAAGATAATTAAAACTTACCAAAAGGGTTGGGGTTAAATCTACCCCCTGAAAAAAATAAATTAAAAAAAATTAACTTCCTTATTTGATTATATTTATTGCCATTTTTTTAAAAAATTCAAACATCAGAAAATTTATTTTGTACAGTTAATAAGTATTGTTAATTTACATCTTAAATCATGCTAAAATGTTATTGGAAATGATTTGCGTAAAAGTAGACAATTCATCAAAACAAGTCAAACATACCAAAAGAGAGGGGGTTAAATCTACCTCCTGTAAAAATAAAGAAAAATATCAATTCCCGTGTTGAAATATATTTGTAACAAATTATAATTATGTGAATGAATTTTGAAGATCAATATTTTCCTTTAAATACTTCAATAACATATAGATAATAGAATCTGAAACTTAAAATTATTTAAATAAAATTTAGGATGCATATTTTTGACTGAAATTAGTCTTTAATAAGTGAATAATAATGAGTTTGGAATTTACCGAAATTGAATGGATTGCCACTTGAGCCGCCACCTGAGCCGCCACCTGAACCACCCCCTGAGCCGCCACCTGAGCCGCCACCTCCACCACCTGCAAAGATGCAACATATTAAATAATCACTTCCATTATATTTTTAAAGATGAAATAATAAATAAAAATAAAATCTAGATACCATATAAAAATAAAATATTAATATATGATAATTGCTCTAAATAAATTCCACGTTTACAGACCTGAAAGTAATTTCTGGTTTTAAGTAAAATTTGCCTGTTTTTCTTATTCTTAAAATAATTCTGTCATTGTTTTTTAAAAAATATTGAACTTTTCAACCCTGATTATTTCTTCCTAAGCAATGTAAAATAATTATTTTATCACTTTTGAAAAATCTACTACATATTTCTTAATTTTATGCAGTAAGAAGTCTAAAATTCTCAATTCAATTTGTTATAATTAATTCTTTAAACATGGTACAGTTAATGTTATAAAATTGTTGTTTGATTTTGTTTTGGATTTTGCAAAATCAATTTTCAGGTTTTACAAGATTTACGTCTTTTTTTTTTAGTTATGTTTTTTAACTGTGAATAAATATTATTCGTATGAAAATGCATTTCTAGTTTAAATTAAAATGTATTAAATAATTATATGAATTATAACAATTCATAATTTAAATTTATTCCATTTTTCCTAATTCTTTATACTTACCATTTGCATTTGCTGTAGCAAAACATAAGTAAGCATTAATGTTTGTTGCACATACTTATGAGATTAATAATTTTTGTTCACTTTTATGATATAAATGCTCTTTAAAAATAAAAATGCAATAATTTCACATTAAAATTAAATATTTAGTACTTTGTATTATGATAGATAACTTAGGTCATATAAAATACAATAAGTCAAATAAAATATATTCTTCTTCCTTTATGATTACACTTACCATTTGCGTTTGCTGTAAAAAAAAAGGGGGAAAACTAGTAATTTTAAACGTAAACATTCAGAAAATTCTAATATAAATATTGACATTGATAGTAATCTCACACAATTCCCTTTAATGAAACTTACTTTTTTTTATTTTGAAACTAATCAACTGTAGTTTCTTTAAAAATATTGCATTTATAAAATATCGATTTATAAGCAAAAATAATATTTTAGAAACAATATTCATTCCTTTTATTTAATTTTTTTAAATTTAAAACAATTCAATAACTTACCAAAAGCGTTACCCGAGTTGCCTGTAGCAGCTCCTAAAATAAGTATGTATTTATTAGAAAATTTTCTCCATAATTCATATTTTATAATAATGGTTATTAGAAAAATAATATTTACAATAAATACCTTGAATTACATATAAAAAATGCAACATTTTGAAAAAAATTAAAAAAGAAACTTTTGAACACTAGTGATTATTAAATTAAACACAAGCAGCATTTAATACTTCATAATGCGGTATGTATAATATTTTAATTAAATGTTTTCTGCGTATGCATAGTATTTCATCTATCTGCTGTTGAATTTGCACATGCAGCATGACAGGCATACTAAATTTCCATCAAATCAAATGACACGGTTATTTTTAAAATATAATTCTCCTGCTTCTCGGAAATACGAATTTGACATTAGAAATGTTTGTTTATTGTGCATATTGGGTTTGCAAAGTCTATTATTAGCTCTGTAAAAATTATTGTACTTAGAGAATGGACAAAAAAAATAATATTTCTTGGTTTCTATATTGAATAGTATTTTCGCATTTTGCATTTGAATATAATTTCAAAGTAATTGATTTTAATTTAATATGATTGAATAAATTATTTGAATGATCATTCTTTTCGTTGCAAAATTATTTGCGAAGAGTTTAACCAAATTTGTATAATATATGAAATACGATTTATTTCAATAATTGAACACTACTATGTTTGACACTCATGTACTGGTAATTAATGTTAATTAATGTCATTAAAAATCATACAAGCACTCCGTACATTTGACAGGGAACTTATGTTTTTTTTCCCATGAGCGAATTCTGGTTAACATGAAAAAAATTGATATATTGTGTTTTCTAAATTTATATATAAAAGTCCACAGCTAGTTGAAAGGGAATACTGTTATTTTTAATTAGAATAGTGATACAGACAACTCTCGAAAAGTTGAAATTGGAGGAAAAAATTAAACCTTTGAATTATAATGAGTTTAAATTATCAAGATGGTAAGAAAAAAAGTCCAAAACACATGAATTTTTTTCTAACACATTTAAATTTTTAACTACGTCATAAAACAACAATTGCACATATATGTTTAAAATTACTTTAAAGTATTTTTTAAAAAAGTACATATTATAAATATTATACAGAAGTTAAAAATCATGTATAAAAAGAACACATTTATGTAGTGATTCTCGAACAGGACTCTTATACGCTTCACCAGGACTCTTCCATTTCTTATTGGAAATAAAGTCCTCAACACACATTTGGTTCGCAAAGGCTCGGTACAGCCTCACCCATGTCCTATTTCGTGCTACTGGGCTGTAAGTTACACAGATCAAGCATAAACCATCATGTCAGACCGAAGGCAAAGAACACAATCCTATGCATCTGTTCTTCACAAGAATGGACCATCTTTTCTGAACACATGTGTAGCAAGGCCACGTGTAAAACGAAAGACTTGGAGGGATGAAAACAAGTTCAACTAGAACTATTCAATTGAAAAGGGACAGCAATAAACGTGTATTTTCACCTGAGGAAAAATGAAACACAAAGAAAGAGTAGCAAACAGATAGTCATGGAAAAGACAGGAATGCAAAGAGCAAAACAATACAAAACATGTAAGCTCCAACTTATTTGATACAACGGTGCTTCTCAACTCTTCATTACTTGGGAACAAATATTCAATCTTAACCCACTGAGTAGTTAGCTTCCTCCTGAAAAGTTATTCCGAAAGCGTTTACTCTTATTTTACCATTTGCTTTAAAAATGCAACATACTTCTTTTCTTTCCCCCTTTTAAAACTTGGGAGGTTGAACGGGGACAATTTTATGACTCAGTTCGGTCCCTTTGTAAAGTAAGAACCAAGAGATCAATCGTTTACAGCTAGCTGTCAAGTTGCCTTGGACAATCTTGCTTGAAAGTTGTAGTGCAACTGGGTCGTTTCCCCTATATGTTAAGTCACAGTAAAACTGAAACAAAATGAAAGGTGGAAAAAAGGAAATAGATAGTGTGTTAGAAGTTGAAAAATAATTATATTTTCTTCAAACAAAATTTATTTTTCTGTCATTTTTTAAAAATTAAAATATATATATATATATATATATATATATATATATATATATACTGCTCAAAATAATTAAAGGATATTGTAAGTTTTATATAAAAAAAGATATAAGCGAATTTTTTTTTCGAAAATGGAAGAAGAGAATCACAAATGCAAATTTTTCTGATTTTCAAACTGTGGAGTATGCTAATTTTGAGTTCGACATCAAAAACGTCGCTTCAGCGGCAGCGAATGAAATGCGACTTTCGACTGAAATGAAGACAAGGATGATCGACATTCAGTCACTGCATTGTTTCGATAAGTACGATGTCTCAGCGAAATCATTTAACCTATTCAGAAGCTTGGAGAGCTGTAGGCAGGTTATAAGGAGGCCAAACTCAAGCCGAATTAGCGCAAGCCATTGGAGTGTCACAAAGTGTGAATTCCAGGATCTGGAACCGTTTCTTGGAGACTGAAAGTGCAGGCCGAAGACCAGGACAAGGTCGTAGACGAGCAACAACGTCCAATGAAGATCCTTATTTAGTGTTAACGGCTCGGAGACACCGAAATATGAACGCTACTTTTCTCCAGCAACACCTTTGCTCTGCTACTTGCACCACGGTTTCAACTCAGACTGTCCGAAACCGGCTCGATGGCGTAGGTCAGTATGCTCGCCGACCGATGGTATGTGTTAGACTAACATCAAGACATCGTCGCGACCGCAGGGTGTGGGCAACAGAGCATGTGAACTGGAGGAGAAATGAATGGAGCAATGTTCTTTTTTCTGACGAGTCCCGTTTTTCTGTTCATCCGAATAATAGTCGTATTTTCATCTGGAGGAAGTGTGGCAGTAGAAATAATCCTGCGTCCGTGCACGAAAGTGTCACATTTGGTGGTGAGGGAGTGTTGTTGTATGGTGGCATCTCCATTGACGGGCGCACAGACCTCTACATCATTCGAGTTGGACCTCTGACTGCTCGCCGATATAGTGATGAGATCCTCAGACCTATTGTAGTCCCTTACGCTGCAGCAATCGGAGATGACTTCATTTTAATGGACGATAACTGCAGGCCACATCGTGCTAACCTGGTGGAGGATTTCCCTTTCGAGGAAAGAATCGTATGAATGGAATGGTCAGCGAGTTCTCCAGACATGAATACAATAGAGCACGTTTGGGACGCTCTAAAAAGACGTTGCTGGCCACCAACCAGCCCCACAAACTCTCCAGGAACTGGAAAGAGCTCTTCTGGAAGAGTGGGACAGAATACCCCAACTCGTGATTAATAACCTCATTGACTCCATGCCTCAAATGTGCACAGCGTTGCTGGGCGTCCGTGGAAATCATACCCTCTACTGAAAATGATTTCCTTTGAGAAAAACACCTGTTTTTATTCTTTTTTTCTCATATGCACAAATTGAATTTTTTTCCTTTTGTACACAAATGCGCAATAAAATGCATTTTTTTCTGACAAACATGTGTAATTTATTCTCATATAACCTACTACGTCTGTCGACCATGTATCAAACAGCTAAAAAGTTTCCCAGCCACAAGATCTACCTAAAACTACAATATCCTTTAATTATTTTCAGCAGTATATATTGGTACTGCGATTTGAACCAGAGAAAAGAATCCTGTATTCACATTTTTTAATATGAGAGTAAGAAAACGCGCTCACTATCCTGTTTTTTAAAAAAGTAATAAGGTAAAAAGAGCGAAGGCCCTATCTCTTTTTTTAAACAATAAGATTATAAATGGTGCATACGGTGATATACATACGATGATTATATTTATGAAATAAAACCGATCTTTCTCTATTCAATTATATTTTTAATTTAAAATAACATAAAAAAAATTTAAATAATTTTAATTTATTTTAATTAAAATCATATAAATGATATTTTTATGTTAATTGAATATTTTTCGGAAAAAATCTGAATTTTTATTCCTATTGTTCTCCTTTTCGAACTTCTTGTATAAATAAAAATTTCTTTTCTACATCGGCATTTGTGATGGACATAACACACATTCAGTCAATAATTTTTAATTGAAATGGGGGATATACTTCTTCAAATCCGCATGACAATACTTCTAACCATATTCTACTCAAGTTTAATTTCTTATCTTTCTGTTTCTTTTATTACAAGGAAAAATGTCACACATGGATAACTACATTTTTTAACATAATTCAGTCATTACAAATTCAATTGTGAGAAAAGTTCTCCCTAATTAATTTTGTCTTTCAAAACAGTACACTTAAAACAATTTTGTTCAGTGAAGTTTACCGACAGTTTCACAATGTATCCATACCAAATTTTAAAAACAATTTTAACGTTTTGAGATGTATCCTGTATTAATTTTTTTGAGTATACACAAACATTTACTGCTGTATGGAAGGCATAGTATGAAATGTGGTGAGCGGTTTTGAAGGAATGTTTTCGTACGTGTAGACTATTTTTTAAAATTTAAATATCACTAAAGCTGATCATGTAACTGCAAAGTAGCCTTATTTTAATGTGTGCTGGTATCAAAATAAAGCATTTTACAATATTAAACAGCATTTGGGTTTATATTTAATATCAAACTATTCGCAAAATGGTTTACAACTTCTATTCAAATTGTAAAGAAACTGAAATATAAATATATCTTACTGCAGTCAAAAATATTCATAACATGTAAACATCCTATTCCTCCACTTATTTCAGTACATTTTAAAAACTGTAGCTGAATGCAATTTTTTATATTTATAAACGAGGCATAAAAGCTCAAACAGTCGTAAAAATCTCTTTATCATTTTAAATATACTTCTATAAAATGTATATGGATTGTAAGATCAGTTCTAAAATCCTAAAAGCTTTTAGAGGAGCAAAAACATGTAATTTTGGATTGATCAAAATTTTAAAATAATGAACAAATATACATGTTATTAAGCAAATACATTTGAAAAATCAAACTTCCTTCTGAAATAAACGTAATTAAAAGAAAAATGTTTAATTGCAAATGAGTGGAAATACATGTTTATCTAAGGGGTATCCCCAAAGTGAGGCAATTCTCAAACTTAAAACTCAAACTTAGTGGCACAACAATCCTTGAGGGCCAGGAAATAATATGCCCATCCCAATATACATGACCATTGGGCGCTGAGGTGCATGGACAGATGTCCCGATTTGGTGGTCTTTCTGAAGAGAGACCTTCAGTTATTAAGACCCCAAGCAAGCTTAGTACTCATTTATCGACCCAATGTAGCGGGGATGAAAGGCAGAGTCGACCTTGCCCAGCCCGTTAATAGAATTTAAGACCTGTGGTGTGGAAGGACGGTACACTACCACTCGACCCTATTCGGTGAAAAATAAAACTTAATGTTAGAATGTGATATAATTAGCAAATGAATGAGGGAGTGCAAACTTTTTTTTTCATGTAAACTGTTTAGACTGAAATGGTTAATTATAAACATTTCACAAGTTGCATAAATTAAAATTAACTGTTATAGTTTACATAAATTTTTAAGAGTGCAAAAAGTGCATTTTGGCTGCACGAATTAATTTTAAAAGGAATACGGTTACGAAAAAGTAGTGGAAATCTATCTAAAATATGGTTGGTTACCTTAGATATTGTTAAACATAACAAAGTATTGGGAGCCAATTCCACAATTCGTTGTTATAAAAATGTATGGAAAATTACAAGACTTAGTTTTTGCAATTGTAATTTATGTATATTTTTCCTGAGACATTTAAAAGCTAGAATGGCCGGCATCCATCAAAACCGCGGTTCCCTCTCTGTATTTCCAGATCGCCCCTGACTAAGCCGGCTCTGCCATAGTAAGTGAAAATGAAGTATTTTGTTTGTCAAGATCATTTTATAGCAGACTGCATTTTTCATGTATTTTAGATGGTCGTTTTATATTTTCTACATCGATATCTTAATGTCTGAATTTAAAATTACATAAAAATATTGACATTGGCATCAATGACCATGATAATTTTTATTAGTATGTGTCATCAAACGATTACATGACTATTATTAGCATATTATTTTAACCACATTTAATTAATTTTAAGTATAACATAACGCACACAAATTTTCTAAACTTTAAAATAAATATTTCGAAAACTAGTTCAGATATACTCAAAATTTTTCATTCCTACGCTTTAGCTTCTCATTTTTGCTTCTTTGTAAAACTTTATTGTATATTCGCCGATTTTTTTAGTATAGTTTTTGCTCTTAGCATGCAGTTTTCAACTGAATTGTATGAAGTCTTCGAAATATATTAAAAAACACCAAATAAGCTATATAATAAAATTTGAATTTTTTTATACTCAAAGAGTTGCTAGAACTTACGGTAAATAATTTTTAACAGCGCGATACAATTTTTTTTTCGAAATTTCAAATGGAATTTCTAACATAAAATTTCTATCTTTATATGGTCGAGATTTCAAAAATTATCCAAATTTTAATTACTTATTCAGTTAGCCTTTAAAAAAAGATAAATGTTGAGGTATTTTGCATAAGTAGATATTTTTGAAGAATAATTCGAATGATTTTAAATACCTCGATTTTAAAATTGATTTTTATGTTTATTTATATGCATAAAGGTCTACTGTAAATGTGTCCGTATATTTTTGATTACCATTTATTCAAACATTCAAGTTATAAAAAAAAATGTGTGAAAATCTTCATTCATGTTGTCTTTGATGTAAACTGAAGTTCAAGCACTTAAAAATTCAAATATAATTCGGTGTATTTTAACAATATATAACTAGACACTGTACGTAAACTTCGCTGAACACTTGGGTTTTTAAAATCTAGAAAAAACCTAATAGATATTTAAAATTTTTTTCTCGTTATTATTTTTATCTAAGTGTAAGAAAATATTTCAAATTATTTTATGAAGTTTAAATTTATTTATTTTTAGTGGTTGGAAAGTTTAAAAGATTTCAAATTTTAAAGAATTTGGTGTTTTATTAATTTTTTCGGTATCTTATAATAAAATAATCATGTTTCAAAAACTGAAAGCCTTGATTAAAATAAGAAAAATGAAGCGAAAGAATATACTTGAAAAAAGAAAATTTGTCTAACTATATAAAATAGCAGTTTGCCCTGACACGCCTCAACTTGTTACAGCTTCAAATTAATATGAAACCAAAAGGGAATTGTAACATATTTTACTTATGCGTTGGGACTGTTCAAAACTTTTAAAATACAGGCTAACAAACAAACACTTCCTGGGGTCTAAAGAAATTTTTCTCCGATTTCTTACGATTGCTCCAGGATCAAAACACGGGGTTCCCTGCGAGCCATAAAACTTCCTATCAGTGTCCTGCTGTGTGGCTTCCACCATCCCTAATTATCTTTCAAGATGTTAAACCTTTAAAAGGGGGAAAGGATTTCAGAAAAGTACGGCTAATCCGCTTTTGAAAATGTTACTTGAAGGCAAAAAACCCCCCCGTGCATTGCATTTTTGAAGTATCTTTACAATGACGGAATTTTCCATGCTAACCGCGTGGAGGGTTAATTTCCATCACCCCCGCCTCCATATAATAATATTGTATTAAGTTCAGTAATATTATATTTTGACTCTAAATCTACAACACTATTTTAACCTCTTAAGTGCCACTGACGTTTATTAACATCTCGCTCAATAAAAGCGGCAATTGCCCTAAACGTATATATACGACTTTTTGAAGTGTACTGCATTTTCTTACCACTGATATCCATAAAATTATTACGAAAGCTATGGAATGTAGTAAAAGGATCTCGACAGTGTCTGCGAAGGATTTACTTATTTCTGAGTATTTGCTTATTTAATCATTTGTCCCATACATGATATACGCAAGCTTACGTCGAAACCCATGGCATTAGGGAGCCAATTGCGTACCTTTTAATTCGAAGATAAGAGATGAATTATAAAAAATACAAAATATCAAGATAAATATTAAATTTTGGATATAATTTTTATGTTACAACTTAAGTGGTCATTGGTAATTTTTCAACTTTCTCTTAGCGTTGTATTGTAAAATTATTTTAAAATACATTGTGCAGTACTGATACATTTATTATTGTATTATAACAATATAAATGTATATTTTATTTTTCTTATGTGAGAATGTATTTTGTTTGTTTATTTTTTATTAATTAATAATTTTCTTAAATAATCTTTTGTTTTCAGCTTTTGAATATGCTAGCACTTCTCTCGTAGATTTGTCACTCTCTCTTATGGGGGGGAGGGATACACCCATATTTTGCCTAATGCTGTGCTAAAGAACTCTAGATAGCAAGTGTTCAAATGTCGAACGTTTCATAAGATAAAATCGAATGATTGCGTGTTAAAGTCTGGTTAACCACAAAATTTACTTCGAAATATCGAGGGAATCAAAATGTATTGTTTTAGTTCGAAATATCAAGGCTTTTTTCTAGGGGCTAATCATGTACATCGAATTAGCAATAGGTTCGTATTATCGAAGGTTTAAAATTAGCGAGAGTCGACTGTATATTGAACTTATTTAACTTTGCGTAAAACATCTTTGATCAAGGTTTCAGTTCCAACATCACCAATATTTTTAAAAAGTAATTTGTAGACTCTAAGAATTTCTTTCTAATTTGCTTCCCCCTCTAATTTGTTTATTTCCCTTTGAGGTGCAATATCATTTTGTTTCACAAACTATATTTAGTGAAAGTGTACAAATAATGTTCTTCAAACAAAAATTGCTTTACTTCTTACTTGGATACGCGCAAGTGTAAATTCCCATGAACTATTGCGCTCCCAAGTATTTAAAAATGACGCCCCAAACTCATAGAAATTACTTTAATAATTTATTTAGATAATAACTATCAATAGATCGAAATATTTTTGTTAAAAAGTATTTTGATAATAATATTTCGTCATTTTCTCAAATTAATTTCAAAACAAATATTACCAGATAATTAGAAATGAATAAAAAAAGAAAACTCGCATAATGTTATGTGACACAGCACACTATATAATCAGTGATAATTTAAATAGTTATTTAAGTTATCCGACTACGTTTGGAACCGTGATTTTAAGGAAACCCATAAATGGATAATTTTCATGATATTTAATGTTACTCAAAATAGAATACATGTATAAAATTGTTTTAAGGACTTTTTGACAAAAAAAAATATATTTAAATGCAATATTTCAGCAAAAAATTATCTTACAATAATCTTTCTTCAAAATGTTCTCTTTTTGTTAAAAATGCTTTTATTATAATAATATTTTACCTGTATATAGCTCTAAACTCTGTACAGAAGCTCAACTATGATTTTTGAAAAATTCACGTTATGTTCAGAGTAACGACCCATTGAAATAATTATCGGCGTTTTTTTTCTTAAAATTTCTCCCCTCTGTTGTCGTAAAACACATGGATAAACCCACTTCTAAGTTATATGTTTCAAAAATTCTAGTTGAGCCTCTGTACGGAGGTCTAAGCTGATCCTTATACATATTTTCAAAACTCAGAGGTAAGTGCCATAAAAAATAACTTTTATCTTTTTATCATTTTTTTGCAATAAATTTTATTTGACTCCAAAAATAAAATAGTTCAGAAGAAATTTAGAGATTACATAGTATAATTATCTGGTACATGAATTAAGAATATCTAAAACACAAAAGCGCTAATGTAATGAACTGATAATTCTGTGGTTCTTTGAAATTATGAAAACGTATGTTTGAAATGCATCAGAAGATGAAAAATAAAATGAAAATAAATTAATACGTGAGAAGATAATTTTTTTTTTCATTTTGTAACTCTAACATAAAACAGATATTTTTTTGTCAATCTATCAATTTTGTCAATCTATCTACCTCTGAGTTTATCAACCTATCATTTTTTTGTAACAGTTATCGTATAGCTAAAATGTTCTTAGGTATACAAATTTTAAGACTTCACTCACCGAAAGCATTTGCATTATTGCCATTCACTAAAAATAAAAAAGAATCATTAATTCTTGAAACTACATTAAATTTGTTATTTTGAGAACATATTAGAATTTTTATTAATTTTTTTTGTTTGTTAAAATCACCATTAACACAACTATATATTTAAACCTATCAATTACATTTTGCTGCAGATTCAGAAATATACCTTAACATGAAAATATTAAACAGCTGATCTAGCAATTTAGACTTTCATTCCACTGTTTGTTTTATCAAGCAAAATTTAGTATTATTAGTATTATCTAGTAGGTTTCTACAATGCTTCATTGATTCAATCATTCTTTTGATAAATGAAATTAAATTTACTGATTTCTCAGTCTTTTGAATTTACGTATTTCATAACAGATATCATTGAATTTCAAAGAATGAAATCTCAATTGATAAAATAATAGGTTTTACGAATATTTCAAAAATATTTCATTTGCATTTTTTGTTATTCTTTTATTATATATACAGATAATTATCAAAATTGTTTGATTGCGTTTTATTTTAAATCTGTTAGTTGTTTTACTTACCAAACGCATTGGTAGAAGAGTCAAATGGATTGGCTGTAAAATAAATGAAAATTGTTCTTATTTATAATTATTGTTTCCTCACATAATTAAATCAACATACGGAAATTATGTAATTTTAAAGGTTTGGAAAACGTATTTCATTTCGGTTTTCTTGTTATTCGAAAACTGTTTTTATTTACTTGTTCATTACAGTCTATTTTTAAAAGTTACAGTAAATGCGTTTAAAAACACTAAAATGCTTAATTCTGAATTTGCAGAAGTGTGAATAAAAATCGTCTGCTAGTCTGTTTTCAAATTTGAGTAAACAACTACTAAGAAAATAGCATATTGTGGTGAAATCTCCTCATATAGTTATATTTAAATCATTTGACTCGTACTAAATAAAATTAGTTAGCTCCCCCCCCCAAAAAAAACTGTTCCATCATCCACTGTTTAAGGAATGACCTTTATTTATCTCATCGTTTGTGTTCTCATGAATTTCATTGTATTTCTTGATAACTGGGAATCAAAAAACATATCTATAATCAAACATAATAAAAATATTGTGTTTATTATTTAATATACCTCTAAACACACTTATGTTCCTATACCATATGTGTTACTTTAATCCGTATATCCAATATTTAATTTTAAAAACATTAGTTTGCTGTTCGCTTCCAGAGACCTCCATTTAAATGTCTGATCCAATTTTGATTTAAGTTTACTATTGCTTGTAAAATAATAATCATATACACTCATATGTATTCACACGCTGCTGGTTATACAAAATGCAATTCTGTGAGTTTATAATTGAGATAAAATAATTATTAAAAAATAAAAAGTCAGAAAGCAAAGCTTAAGAAATGAAACAGCTTATTGTTCGACTTGAAGAATTTGAAAAAATATATTTGTTATCTGTGAAGCACCTACAGATGATATAAACTATTACAACACACCTTGGCAAGGAAATAAATGTTTTGAATTACATCTTGGGATATGTCAAAAGCACAGTTTACACAAATTCATCTGTTAAAGAAGCGAGCTGTGTATGACGGTCCAGACCTTTGCAAGTGCTTAATGTTTTATATATTTTGAAAGTGGGCAGCAATAATTGTAACTGGTAAGAAAGGAAGAATCATTTAACTTTATAAACCAATCGCTCTGTTATGCAAGTTTTTGTTAAAACTTGATGCATACAAACTTGGAGGTAAAGAAAGACAACAAGCTCCTCAGCTTAAGATAAGTACCGATGTTTTTTTTTCATGTACCATTAAGAGGACGTAATACGCAGATGCTGAAGTATATTTTAGTTGTATTTTCAACAATTGCCAAATGGTAAGCAGAATCGTTATTATTCTTAGTATGACATACCATGTCATGCGTTTGTTCATTACTTAAGCTCCCCTTAAAATTGTAGTTGTCTAAAATGTGCCTTCAATTCAAGTATAACATATTGGATGCCATTTTGGAATCAACCTCTACAGTAAGCTGCGGCTTGATTGATTGAATATTAACGTCGCACTGTTCAGCTACACGAGGGCCTTTGGCGACTGAGCACGTAGTTTTGAACTATGGTCAAGTGACGTGGACGACACCTGAGATGGCACCCCTCTCCTAACTACCACATCACACCAACGGGAGGACATTTCAGCTCTCGGCAGGTATAACGTGCATCGCTGCCCTACACGGCGGGTCTTTAGTGGTACTAGGCTCGAACTCGTGACAAGGCAAGCCACGATCCGATACCACTCGGCTACCACGGCCAGCTAGCTTTGGCAAATGATATAGTTTGTTCTATATAGCTGTACAGCAATGTTTGGATTCTTGATAATGCAGGACACTCTAAGCCATGTGTCCAACATTCCTTTATTTAAACTCAAAGATTTTTGGGAGTGGTGCAATATTTCCTGACTGTTGATACGTTATTTCTCTTCAACTACATATTTAACATTAACATTACTTTGACTTTACTTTTTCCAGCATAATTATTGATTTATCGAATATGAAATCACTACAAGTATCATTTCTTAGTAATTTAAATATAGAAACTTGATCCTTATAGTTATCTTTATTCTTTGATAGGAATGACGAAAACGCCTTTCAGAAAAATAGCTGAAAATGCAACTTTAAAACTTTACAAACTACTTTAATTCATTTTTTATAACGATATTAGGCAATGATGCAACCGAACGTAGTTTACATGTTTTGCATACGGTGTTAATTATATGCTTTTGTAACTTTATCTTCGGTTACTTAAGATTTAGTGAATATAAATATTATTTAAATTGAAGTTAAAATACAAAATTTACATAAATAACCACCGAGTTAATTCAAAAATGTCTTACCGAAAGCATTGGCTGAAAGGTATATAAATATAAATAATTATTAATGGAAAACGTTTAATATCAAACATTTTCACAACAATAAACAATAAATTTATATTCCCATTTCTGTGATAAACTTGTACTTTAAATAATGTACATTTTTTATCAAAATACACCAAATAATATTTAAAGCATCCAACATAAAAAAGAAGAGATTAAATGAAGAAAAATAACTCTAAAAATTTATATTTCAATGGCCAATATTTTTTAATCTCGCTATTTTTTTAAGATATATTATGTATTTTTCTGGAAAAAAGTGGAAGTACTGCTAAATATGTATTTCTTATTAAACAAATCCTTAAGGTTTTGCATATATAATTAAAAGTAATTCTTACCAAATGCTGTAGAAAGAAAGTAGACTCATAAATTTGTTTGTTATACATTGCAGCATTAAAATTTGACTTGAATTTTTTATTTACGTTTTACTGTTTTTTTTTTCAAATTAACGTGAAACAATCACTTCCCAACATTTCATTGTGTATTTTTTGCTTATTTTTATGAAGCCAAATATATACATTTTCATTTCTATGATTTTTAGGAATTAAATGGTAATTTTTTTTTAGCTATATATATATATATACATTACACATAGTTTTAAAATGTAAACATTTTAATTTTTTCTATATACGTATTTTATACTTATTAAAAGTAAGCTAAAACATTTTAAGGAAAAACTACGTCACAAATTATGAAAATATTTATCAGAAAATATTTTATTTTTAAGTTCTGTTCGTTGTTCTTAGATTTTAGGATAGGGGGGGGGAGTTAATACTATTTTTTAAAGATTAGATAAATTGCATGAATCGTACTCTATATTTTCTTAAAAATCCATTATTTTATTATAACTATACTAAAATCTGTCACTGAAGTATGAGGAAAAAAATGGTAAACAACGCTATTTCTCAATCACTGTTTACGATCTGAAGAACAGTTTGAGTAAATATACATTGAAGATGTTATTTTTTCAATTTTTTTTAAATTTATATTTTTGCTAATACAATACAATTATAATCAGAAATCAAATAAAGAAAACAATAGTTACTGGTTGCATAGTTAGAAAAATAATATTATTTTTAGAATACATAAAAATGGGTATACGTAATTGGAAATTTAACGACACAAATAGTTTAAACTAATTTTAAGCTATTTTCTTATCACGACAATTTTATATCTTACATTTAAATTGCAATGCAAATTTTTATTTCATCTCGAAATAAGTTTTAACTAAAGTGCTCAAATGAATATAAAATAATGTCACACTGGTACTAACTCACTCAAAAATATTTATTTACTTACAAAACTGAGGATCTGGAAATAAGAATTGAACATCTAACTAAACATACAGATATGTAAACATGTAATAAAGTCAGACTATGACTTTTAAGTTCTATTTCAATGGATGTTGAAGAATAGCTTATATAATACACATTTAGTCAATCATAACAATCATGTTTGAGCTAAAAATATTCCTCTCTCATATATCTTTAATGTATTTTGTAATGTTAGAAAAATAAATATATTTTGTTAGACTGTTGTTGAGATGCTTTGAGAAAAAAGACTTTTGAAATTGGTTGAATTAAACTAGATGGTTTAGGATATTTCCTGCTGGTCATTATCTGCCTGATATCCCTAGACATATAGAAAAATAATTCTTATTTTCTATTTAATGGTTTAATAATCCGATATAAGATATCGTAAAAAATATTTGGCTTTTTTTGCAAACAATTTACATATGTGAGTTCTCGAAGCAATGTTTCAAGTATACGGCTAAGTTCGGAACCGTGATTTTTCAAAAGCGTATAAATGGATAATATTCATGATATTTAGTGTCACTTAGATTAGAAAATCTATACAAAATAGTTTTGAGAATATTATTACAATAAAAAACTATTTAAGTACAATATTTTGACAAAGAATGAACACAGAAAATGACCACTTTTCAAAATATACTTCTTTTGTGAAAAATGCTTCTATTATAATAATATTTTGCTTGTATATAGCTCAGACCTCTATACAGAAGCTCAACTAGAATTTTTGAAATATATAACTTAGAAGTGGGTTTATCCATGTTTTACGACAACAGATGGGATAAATTTTAAGAAAAAAACGCATATAATTATTTCAATGGGTTGTAACTCTGAAAATAATGTGAATTTTTCAAAACTCACAGTGGAACCTCTGTACAGAGGTCTGAGCTATATACAGGCAAAATATTATTATAATAGATGCATTTGAACAAAAAGGAGAGCATTTTGAGTAAAGGTTATTTTCAGTTAAGTTTTTGCCGAAATATTGTACTTAATTTTTTTTTTGTCAAAATGTCCTTAAAACAATTTTATGCATTTATTATAATCTTAGTGACACTAAAAATCATGAAAATTATCCATTTGTGTGTGTTTTTTTTAAATCACAGTTCCGAACGTAGTCGGATACCTTAAGTACTTGTATTATTAAAATTTATTTTACTATCTCACTTATTAGAGATCTCCGATGTAAATTACAGTTTTTTTTCAGTTTAATTCTTATCATTCCTGATATTCTTCCCTTGTTATTTTCAATACAATTCTTTTTATTCTATATATGCCTTTAATTCTTTACTTTTTCAAAAAATGAAATTCAAGAAAATTTCAGTGAAAAAAATACATAAAACATTAATGACAATGTCCATAAAATTACGAAAAAATGGTGCAGTTCTCATTAAAATGATAATATTATAGAGCTTCTAATATTTTAAATATTTTTAAAAGTATAAAAAAATGAATTTTTTAAAAAAATCTTTTAATATTAATGTATTGAAACAATCCACAATTTTCCTTAAAAGTACATTTAAAAAATATATATATATATATATATATATATATATATATATATATAATTTTAGTAACAAATAACTTTATAAAACATACTAAGTTTTATTTTTATTCAATTTATTTACAACTTCGTTCCTTTTTTGCTTAAGAAATTTAAATGTATTACGAGGAAGAAATGTATGACATTTAAAATTCGAAGATTTTTTTGTTTTAAAAACAATTATATTATATTATATATATATATATATATATATATATATATATATATATATATATATATATATATATATAATTAATTTTTCTTTCATTAAATCAAATATCCATTGATTTCAATTTACTATTCTTAAAACAATTTTATATACATTTTATATCTGAAGTGACGCTAAATATCATAAGTATTATCTATTTATACGCTTTTGCAAAATCACGGTTCCGAACGTAGTCGGATACCTTAAGGTGCCTGACTAGTGTAAAATCATCAATTTTGATGAACATGACAAAAAAAATTTTATTTGATAACTTTAATATTTGAATTTTCTTCTTTCTAAAAATACCTTACTTTTGCTTGTACTCCAATTATTTACGAAGTATAGCAGTTTTTATGTCAAGTGAGAACAACAAAAACGAACCGGAAGTTAGAAATCGAAACCGGAAGTATTTTGAATTTGAAAGATTTTTACTCTTTTTTGGAGTTCTATTGAATTTATTTATAAAATATTAATTTTGGTAACATTAAAACTGAATATGGTGATATTTTTTTAAAAATTATTTAATAGTTTTTAGTAAATTTTGGCAACAACTTTACAGGTTTGTTGTCATTTTTCGATTTGCTTATGTTCTAGCTACTCGATTCTTCTCTCCTCATTTAATTTATTATTTTGATATATTTTATGAAAAAACTGTCTTTCTTAAGACAAAATATTGATTAATTATGGCTAAATCAAGATCTGGGAGGTCTAAGAAGCGCCTATTTACTGGAAATCGTTATACCATTTGTGCTACTATTAATGAGAATGATAAAACATCTGAGCTTAATTCTACTGAATCCGCTAGTGCCAAAAAGTTGGAATCAAGCCATACAAGTTTGAAAATTTTCTCAGAAAGATTGTTTGAAACTTATAAAGACAATAGAATTGTCAGCTGGACAACTTTGATTTCATTTTTTGCCATAGTTTGTTGTCCTGATTGTTATTCTCAGGGCTTGGAACTTACAGAAGACTCTGTCAGTGGATTATGCTCACATATGTACCTAAAGTGCAAAAACTGCTCCTTCTTTAAAGGTTTCCCTACGACAGAGAAGATGAAAGGTTCTTGTCTTATAAACTCATCAATTGTTTTGGGGCTAAGGATAATCGGGAAAGGATTTTCAGCTGGCAAAAAGTTATGTGCTTTCATCGGTTTACTTTTCCTGTCAAAACTTGCTTTCCGCAATCAAGAAAGAAAACTGTTGAAAACAACTGAACGCGTTGCTCAAGAAAACATCAACGCTGCATTGAGTGAAATCAAAGGCTCAAATAGTTTCACTAAATGTGGAATATCCATTGATGGTACTTGGCAACGCAGAGGCTACTCATCTTTGAATGGGTGTGTAAGTGCCATATCAGTTGACACCGGTAAAATTTTAGACATTGAAGTTATGACGCAATATTGCCACATATGCGCGAAAGGCAATAGCCAATCATCGAAACATGTATGTTCGAACTATAAAGGTTTCGCGGGGAACATGGAGGTTGTTGGAGCCTACCGTATATTTGAGAGATCAAATGTGAGGGATGTACAGTACAATGAATACTACGGAGAGATGGGGACTCAAAAGGATATGAATATGTTAAAAACTTTTATGGAATTAATACACAGTAACCAAACTCGAGTGTATAGGTCATGTACAGAAACGTGTAGGGGGGCGGTTGCGTCAATTAAAAAAACGAAAGGTTTGGGAGGGAAAAATAATTTAACTGATAAATTAATCGACAGAATTCAGAACTATTATGGAATAGCTATTCGAAGCAATGTAGGTAATCTACAAAAGATGATCAGTAGTGTAATAGAAGCATTTTTCCACTGTGTATCTGGAAAAAACAATTCATTGCATGGACAGTGTCCTGAAGGATCTGAGAGTTGGTGTCGTTACCAAAGGGCAAAAGTAGCTTCGAGTCCCCTCAAAGAAATTGAGCAAGGACTTCCTAATAAAATTATAAACCAAATAAAGCCTACATATCTAAAACTGTGTGATGAAACTTTGTTAAAAAAATGTCTTCATGGTAAGACACAGAATTGCAATGAAAGTTATAACATTTTGTGGAATATTGTTCCCAAAAATATATTTATTGGACTGGAAACATTTCGTTTGGGTGCATTATTAGCTCTAATACTTTATAATTCTGGTTATGCTGGTATATTATCACAGTAATTCGAAATGTAAATGGTTCCCTTCCTGAAAGTGTTGCTCAAGAGTTATTTAAATTTGATAAACAACGGATTTCAACATCTTTAAGACATTCTTTACCGATTGCAAAATTGTCTCGAAAAAAAAGAAAAGCAGCTAGGAAAACAAAACGTACTAAGGATGAAAAAACAGAAGGCTTAGTATATTCATATGGAGGGTTTTAAAGTACTTCTTTGCAGGATTTTTATTCTAATTTATGATAACTTTTGTGATAAACAATATTTTTTAAGAGTTTTTTCGTGAATGTTTACTGGTAAACAACACAAATATATTTTGTATGATATATTTCTTAACTTCTAAAATAATATGGAATAATATATATTTGTTTTCTATGTAAAATGTTTTTATTTTTAATGCAATAAGGTTTTTCTAAAGTGCTTTTTATACGTCTAATCTGTATTTCGTAAACTGTGTACTTAGACTTTAAGAAAAAGCTTTTTGACACTATAAAATTGTTAAAAATATTAAAAGATAAGTTTGAAGAAAGTATATAATATTCATAATTGCTTTGAAAATGTTTGTTCTTTTGATATAGAGAGGTTTTAGGTTTTTTTAGCAGTATAGTTTTTTAAATTTTGAATTTTAAATCTTTAAATGCATTTTTCTCTGAAACAGATTTTTTGATAATTTACAACACGGTAAGCATGATATCTCAAAACGTTCTGTAGATAATTGTCTGTAATTTTGTGTAATTGTGCATTATTATAGTATGTATACTGTGACCTAGGGATTAAGAAAAAAAAAGCATATTTACCTTTTTTATAATTTTTTTTCTGTGTGATAAATGTGAAATTTTTGAAAAAATTGCATTGCGTGCACTTTTTGACTTCTAGTTCAGTAATAAATTAAAATTTTTCAAAGATATTAGGTCAATTCATTAGTAACTGTTTTTTGAGTAAAATTATGTGGGGTTTTTAAAATATTATGGATTAGAATTTATTTTACTATGTTTAACTTAACGTACAAATAACGTCTAATTTAAACCTAAAATTGGCAATATTTAAAAAAAATACATTGAAAGAATTTTTTTTGCTATTTTTATTAGTTTTCAGTTATAATTAAACAAAAAATGAGTTTAAAAATAAATTTTCAGCAAAATTTTAAAAAAATGTCTCCGCAACTAGTCAGGCACCTTAATAAAGTGATAAAAGAAAACATACAATGTCTGGATATAATTCGTTTTAAGGATAACTGAATATATTACGGGAAATTATATAAAATCAGTTAACAAGAAATAATGTTTAATCTTATAATTCAAACAAAATTATTCAGAAATTTTTTAGCGGATATGAGTGTTACAGATCAATAACACTTGATCACCGTTATTTTTGTTGGGGTAGCTAAAATCAAAATCGCGTTCTTGATTTCATTCAAACCTACTAATAAAAAAATTTAGAACCATTGTACTCTAAATAAAAATGTTGTTGAAATACTTTCAAGTCCTATATAGTTGACCGTTGTTACAAATTACGAGCAGCTATTGAATAATTTGTAGCGACTTTAACTAATGAAAGAACGTTGGTTGGCAAAATTAAATAAACGATAACGAAGTTTTGTGTTTTGAGAATTTATACATTTGGAAAAGAGCAAACTACTTAATTTATTGTGAATAAACATGTATGTTTTTAAGTAATTATAAAAATCGCATTTTGAATTATTTGCTTATAAGCAATACTTTTTTAAAAAATTAAAATAATTGTGAATTGTAAAATGTTATACACCTTACTTGGTAAAGCTGTAAATAGAAAGAATTACATATCAAAAGACAGTCATAAAATATGTAAGTCTAGATAGGCAATATAAATTTATGAGCAGAAATTGCCTACGAATAAAATACTTAAAATTACTAATAAATTCTTTTATGATACCTGTCTTTTGACGTATTACATAAATCAATATACTATAAATGATCTTTTTTTTTCTTTATAAGGAAAAAAAGTTATGTTTGAAATGCTATATTGTACATCTTTACTTGATCAGAATGTATTGAGCTCTTTTAAAATTATATTTAGTTACTTATATTAATTATTTTCTTGCCAACATTCTCATAATTATTTTTAAAGGCTTTTTTTTGTAATTTTATCCACTTGCGTTTAGGTGGTTTTGTCATTTATTTTATCATCATTAATTTCTGAAATCTAAATGTTAATGTAAGAATTATTTTAGTATTATTCTTACTGTTTTTTGTTAATGTTCATCTAATAAATAATTTTATATATATATTTATATATATTTCAGTTATGAGATAACAAGACTTCTTTTTAAAAAAAAATGGTTTTGTATTAAGAAATTTAGGATACATAACATTAGAAATAAGGATATAATAATTAATACATTAGAAAAAGTAAATAATTTAAAAGATTTGGTTTTATCTTTTTTTTAAAAAAAAATATATTCTTTTAAAATAAATTTATGTATCATGTTTATTTACATATAAAAATATATAAGTGCATCAATTGCATGATAAGAATATTCTTTCTCTAATTAATATATAAAAATGTTATAATTATTCATTAAGTTATAGTAGGGAAATAATTGCATTTTATAAATAGAAAAAATCATTAAAAAATCAGGTCATCCTCTAAATTATATAAACTCCTGTTTGTCAAAATTGCAACAACATGAAGGAAGCATCATAGTTAAATGAAATTTAAGACACAGTTGAGTGGTAATGGTACAAATAAATGATTACATTTTCAAACCAAACAAACAATTAAAAGAGACAGGAATTAGTATTTTGTGTGGCCACCACGCGCCGCAATAAGAGTTGCTACACGACACGGCATGGAGTTAAACAAATTTTTAATATCTGTCTGGGGAAGAGTATTCCATATTGTTCCAAAGTTCGTCTGTCGAAGCAACAGGACGAAGATCACGAGCGATACGCCGCCCAAGGATATCCCACTCATGTTCAATCGGTGACATATCCGGCGAATACGCAGGCCAAGGAAGAAGTTGTACCTGCTGCGAATCAAGATAGGATTTGACAGTCTTGGCGACATGTGGACGTGCATTATCCTGCTGGAATACAGCCCCTGGCAATCCTTGCAGGAAAGGAATATCTTAGGGCTGTAAAACTTCGTTTATGTATCGAGTACTGTTCAAATTTCCCACAATTCGTAGCAATTGGGATCATCCATGATATGCTATGGCACCCCATACCATAACTCCGGGTGTTCGTCCACTGTGGCGTTTGATAATGCACTCCGGAATGCGCCGTTCACCGGCATAGAGCCTGACTCGAATTCGGCCATCATGGTGCCACAAATTGAAGCGGGATTTGTCAGAAAAGACGACCTGCTGCCAATCAGCACGCCAGCTCCTATGCACATTGGCCCAGTGTAGTCGCAGGCGGCGATGGTTTTGCGTGAGAGGAATCCTGTATAAAGGAATCATTGTGCGCAGCCCACGCGGCAGCAGACGTCTCCGAATTGATGAAGCACACAATGAAACACGTGTAGCTGTTGACCACTGTGCTGCCAGTTGTCTAGAAAAAGCTGTGCGGTCCGTCTGAGCCATTCGCACCAGGCGTCTGTCTTCGCAAGCTGACGTCACATTCCGGGGTCCACCCACGGATTTCCGAGCTGTCCGACCCTCATCCGTCCACTGCTTCGAAACTGTTACGCTGCACACGAGCGGCTACTGCACGATAAGACAATCTAGCTTCACGAAGGCCGACGATTCTGCCCCGTTCAAACACCGAAATTTGCTCAAATTTCACTCTCTTTCATCGACGAGGCATAGTAAAGATTCAGTTAACGTTTACACTAGCATATAACCACCGATAATAATACACGCCTCGCGCGCGCGCTACAGCTGTCTATTTATATTCGGTTTGATCTACCCTTCAGAGGGCGCTGCTCAGCATACGCATGCGCTACCTGCCTGCAATTCTAATCATTTGCATATCATGCCCTACTTTACATTTCCTGAAAATTTCAGCTCACTCGCGTAGGTCCTTCGTGGTGTTGCAATTTTCAAAAACAGGAGTATACATTCCTTTTATAGTTGACTAAATTAAAATAAATTTGTCATTAAATTAAGGAACTATATTACTGGTTTTCGGTAAAGCCTAGTAAATTTCTTATAACCATAAATTAATACTTACGAGCAGCATTAACAATTGCTGAAATATATAAATAAATCAGAACATTGATATAATAAATTGTAATCTTATAATTAACACTTTTGGGTTAATTAAGCAATAGTAAATTAATCCAAAGTAGGCTTTTGAATAAAATATAATAAATCCTTGAACATAGAGATACAAAACGACGGCTGATTTTAATTCGCTGAGAACAATTGAAAGATATCTTATAGGTTATAGATAAAAAATTGAATAGTCATATGTCATAAAGTTATAAAGACATTTTAAATTTATTAAAAGTTAAATTTTTGGAAAACAACCAAAAAAATTAAGATAAATTTTTTATTTATTTTAATTATTTTTGGATAATTAAACAAATTCTGTTTTTTTATAGTACTATTTTTTATATATATATTTCCAAAGGCAGAGAGGTTTGACAATAAATATAAATAGTTTATTTCCACAATCGACGTCTCTCTTCCCAATATCGGTCGGAGATGGAAAAATGGAGACTGTGGTAGCCATCCACACACACATGAGTAATTGAACTCGACATATGAGGCAGTATGGATCAAACCCTAATTTAAACATGTTAAAGTAGGTAGCAAAAATTTGTCATTTAAGGTATCCGACTACGTTTGGAACCGCGATTTAAAAGAGAAGTACATGAATGGATTATTTTCATGATATTTAGTGTCATTTAGATGAGAATACAAGTATACTACTGTTTTAAGAACATTTTGACAAAAAATATTTAAATAAAATATTTCGGCAAAAAGTAACTTAGAATAATCTTTTTTCAAAATGTTCTGCTTTTATAAAAATGCTTCTAAAATAATAATATAAAGTAAAAAATTCTCCAGAGAGTCTGAACTACGATTTTTGAATTATCCACATTATTTGTAGAGTTACCACCAATTGATATAATTATAGACGTTTTTTTCTTAAAATTGCTCCCATGTGTTGTCGAAAAATATGGATAAAACCACTTCAAAGTTATATAAGATTTAAAAATTCTAGTTAAGCCTCTGAACAGTGGTCTGAGCTATATACAGGCAAAATATCATTATAATAGAAGCATTTTTTACAAAAGGAGAATATTTTGAAAACGGGTCATTCTATGTTCATTTTTTGTGAAAATATTGTACTTAAAAAGTTTTTTATTGTAATAATATTCTTAAAATACATTTATATAAATTTTCTAATCTAAGTGGCATTAAAAATCATAAATAGTATAAATTTATACGCTTTTGCAAAATCATGGTTCCGAACGTAGTCGGATACCTTAATAGGTATATTCCAGAAAATGTTGGAACTGAGCCACGCCTAGTCGGGGATGCTATCCGGGTCGAGATCCTTCCACTTTTTGCCATTTGGATTATGATTTCCTAAAATTCCACAGTGAGCAAGGATTCAAAGGAGGGTCCGGCTGTTCTAATTTTTTAATAGAAGTCTGACATTTCAATATATCTCAAGGAGTACTTTCTATAGATTTATTCAATAGATAACTGCTTGTAAGTCCAAAAGAATGATAACGTTTGATAATTTGTCAAGATAGCACATAAGCTGATCCAAGGTGACACATTAGCATTAATTTCACACGTATGTGCTGTTTTTGTACCGACAGAGTACCTACAGAGGTATAAAACGCGAAAATATTTTGTAAAATTTTCAACTGCAGCATTAGGCTGATCAGGGAAAAAGGACCCTTGAATAAAATTCTCTCAGCCAGTTTGGTTAGAATTAAAAGGTGTATATTATTTCCTTAGAGGGTGGGTACATTAACGTTGCACTGTTAGGCTACACGAGGGTTTTTGGTGACGAACAACGTATTTTTGAACCATAGTCAAGTGACGTGGACGACACCTGAGCTGGTGCCCTCTCTCGTAGCTATTACACTACACTAATGGGAGGACATTTCAGCTCTCCACAGGTCTAACGTGGATCACGGCCCTACACGGCGGGTCTTTAGTGGTACTGGGCTCGAACTCGTGACAAGGCCAGTCACGATCGGATACCTTGACCAATCGGCTACCGTGGCCATATTTTTTCTTTAGAAGAGTGTGTAAAACATTTTTATCGTAATATAAAAGTTTGGAGCTTAACTCACATCAACGTTATATTATCATAAATAAGTATTTAATGTAAATCATTTATATACACATTGAAGTAAATTAATATTCAAATAATAAATTTGAAATGTAATTTTAGTTCACGTTATAAAGATTTTTTTGGAGTAAACTATAGAAGATAAAATGCTTTTTTTTAATTTTTTAAGCTTATGTTATGGTTTATATTATACATTGTAATGTGAATTAATTACTTGTATTTATCATTTTTGGAACTCATATAACCCATTGTAATGTAATTGGAACTTCTAAGACTTGGAGATACACATGCTGTATCACATATTTTGTTCTTTTTCACAGCAATTATTACTTTTACTTTTACTCGTTTTTGTTACGATTTTTAGTGCACAAAAAAGATTCACAGTTCGAAAAAATTCTTCATTGACAAAGGGGAATGGACTTTCAGTTAATTGATTGGTGTAACAATTGTACTTCAGCAGAAGTAAACAAATGTAGTGCATCATATATACTACCTAATTTTTTATGGTTAATAATTAATGAAGCTGCTATTAATAACTACCTAAAAGAAACAGTATTATTTTAATACTCTTTTAAATTTGAACTTTATTTTAAATTGTACATTTATGTCAGAACTTAACTTATTAACGTTTACTTCGTTTGACAGTTTCATTTAAAGGATAAAAAACTTTCTATATCTCTAATACCATTACAAGAAGAAATATTTTTATTTTAATCAAACGATGCAATATTTGATTATTAAATATGTGTCAATTACTTTACTTTTAGGAGCGTAACACAGAAATTCGCTAAATATATTTGCAATATTAGATATATAATAAGAGTACATTATATGTTTTATTTATAATCGTTTCATGCTCGCAAATTCACTTTAGGTAATTTGAATGTTGTCGGAATAAAAAATTAAGATGGTTTTTTTTGTTTTTTTACACAGAAAAAAAATATTCGGATAGCTTTTATGTTAAAAATATTAAATAATTAAAAGAAAAACAACAACTGTAAGAAAATGCAGTTTTAAAATATTTCAGCTCTTTTTAGAAAAAGTAATAATTGTTTCCTTATGAAAGGTATATTTTAATCTTATACTACACAGCAATTGCTGACATTTATTTTATATAAAAATAAATATTTTCAAAACAATCAAACGCTGATAAATTAAAATTGAAATCAATAACACAATGTATAATATTTCTTATGTCAAGTAAATACTTTCTATATCAAGGTAGTTTAACTAAATTATTTTTTTATTTGATTCTTTTTTTATTTAACAAATAAATTTTTGAAAAATTGGAACTGAAATAGATTGAAATAATATTTATCGTCATGTGAAGCAGTGAAATTTCTAATGTTTCATAATCTACAATAATCTCGAACAATGTTTTTAATCTTAATTAAAATTTATATGTATTGGAGTACTTTAACATGCATGGGGACGGGATTTAAAATAGTCCAGAAAAAATTTTCCAAATTTTTTTACGAAAACTTAAAAATTCACATTGAAAACTTTTCAAAACGTTGAACATTATATTTCATTATTAAGAGAACTATCGTTCACCATTTTATTAAACAATGCAAAAAATGTATAGAAATGCCTTACCAATTCCAATTGCTAGAAAAACTAGATACATTGTAGAGCTCATTTCCTTCAAACCTCACCTTGATGTGGCCAAAATTGCGAAGGTACTAGTATCAGATTCTAAAACTTAATAGTGAAAACGTATGATTACATCACTAACAGGTGCATTGATTTATCTGAAAAGTCAACTATATAAATTTTAATGTAATATTTACTTTCCACCGATAGTATCTCTTAATTTTATCTCTATTATCTATCAACACATTCCGAAAGATTCTAGCATCATGAATGACTCTCTTCTTTTGGAACTGCCATAGTAATATTATCCTTTTTTTTTTCAAGATAGATTATACGAGAAAATAGGTTGTGTATCAATTGCTAAAATTTATTACATGTACTATAAATATTTATTTATCATTTTTGCAGTTTTAATAATAATAATAAGTAACATATACATTACATAAGTTGTGCGATTCATTTTTTAGAATTGATGTTACATATAGCGGTTTTTAATTTGTAAAAAATATTATTTTAATAAATAACATGTTTTCCATTATGTTTTTATTTTAAAAGTATATTAAGAGAAAACAAGGAATTAAAGAAATGTCCTTATTCTTCAAACAGTGATAGCAAGGATTGGTTAATAACAGATATTTTTATAACAAAATAATAGGTCTAAATAAGTTTAAATACCATTTAAGACGCTGCTACAATAAACTTTTATTCATAAAAAATGTAATTTCTTTCTTTATTTACAATAGATTTAACCAGGAGGTCTTGACACCACTTTCTGTTACCTACTGTCAGATTCTGGATTCTCCCGATTCGCCTGAGCCTAAAACTATCACATTTGTACCAAGTTCATTCTAATGTACCCCACACCAGATGTACATATATATAAGAAACCGTGATTTACACACTAATCATGATTTTTTTGTTTTTATTTCTCATGGATAGGGTTAAAGAAGAGCACTACAGCACAAGGAGGGAGGAACAAAAACACAGACAAAATAAACAAAGAAAGGGAAAAAAATAAAAATGGCGAGAAAAATCTATGCACTCAATAAGTCTCTAGCTTGTCAATAAAGGTCGCACAAAGAGGAGCTCTTTAGTGCTGGGCAGCGGAGAATGTGGACAGCTTCCATGTCCTCCCGAAAATCGCAGAGCTTGCAGAAGGAGGCCTATGTAACATGAATTATGTGAGGTTGATTCAGAAGACAGTCATGTCCAACGGTCAGACGAAACTCGGCAACTGCTTTACACATTGGCCACATGGGAAGATCTTTAAAATTGTTCCACCAGATCTTATTGGAATTCCTCTCAGCGTATGGCCTTGAAGAGAGATCATTCAACTTTTTCTTAAATATACTCTTTGCCTAATCATGAAATCTTATGAATTATAAGAACGACAGACGACACACGTTTCAATTTTTGTGAAGAGGCCCGCTCAAACTGGGTCTCAGAAAACCGACTACTGAATGGAGTGTCATGGAAAAAATAACTTCACGTTTTTGAACTATTAGTCCTGCAGACTTGAAAGCTATCAATAATGATTCTTTTGTTGAGTTGAGGTCCGCTTAAAACTATTTTTGAGCTGGTTGAAGGGAGTTCCGGTGATATTATAAGATAAAAAAAATACCGTTTTTAAACCAATAGATTTTTAGACTTGCAACACCATGCATGTTACTTTTTCTTAGTAGAAATCCACTAATAAGTGTTTGGTAGAGAAATACTCTGAGAGAAGGAGTTGTGCAGTGGTGCAAAACATACTTTCGCTTCAGAAATTCAAATCCTGTCCTTTTTAAATCAAGATGTGAGGGGTATAAGATTGTTTTAGAATGCAATCTATTGCTAAAGGCTAGAACTTAGATATCAAGAAACCGTAAAAATATATATACAGTCAATGTTAAACAACAACTCCTTTCACTCTGGTGGATACCGTATCTCCGTTAAAAATCCATAACCTTCTGATTATTATTTTATCATTATCGAGAAGAAGAAGAAATTTATTCTGGAAAATAACTGAAGAATCTAGATGGAAAACGAAGAAAGGGTTTACAAGGCAACGATATTAAAGAAGGATGAAAATAATAGATAATGGTTAAGACATTCATCAAGTTTAATAAAAACCATTTGCTTTATTTCATAATCAATTTAAGTTTGAAAAGTATTATACATTAAAATGTTCTAATAATTAAGAAATAGATTACTTTTAACCCTTTATCTACCGATTTTACTTATAAGTACCATCACTCAGAATAACCATTTTTATGAATACTCTGACAAAACAGAAATATTCTTTGAAATCCACTCTTCCAAGGCAGCACAGGTTCTATGACGAGTATTTTAGCGGGGAAGGTGAATAGTTTTATTGCAGAAGTTGCGGATTGCGAAGATTGTCATTTTTGTTTCGAAAAGCTTTATTTTTTTGTATGTTAATGAAGTCCTTAGAAAACGATTTGACTATTTATTTTAAGTGAATGGTGTTGTCCACCACACGGGAATAATAAAGATGACCCCTGATTTTAAAAACTTAGCAACTCTAATTTAGAAAATGAAGGATATAGACAAATGCTAGCAGCTTTGGGCGGCGATATCCTCTCTTAACGAGGGACAGCACAGGGAATGAGAATTACACAAACAAGTCGAAGCAATTAAGAATAGTCGGTAGGCCCTATACCGACAATGTTAAATTGAGCCAATTTAGGAACCTGTTTCTCAGAAAATGTTAAATATAAAAACTTTAAATTGTAGCTGTATAATAATTAGGCTTTTTTAATTAAATAATGGTAAAATGTTTCAAATATATTGTTTACTTTTTTCAAAAAAAGTCATCGTAAAAGTATCGCTTTGAAACTTGGGAAAATTGTCATTTTTTACGAAAACTGCTTCTGAGCAAAATATTTTGGGAAAATCTCCAAGAAAGTAGCTCCATTATATATAGTTACATATTTTTTATGTGCAGTAAAAATTGCAAGCATGTTAATTTTTTAGATTCTTTGAAAAAGGTACACGCAGTTTGAAAACAATAATTTTGAGATAATTGCATTTTAAGTGTAAAAAGGCACTTAATCACAAAAATAATGAATTACAACACGTATTTGCCCTTTTTTATTAAAAATTAGTATCTTCTTAATTTTTTAAGCATAAAATAGGAAACAAAAAAGCCTTAAAATGTTCAGAAAATACATATATAGCAATTTTCAGTTTTTTGTTCAACGATATTTTTTTAGTATTTTGCATCAATTTTCACAAATTATGTAACAATATGTGAATAATTTTTAGCTTCAATGCATTACAAATGTCAAATTTGACCTTATAACATCATAGATATAAAGTAAACATGTATCAATATGTAAAAGTGATGATTTGAGAATATGTGATTTTACGATGTTAGAAAAATTTCATTATGGATTTGTATGTTTCCATTCAAACACAATTTCTAAAAGTTTCAAAATTCAAAATTTTCTCTTAACTGTACAAATGATTTCTAAAAAAGTCAAAAATAAAACTGTTTTTTTATGTTTCTAAACATGAAATTTGTGTATTTTTTGCATGCAACAAGCGTCTCCCAACGACAAAAATTATTACACATCTGAGTTATAAATAGTTAGCTATTATTGAAATCACTTTGAATATTAAATCTTAAAAACTTGTCTAAACAATAAATAAACAATAATATTTGCAATGAAGAGAAATATTTAAAATATATTGTTTAGTTTTCTCAAAAACATGTAACATAAAAATATCACTATGAATTTTCAAAAAAATTGACGTTTTTTGCACGATATATGGACTCTAGTCAAATATTTTTAAAAATCCTCAAAAAACTCACAGAAATATATATAGTTACATATAAGTAACATGATGGAAAATATTTTATGTACATTTATACCTTATATTCTGAGAAACAGACGAATACATTTTTAAAAACATCATTTTTGAAAAAATGGAATTTTAACTATAAAGTGCCACTTTATCACAAATATAATGAATTGCAGCATGTATTTGTCCCATTTTCTAAAACATTAGCATCTTCGCAGTTTATTTTGCATAAAATAGTAAACAAAACAGTCTTAAATTGCCCAGAACAGCATTTTTCAGTTTTTTTAACGAGAAAACATCAAAATTTTCTCACATTCTGAATCAATTTTTAAACAATTTGTATCTTTCATACATTACAGATATCAAATTGGAACAGAAAGCATCATAAATATAATGTGAAAATATATCAATATGGTTTTGGTGTGAATTTGAGAAGGTACTACGTTTCTTGTTGTTGCAGACAGTTTCTAAGTTTAAAACTTCAAAATTTACTTTAAACTGGACAAATAATTCTAAAGCAGACAAAACAAAACTGCTTCTATGTTCTTAAACATGAAATTTATGTATTTTTATGTATGTAACAAGCTTCTCGCAAAGACAACAAACATGACATTTAATGTATCTTCTCATACCTTTTCCTCAGAAACTATTAAACATAAAGACTCAAATTTTTAGTTATATTAATTAGACTTTATATTTAAACTAAAGTAATTTTTTTAAATATAATAATTAGTTTTTTCAAAGATAAACTTTTAGTTCACCGAACAATTATTATTACGAATTTATTAAAAATTGTAATTTTTTTGTTATGATAACTGCTTTATATTTAAATGTTTTTAGAATATTTCAAAAATGTCACTTCAGTATACAGAATTGCATTTAAGAAACATACACACAGTAAATTTACACAATTTTATAAATATAAATTTTAAACATGCATACAGTAAATTTACACAATTTTAAAAATATAAATTTTAAACATGCATACAGTAAATGCACACACAATTTTAAAAAATAAGTTTTTGAAAACATAAATTTTTATAAAAAATATTACCTTTGTATTGAATTTAATCCAAATTTTTGTATCACATAATTGTAACTTCAAGTATTTTTGAAATATTTTTAACGTTTTTCTAAGCCTTTTAAAGTTTTATTTAGTTATTATTACTGATTATTTAAACTAAATTTAAAGTGAAGAACAGGTTTAAATTTAGGTAAAATCACTAATTATTAAATATAACATTCAAATTAAAACAACGCTTCCAAATTTGGCACAAATTTTTTTGCATATCTAACACAGTTAAATTTGCAGTGACTATACAGGTATCTAATGCGTATTAATAAAAATAAATTGAGGCTTTGAAACTTTGCTCCAGATTTTAAAAAAGAATGTTTACATTTTCATCTGTCAAATGGGCGTGGTTCATAAGCTGATTATTTTTTAAAAATCATTTTAAAGTACTTCTTATTCATGTATAGGCTTGTATGTTATATCAATGGAAAGCTCCCGATTTGGGGATTATAGAAATATCAAAACCTCAAAATCGATCTTTAAAAAGTTATTACCCTACTGACTGGTTTTAAATTGTGTCCTTCGCATGAAAGGTAAATAAAATATATGGCGTTGGTAAAAGACATGACAGTAAAACTGAAAATTTTACACAAAATACAAATAAAAAAGAAATTGTAAATAATAAAGACTGAATATAAATTAAATATAGCATATAAATGAACCTACCAAAAACATAAATAATTAAAATACAGTTTGAATAATAATATACATAATGTTTGAATAATAATAAACATACAGTTTGAATAATAATGAAAATATAGCTTAAAAGTTAGCTAACAGATTAAATTTCCCAATGTTGAGAATTTTGTTTATGTTTTCCTCTTAATTTTCAATGTAGTGATTAAAAAATATTGCATGAATAAAGCTTTCAATTATAACGGGGCAGATAAAGAGTTAAGAGTTAAACTCAATGAATTGGCATTAAAATTTTGGGTCACAGTCAATGTTACTTATTTCAGTTCATTTTCCTTTTTGTTTAATTTTGGAAATTATTTGAATGGCATGTTTTCTATTCCTTTTTCTAGTACTATTTCTAAAATCAGAACTAAAACACATGGCAGTTTTTCTTTGTATTTTACGCAATAAAAAACTTAATAACCATCGCAAGGCCAACCGTCTGAACTTTAAGTTAGAAAATATAAGTTAATGGTTCTATAAAAACATTTTACCCGATATACTAGTATCTATTTCCAATATGCCATAAATTATACTTAAAAACCCTAAGTTTAACAGGTAAAGAAATAAAATTAATATCATAATCCTTTGAACGATTTTATATAAATACTACTTAGACGAAGCCTCTATTCGTGAAACCATAAGAATACTTTAAGAACAGTCGGTATGGTAAACACACCTTCCAGAAATCGATTTTGAGATTTTGATATTTCTCAAATCTCCAAATTAAGTCCTTTCCAATGATATAACATACTAGTCAATTTTTGAATTAGAAGTATTTTAAAATGTTTTTTAAAAAATAATCAACTGATTTGAAACGCCTACTTTGACAGATAGAAATGTAAACATTGGCCTTTTAAAACTGAGATGCTCTTGCAAAGCTATTATCTGTTTTATTTATTCCCACGAAATTAACTGTAGAATAACTGCAAGTGTAACCGTTAAGGTTGTTTACCTATTTTTGGCGCTTTCGAACACGTTGTGTTTGAGCACTTGTCGTTTATCGATACTTAAAATTTCTGAAATTTTGAAATGTCAAGATTACAAAAAGTTTTCAAGAAACGCAAAGGTAAGTATTATCCACGTAAGAATACTATTAATAGCAAAGTAAGTACCACTGATTGTAAATTAAATGCTCAAGCTGAACATGCACATGATTCAAAGCAGTCATGTGCAAAAGAAAAGAAAATTCCCGATTTAAATGAGAGTTTTTCTTCTTTTGGTGATAGCGTAGGTATTTTAAATGCAATCATGAATTTGAATATTCTTGCTTTCGTTTTCAAGAATGAAGTTCACTGTAAAATGTGCAACAGTGGTTTAGACATGCAAGTTTTAAAAGGTAAGTCTGGACTGGCTATTACGTTTGTCCTGAAATGTTTTGCTTGTCCATATCGTGTAGAATTCTCTTCAAATTTTCATGAAGGAACACAAATTGCTACAATAAATACCAGGTTTGTGTATGCTATGCGTTCAATTGGAAAAGGTGCAGAAGCAGGGAGAATGTTCTGCGGCGTAATGAATCTTCCGCAACCACCTACAAGGTTTGCTCTTTACGGTAAGCGAATTTTAAATGCTGCTAAACTTGTTTATGAGGATTCAATTCAAAATGCTGCGAAGGAAGCTATTTGTGAAAATGAAGGTAACAAAAATTTAGCAGTAGCTGTAGATGGGACATGGCAGAAGCGTGGTTACACATCCTTGAATGGTGTAGTTACTGTGACCAGCATTGATACAGGTAAGGGGATAGATGTTGATATTCTTTCGAAATATTGCGCTTGTAAAAACTTGCCTTTTCATGAAAAGGATTGTAAAAGGAACTACGTTGGATCTAGTGGAGCGATGGAAATCCAAGGTGCGTCTAAAATTTTTCAACGGTCATTATCTTTACATAATGCCCGATATATTACATACTTGGGAGATGGGGATTGCAAAGCATTTGATGCGGTAAAAAAGAAAAACCTTTATGGAAATGAATATCCAATTGAAAAATTGGAGTGTATTGGCCATGTAATGAAGCGCATGGGAACAAGATTACGCCGATTAAAAGCTCAATTGAAAGGGCAAATCTTGTCAGACGGTAAGTGTTTAAGTGGGAAAAATCGTTTGACTGAACATGAAATTGATAACTTGCAGTCATACTATGGATCAGCTATTCGGAGAAATCACAGCAGTGTTCAGAATATGCGGCAAGCTATCTGGGCCATTTTTCTGCATAAGTTATCAACTGATGAATATCCTCAACATGGTTTTTGTCCCATCGGGGAAGATTCATGGTGTGGATTTGAAAAGGCTGAAGTATCAGGTAAGTCTTACAAACATAAAAACAGTCTTCCGGTCGCTGTTGTTGAAGCAATGCGTCCTATATTTAGAGATCTTTCCCATCCTGATCTGTTGAAAAAATGTTTGCATGGAAAAACACAAAACCCGAATGAAAGTTTTCATAATGTCGTTTGGTCACGTGTTCCCAAAGCAACATTTGTACAGATTGAAACACTTTCACTTGGTGTTTATGATGCTGTTTGTTCATTTAATGATGGTAATGTATCGAAATTAAAAATGCTTCAAAAACTGGGCGTAGAACCAGGGGAATTTTCAGTAAGTGCCATGAAACTTCTCGATAGGGAAAGACTAATGAAAGCAATTTATGCTTTTTCTAGACGCTCGAAGAAAATTAGAAAAGATAAAAGAAGAAAAAGAAAGAAAGAAGATAATATTAAGAAAAATAAGGTAAAAACCGGCTACAGTGCAGGATCTTTTTGATGAGGTAAAAATTTATACAAAAGCTACTGTGTTTTCTAATTAATATATTTTTCAAGTAATCTGTTCTTTTTTCTTTAAATCTACTGTATGCATGAATTGGAGACTTTTACTATATATTTCATACATATTGTTGTGTGTTCTTATTCTTTATGCAAAATTTTTTAAATATTTCTTTGACATTTTTCACTAATGAACACATGTCGTAACACAGAAAATGACTATTTTTATTAAATTGTGTATTCTTTTTTTCTATAAATCTACCATATGCATGAACTGGAAATTTTTACTATATATTTCATATGTATTGTATGTTTTTATTAAAAAATTTTAAAAATATTTCTCAGACATTTTTTCACTAATGAACACATGTCGTGACACAGAAAATGACAATTTTTAATAAATTGTGTATTCCTTTTTCTATACTTCTACTGTATGCATGAACTGGAAATTTTTACTATATATTTCATATGTATTGTGTATTTATACAAATTTTTAAGCTTTGGTGTTCAATAGTTTTTTAGTAAAAGGTTTATATATAAATATCTAAAAATGCAATGCCTTTTTTCGTTGCACATAGCTTGTTACATATACAAAAATACATAAATTTCATGTTCAAGAAATCTGTTTTTATGTTTTTGTTGTTTTGAATACCATTTACCAAATATTTAAAGAAAATTTTTAATTCTGCTGCTGTAAAACATTGTGTTAACAGGTGAATATATAAAACACTAATGAAACTTTTCGAAATAGTGTATAATCATGTATTACCAAAGCCATATTTTCATGTATTGACACATTTTCACATGGTATTTATGATGCTTTATAGTCAAAATTTGATGAAAGTAATGTATCAGAACTGAAAATTCCTCAAAAATTGATACAGAATTTGAGTAAAATAATTAAACGCTAAAAAATACCTCGATAGCTTAAAAGTGAAAAATGCTATAAATATATTTTCTGAGAAATCTAAGTATAAGAAAAAACTAAAAAACCTTAAAAGTAATAGAGAATAAGCTAATATTTAATAAAATAGGGCAAATACTTGTTGTAATTCATTATTTTTGTGATCAAGTGCTTTTTTACACTAAAAATGCAATTATCTCAAAATGGTTGTTTTCAAACTGCGGGTACAGTTTTCTTAGAATCTACAGAATGAGTGCTCATGCAATTTTTACTGCACATAAATAAAATGTAACTCTATATACTAAGCTTATTTTTTTGGAGATTTTCCTGAAATATTTTGCTGAAAAGCAGTTATCGTAAAAAATTTGACAGTTTTCAAAAATTTCAAAGTGATACTTTTACGATGAATTTTTTTGAAAAAAGTAAACAATATATTTTAAATATATTTACCAGTATTTAAATAAAAAAGCCTAATTAATATACAGACAAAATTTGAAGTTTATATATTTAACAGTTTCTGAGAAACTTGAACCTAAAATGGCTCAATTTAACATTGTCGGTATAGGCCCTACCGACTTCCCTTAAATGTATGAGACTATTAAGCACCAGTTATGCTTATTATTTTCCAAATAATAAATAATTATTCATTTTTTCATTTGAAGTTATCTGAAGCCTGTAAGACTTAATTAAAAGAACATTATTTATTAAAGAAATTGAAAAGACACAAATAACAACATCAGTTTTTAATCGTTTCTTTGAGAAAATAATTGCAATAAAACTAACAAATAATTTTTGAGACCAGCCAAACTTTTTTGTTCGAATTATCTTACTTCAAAGAGGATTAATATAACTGTTAACAACAATCTATTTATGTGTATGTTTGCTTGAAAAAGCTCTATTATTAGTCCATATGTTTCTTCTTTAGAAATTGTAACAATGAAATAAATAAAATATTAAAAAAAAGATATCTGAATGAAATATCAAAATATGGATAATGCATTTTTAATGTCTCTCATTTAGAAGAGAATGCCATGCTATTGAATTTTTTTTCTTCTTTTAATAAAATGATTGAACAAAATATTTAATTTTTTTAAGAAATATTAGATGCTTCTGTTTGCAAAGATATGCGAAGAGAATGAATGCCACCAAATAAGTCGTTAGACTTTATAAATCTACGAATATAGATTTAACCCTCCAACTGGACAGAACGGAGTTTTCCGCCCTACTAAAGAGGCTTCGAAAATGGACTGCACGGATTTTTCTGCCTTCAAGTAACGTTTTCAAAAGCAGATTAGCCGCACTTTTCTGAAATCCTTTCCCCCTTTTAAGGTTTAACATCTTGAAAGATAATGATGGACGGAGGGAGCAACACAGCAGAAGTTTTATGGCTCGCAGAGAACCCCGTGTTTTGACCCTGGGGCAATCGTAAAAATCGGGGAGAAATTTCTTTAGAACCCAAGAAGTGTCTGTTTCCTAGCTTGTATTTTAAAAGTTTCCAAAAGTCCCAACGCATAAGTAAAATATGTTACAATTCCCTTTTGATTTCATACTAATTTCAAACTGTAACAAGTTGGGGCGTGTCAGGGCAATCTGCTATTTTATATAGTTAGACAAATTATCTTTTTTTAAGTATATTCTTTCGCTTCATTTTTCTTATTTTAATCAAAGCTTTCAGTTTTTGAAACATGATTATTTTATTATAAGATACCGAAAAAATTAATAAAACACCAAACTCTTTAAAATTTGGAACCTTTTCAATTTTCCAACCACTAAAAATGAATAAATTTAAACTTCATCAAATCATTTGAAACATTTTCTTACACTTTGATAAAAATAATAACGGAAAAAAAATTAATTAAGATTTATTAGTTTTTTTTTTTTTTTTTTTTAGATTTCAAAGCCTAAGTGTTCAGGGAAGTTTAAGTACAGTGTGTGTGTGCCTGGTTATATATTGTTAAAATACACCGAATTATATTTGAATTTAAAGTGCTTGAACTTCAGTTTACATCAAAGACAACATGAATGAAGATTTTCAGACATTTTTTTTATAACTTGAATGTTTGAATAAATGGTAATCAAAAATATACGGAAACATTTACAGTAGACATTTATGCATATAAATAAACATAAAAATCAATTTTAAATTCGAGCTATTGAAAAACATTCGAATTATATATTGTTCAAAAATATCTATTTATACAAAATACCTCAACATTTATCTTTTTTAAAGGCTAACTGAATAAGTAATTAAAATCTGGATTTGTTTTGAAATCTCGACCTTATAAAGCTAGAAATTTTATACTAGAAATTCCATTTGAAATTTCGAAAAAAAATGCATCGCGCGGTTAAAAATTATTTACCATAAGTTTTAGCAATTGTTTGAGTATAATAAAAATTTCAAATTTTATTATATAGCTTCTTTGGTATCTTTTAATATATTTCGGCCACGGTAGCCGAGTGGTATAGGTATCAGAACGTGGCTTGCTTTGTCACGAGTTCGAGCCCAGTACCACTAAAACCCGCCGTGTAGGGCAGCGATACACGTTAAATCTGTCGAGAGCTGAAACGTCCTCCCGGTGGTGTGGTGGGGCAGTTAGGAGAGGGGTGTGCCAGCTCAGGTGTCGTCCACGTCACTTGACCATGGTTCAAAATTACGTGGTCTGTCGCCAAAAGCCCTCGTGTAGCTGAACGGTGCAACGTTAATATTCAATCATTCATTTAATATATTTCGAAGATTTCATACAATTCGGTTGAAAACCGCATGCTAAGAGCAAAAAATATACTAAAAAAATTGATGAATATACAATTACAATAAATTCTTACATAGAGAAGCAAAACTGAAAAGCTAAAGCGTAGGAATAAAAAATTTTGAGTATATCTGAAGTAGTTTTCGAAATATTTATTTTAAAAATTAGAAAATTTGTGTGCGTTATGTTATACTTGATATTAATTAAATGGTTAAAATAATCTGTGTGTTAATATTAGTCATGTAATCGTTTGATGACACATTCATATACTAATAAAAATTATCATGGTCATTGATGCGAATGTCAAGAATTTTATGTAATTTTAAATTCAGACATTAAGATATTGATGTAGAAAATGTAAAACGACCATTTAAAATACATGAAAAATGCGGTCTGCTATAAAATGATCTTGACAAACAAAATCCGGCATTTTCACTTACTATGGCAGAGCCGGCTTAGTCAGGGGCGATCTGGAAAAACAGAGAGAGAACCGCGGTTTTGATGGATGCCGCTCTAGCTTTTAAAGCTCCAAGGAAAAATTAAATATATATATATATATATATATATAAATTAAAAATGCAAAAATAAATCTTGTAATTTTCCATACATTTTTATAACAACGAATTGTGGAATTGGCTTCCAATACATTGTTGTGTTTTATAATATCTAAGGTAACCAACCCTACTTTAGATAGATTTGTACTACTTTTTCGTAACCGTATTCCTTTTAAAATTAATTCGTGCAGCCGAAATACACCTTTTGTACCCTTAAAAATTTATGTTAACTATAACGGTTAATTTTAATTTATGAACTTGTGAAATGTTCATAATTAACCATTTCCGTCTAAACAGTTTACATGAAGGAAAAAAAAGTTTGGACTCCCTCATTCATTAGGGATTTATGTTAGATTCTAACATTAAATTTTATTTTTCACCGAAATGGTTCGCGTGGTAGTGTATAGTGCTTCCACACAACAGGTCTGGGGTTCTATTAACGGGCTGCGCATGGTCGACTCTGCCTTTCATCCCCGCTACATTGTGTCGATAAATGAGTACCAAGCTTGCTTCGGGTCTTAAACACTGAAGGTCTCTCTTCAGACAGACCACAAAATCGGGACATCTGTTCATGCACCTCAGCGTCCAATGGTCACGTGTATTATGATGGGCATAGTAGTTCCTGACCCTCATGGATTGTTGTGCTTCTGAGTTTGAGTCTTAAGTTTGAGGATTACCTCACTTTGGGGATACCCCTTAGATAAACATGTATTTCCACTCATTTGCAATTAAACATTTTTCTTTCAATTACGTTTATTTCAGAAGGAAGTTTGATTTTTCAAATGTATTTGCTTAATAACATGTATATTTGTGTATTATATTAAACCTTTGATCAATCCAAAATTATATGCTTTTAGCTCCTCTAAAAGCTTTTAAGATTTTACAACTGATCTTACAATCCATATATGTTTTATAGTAGTATATTTAAAAATGATAAGGACATTTTTACGACTGTGTGAGCTGTTATGCCTCGTTTATGAATATAAAAAAATTCATTCAGCTACAGTTTTTAAAACGTACAGAAATAAGTGGAGCAACAGGATACTTACATATTATGAATATTTTTGACTGCAGTAAGATATATTTATATTTCAGTTTCTTTACAATTTGAAAAGAAGTTGTAAGCCATTTTGCGAATAGTTTGATATTGAGTATAAACCCATAGGTTGTTTAATATTGTAAAGTGTTTTACTTTGATACCAGCTCACATTAAATTAAGGCTCATTTGCAGTTATATGATCAGCTTCAGTGATATTTAAATTTTCAAAAATAGTCTACACGTACGAAAACATTCTTTCACAACCGCACACCACATGTCATACTATTTCTTCCCTACAGCAGGACATATTTGTGAATACTGAAAAATTTAATACAGGATACATTTCCAAGTGTTAAATTTGTTTTTAAAATTTGGTATGAATACATTATGGAACTGTCGGTTAACTTCACTGAACAAAATTGTTTTAAGTGTACTGTTTTGAAAGACAAGATTAATTAAGGAGAACTTTTCTCACAATAGAATTTGTAATGACTGAATTGTGTGAAAATGTAGTTATCGATGTGTGACATTTTTCCTTGTAATAAAAGAAACAGAAAGATAAGAAATTTAACTTGAGTAGAAAATGGTTAGAAGTACTGTCATGCGCATTTGAAGAAGTATATCCCCCATTAAAATTAAAAATTATTGACTGAATGTTTGTTATGTCCATCACAAATGTCGATGTAGAAAAGATATTTTTATTTAATACAAGGAGTTCGAAAAGGAGAGCACTAGGAATGAAAATTTAGATTTTTTCCGAAAAATAGTCAGTTAACATAAAAATATCATTTATATGATTTAAATTTAAATAAATTAAAAGTATTGAAATCATTTTTTATGTTATTATAAATTAAAAATATAATTGAATAGAGAAAGATCTGTTTTATTTCATAAATATATGCACCATTAATTGTTTTATTGTTTAAAAAAAAGATAGGACCTTTACTCTTTTTACCTCATAACTTTTTTTAAAAAACAGGAAATTGAGCGCGTTTTCTTACTCTCATATTCAAAAATGAATACAGGATGCTTTTTTCTAGTTCAAATCGCAATACCAAAATATATATTTTTTTAATTTTTAAAAAATGACAGAAAAATAAATTTTGTTTGAAAAAAATATAACTATTTTTCAACTTTTAACACGCCATTTTTTTCATGTTTTTTTACCCTGCATTTTAATTTAATTTTACTGTGACTGAATCTATGGGGAAAACGACAGAGTGGATCTACGGTTTTCATACAAGATTGCCCAAGGCAACAACAGCTAGCTGTAAACGATTGCTATCCTGAGTAACGATTAATCCTGGTTCTTACTGATTAAAGACGCCGAACCAAGTCATAAAGTTCTCCCCTTTCGACCACCTAAGTTTTAAAAGGGGGAAAGAATTGAAGTCTGTTGCGTTTTTTAAGGGAATAGCAATATAAGAGTAAAACGTTTTCGGAATAACTTTTCAGGAGGAAGGTATCCAGTTAGAGGGTTAACAAAAATGTTTTGCTTTAACTTTAATGTTCCAAATGTGCTCAAATTAGAATTAATACCCAAAATATTCAAATTTTGTTCGTTTAGATAAATTCACAAATAATTGGAGATACATATGCATGAAATCAGATAAATTTATAATTATTCGTTTAAAAATGACAGTCTGAAATCTCAAATGTTCTTTAAATTTTTAGAAAAAGTCATGTTAAATATAAAAGAATTATTTTTTATGAAAATTACATAAAAAAATTAAATATCAGTAAAACGAACACAATCTATAAATGCAGTTTTTCTATATATTCACTGAATTCGGTTTCCCCATGCAGGATAGTGCTTGACAATTAACAAATAACAACCAAATAAAATGCTTAGATTATACAAATATCTTCATAATTTATATATATATATATATATATATATATATATATATATATATATATATATATATATATATCATTATCATTACATGTTAAGGAACTAAAAACACCCCAGATATAATCTAGTTGAAAAATTGAATACCTAATTTGTGGATGCTTTAAAAGTGTGTGTTATAAAAATACAACACAGATTTTTTTATGATATTTCAAAATCTGCCAATTTATATGCATAAAAATTTCCCTCATTTGTAATGTCTAACAAATTCTTCACAACTAGAAATAACTAGATATTTGAGTTTTAGATAATTACTTCAGTTTCTAGAGAAATATTTGTTTAAACGTCTTAAGACTTTGAAAAAAAAAAAAAAAAAAAAACATGCTTGTGAGTACATATTCTATAGTAAAGTTTCATTGGCATGATAATTTAAAGAACCACAAAAATAAGTAGGAGCAAATAATTATTTTTTATTTCCTATATCTAATAAAGCAAGTTAGAATTTGCCAGTTTTACAAATATTTAATAAGTTGCTTTCAAAAAACATATTTTTTAAAAATTTATTTCTGTTGTTGGCGTGTGAAAGATGATGTCATTTAATGTTTTGTGCTAGAAGCATAAGATTGGCGTTAATAGTGCAATATGAACATACAAATTATATTGTTATTGATTTACATTTTGAAATGTCGTTAGTTAATAATGCCTTTAAGTCAGTGCTTCTCAAACTTTCAATACTGGCGCCCCCCTTTTCAATCACAATTTTTATCGCGCCCCCCCCCTTATACATAATAATTTACTGAAAGCAATAATAATGCACTCTTACGATAAAGCAACAATATTTATTATAAACCGTACAAATTCATGACATAAATATTAAATTTTGTATATGTTACTTTTAAGCAAAAAAAAAGTTTAGTAATAGGATAATTTCTTAAATTATTTTTCCTTTCTCTGATTTTTAAATTGGAACATATTACAAAATGCGGTGGTTGCTTAGAAGACAAAATATAGATATCAGCTAAATATAGAAAATGAACTCAGAGGGTCAATTTCTTATCTTAAAACTCCTTTCAAAAACTTTGCTCTGTAAGACAAGCCCATGGAAGTAGCTAATTATTATTAAACTTGTTCTTAATTTAGTATTAATTAATTAGTCATAAAATACTCTGTGCACCACTCATACATTAAAAGCAGTGTTCCTTAAACTTTCAATACTGGCGACCCAATTTTCAATCATAATTTTTGTCTCGTCCCCCTGTACAACAATAATGTATTTACTGCAATAAAAATGCACTTTGAGAGAGAGACGCTAAAGTTACAATACGATCTTAATTATAAACTGTACAAATTAATACGATAAGTATATTAAATTTTGTGTATATGTAACTTTTAAGTAATATATATTTTAAGAAAATTACTTAAAATATATATTACCTAGAATTATGTTATTTTCTTTTTCTCTAATTTTTAAATTGGAACAGATCGCAAAATGATGTATTTAATTAAAGATTTATTTCCTTCAGCATATTCATTTCTCAAAGTACAAATGTCATTAGCAAAATAGTCTAGTCAATGTCGCTCTCTATCATATCCATCACATCTGGCATTATAGGGTACGTTTGCGTGAGTCTGAGCAACCTATCGGACGTCTGCGCAAAATATGTAAAAATGCTTTTCCTCGTACAATTCCAGTCAGTTTTGGTCGACTCGATACTCCTATAGCTACCGAATCTAGCTTGAATGTACATTTTTTTAATTTCCACGTTAATTGTAATTCACGGTAATTAAGTATTTACGGCAGTAGATTAAAACAATATCATACATACATTTTTAAGTCGTAAGCAAACATTCGACCATAATTAAGAATCAACAAGTACACAGACGAACGAGCATGGTTCCGAAAATTAAATCAAGGCGATCTTCTCAAAAATACTTAAATTTTGGATTTACAACTACTGAAGTAAATGATGGAAAAAAAGCCCCAGCTCGATATGTGTTAAAACTTACAAATCTGTAGAACAACATATGAAAGTTGTTTTTAAAACATGTAAAATCATTTAGCTATGTTGGCAAAGAATTTTAAAAAGTATTTTCTGGATGAGGACAGCTAGGTAGCAAGATACGAGTGGATTAGGGATCTATTTCAAGATACTTCAGAAGGGCTCTCAACTTCCGAAGAAGAAATCTTCATAAATTTCACATCCAGTGAAAAATTAAAAGGCAATTTTGTAATAAATCGCTCTTTGAATTTGGGGTAGAGGTGGATGAGGAATTATCTGTACTGAAAACAAAAGCACTTCGTATACTATTACCATTTTCAACATCCTACCTTTCTCAAACCGGATTTTCTGCAGTGGATGCCTTGAAGACAAAATATAGATCTCAGCTAAATATAGAAAAATAACGCTTTAAGTGTCAATTTCTGATATTAAACCTTCCTTTGAAAAACTTTCCTCTACAGGACAAGCCTGTGAAAGTCCCTAATAATTATTAAACTTGTTCTTAATTTAGTAATAAGATTGATTGATTGAATATTAACGTCGCACTGTTCAGCTGCACGAGGGCTTTTGACGACGGACCACGTAATTTTGAACCATGGTCAAGTGACGTGGATGACACCTGAGCTGGCACCCCTCTCTCCTAACTACCAAACCACACCAACGGGAAAACGTTTCAACTCTCTACAGATTTAACGTGCATCGCTGCCCTACACGGCGGGTCTTTAGTGGTACTAGGCTCGAACTCGTGACAAGGCAAGCCACGATCCGATACCTATACCACTCGGCTACCGCGGCCAAATTCAGTAATAAGAAATTATTTATAAAATACCTTCTTCAGTACTGATACATCAAACGTATACTGGCTGAAACACCGACTCTTCGCACGAGTTCATTTTTTAAAAAAATAAAACATTATTCTTGATATAATAGCTGAACTGTAAGGAGAGTAAAACTGTGTGCACGACATTGTATACAAAAATGTAAAATGATTTTTTTAGATAAATGCTATAATTGTAAATAACTGTTTAAAAGAACTGTAGTTTTAAACCTCACACAATTAGCATTTAGAATTAATGTTAAATTATGAAAAAGAATATAAAATTCCGATGAAGAATAATTGTGTTACTTTTTAACATATTTAAAGCGAGAAGACTTCAAAATATGTTTTAACCCGGGAGCAGGCGCGTACTCGATACTAATAATAATGGTAGTGCGGGGGGACTCAGTCACCCCAATCATTTGTTTAGAATTATTTTTACTGTACACGATACAAATCGGAATTCTAGTGAATATTTTAATTTATAGAAAGTATACTTACCTTCTTTCAAGAACTATTCAATTCTTTGATGATTTGAGAAAAAAATCCAATAAAACTGAACTAAAATGATTCAAAAGTACAAGTCCATAATAAAGGACGCAAATCAGACACTTTTCAATTATCCTACAGAAATGTTAAACCAATCAATTCTTTTCCAAATATCGCAAAACTCAATTATTTACAATTTCTCTAAGCGGAAAGCAAACACATAAAAGATGGGAGGGAACTAATATTGATAATAACCATACCGTAAGATTGAAGGTCAATCAAATGATTAGCAAACGTACTATGCAGCCTGGCTGAAACGTGAATCATGACTTCCTTTTCTTTTTCTACAACTAATGTACAGTATTTCAATAATAATTACAGGGGTGAATTGTTTATCTTCTTAGAATTTTCTCAGGGTCTGGGTTTCGTTTTTTCTTTTAACGAGTAATATTTTATGTTAAAACGTAATAAAAAAATATCTCATTGAGAAAATACAGCAAATAAAAAAAAATGTTTTTTTTTTCTTTAATTTGGTTTTGGGATCAAAGATAGCTATTTGATGACGGGAAAAATCCAGATAATAAACATAAATTATGTCAGTTTTGTTGTGTGTATTTTTTTTTATTATGGAAGAAAGCATTTTGTTTTAGTTCTCTTTCCAGTTATTTTTTTTAAAAAAAATCTTTAAATTTTCGATACGCTCGCGCCCCCCTTGTAGGGTCATCGCGCTCCCCCAGGGGGGCGCGCCCCACACTTTGAGAAACACTGCTTTAAGTAGACGAAGACGTGCACTATCATATTACTTTTATAATTCAACATGTTCTACAGATTATGGACGCGTTGCCCTGACCTGCTACATCACCAGATATTTCTCCAATAGAGCGCGAATGAGGCATTATTATACTACTACTCTTAAATAATCTGCAACCAGCTTTATCTGTACCTGCATTAACAATCAAAAGCAAATGGAATTAACCCTAATCTCAAATAATAGCATCCGGCTCCTGTAAAACAAAATGCTTTCATTCAAAATTCGGTTTGTTAAGCGGTTAGTATTATATTATCATCTTTCATTTGAAATATGATTTCTCGTGTTTTCAATGATCGGTAATCTTGAAATTTTAATCAATTAAATAGGGTTCCTTTACAAATATAATACCAAAATTCCATTACCCTGCAATAAATGTTTCTTGATTTAGTTATTATTTGTCAATTGTTGTAGAAGAAACATTACATTCAAATTCATTAAAACATATCTGTATTTTGTGGAAAAATAAAATGACATTATAAAAACAAATATAAACTACATGATTGGTTTTTGATTTTTTTTTTTAGTAAGTAAAGTTTTGCGACTTATATAACCTATTCAACTGAATGTAATGAAAATGCAAGAACATATTATTGATACAGTAACCTGCGTTCCTGCTACTGTGAAACTAGCTGGGCAGTAAATGTTCCAACCAAAAGTGTCAAGTGTCATTTATTTTTTCGTACTGTGCCGATTTCTAAAGCGTTTCCTTGTGGCCGTGGTAGCTTAATGTTGATGTTCGCGCACTCGTTGCCAGCGTTATTGAGTCCAGGTTCGATACCTAGTGACAATAATGACTTTAGGTGTATAAGAGCTGAAAAACTGCTTAAATCATTCCGTGATGTGGAAGTTTAGAGAGCTTGACGTCGGATTAGGTATCATCTTCGTCACTTGACAGTGGTTCAGATATACGAGTTCATTCACCAATTTTACTCGTATCTCTTCACAGTGGAACGTAAATTACATTCAAATAATTAATAAATAATATTAAAAAATGCGTAGTTATTCAAAATCTTGAATAACACTTCAGAGAGAATACTCTCAGTAGCGAATAGCTATTCGAGAAATCATTTTACATTTCACTAAGCCAGAAGCAAGAATATTCAAGAATGTGTTAGTTTTTGTCTCCTGATGACGCAACAAAATCAGTTTCTTTAATAAATGTTTATATTTAATACGTTAATATGTCATAACAATTTCTAGTTAACTTATTAATTTTACTTATTATTCATGATTTAGCATTTTGTTTCAAAAGGTATCTCCAATTTTAGATGATAGTAATATGAAATTTCAAATTTGTAAATACAAAATGTTCTATATTATCTCCGTACATATTTTTATAGCTTTGGAAAAATTATTCTTACATTTTTAAAGTGAACTAGGCGTGTATTATGTATGTTCTATATTATCTCCGTACATATTTTTATAGCTTTGGAAAAATTATTCTTACATTTTTAAAGTGAACTAGGCGTGTATTATCTATGTTCTATATTATCTCCGTACATATTTTTATAGCTTTGGAAAAATTATTCTTACATTTTTTAAAGTGAACTAGGCGTGTATTATGTATGTTCTATATTATCTCCGTACATATTTTTATAGCTTTGGAAAAATTATTCTTACATTTTTTAAAGTGAACTAGGCGTGTATTATGTATGTTCTATATTATCTCCGTACATATTTTTATAGCTTTGGAAAAATTATTCTTACATTTTTTAAAGTGAACTAGGCGTGTATTATGTATATTTATTCGTCCCTTTCATTTTTTATGAAAAAGAAATAAAACCTTATTCAAGAATATCTTCGCTTAAGGATACAGTGGACAGAGTAAAAAAAAAAATTTTTTAATTTTTTACAAACATGCCCCAAATTTTTACTGGCTGTATGTAACTTAGAATTAAAACCATATAAAAAATTTGGTGAGAAAAAAATGATTAGTTTTTAAGAAATTTAAAATTAAAAAAAAATTAACGAAAATTTAAAAATTTCAAAACGTTCCATGCGTATTGATTTTTTTTAAATTTCATATTTTCACCTGATTGAACTTCTTTACAAATGTATGCATACAATGTAATGTTTTAGATGAACATTTACAAAATATGGGTAAACGCAAATTTTTATATAAAAATTTCAAGAAATTTAATGATTTCCTACATAAAAAAAAACTTTAATTTCTTCTTTCACCCTATCACTATTACTACAATGCATCCAAGAATTTATAAGTATACATTAGAGGAATACTTTTGGAAAGTTTTGTTATAATTCGATAAAAATTGCAACGCATGGAACATTTTGAGTTTTGGTTTCGAGGTAAATTTTTGATTCTGAGAAAAACAGTTTTTTATTTTAAAGGAAATTAACTTATTTTTTTTAAAAAAAAATAAAGAAAATAGATATGAATTTGAAATTGAAAAACACTAATATCATACAAATATAAGATAAATGCAGAATATATATACATAAGGTTCTGCAATATGTATTGTAACAGTCACGTGGTATATACAGTGATAAAAATTGAAGTAAGCTAGAACTTTCTTATAATATCTGAAGTAAATTAGCAGAATGTATTTTATTTTTTATCTCAACCAGATAGTATATTATATATTTCATTAATCATAATGACTAAAAATGAAGTATTTCAAAGGGATTAAATTAAAAAAATTTAATGTTTTCGAGGAAGCTTTCATTTTTAGAAAAACAGCTATTTTTATTCTAAAGGAAAAAACTTAGTTTTTAAAAACAATTAAAGACATTCATATGAATTTGAAAAACACTAATATCATAAAGATAAGATAGACATAGAATATATGTATAAGATTCTGCAATATTTATTGTAACAGTCACATTGACATGTAATATATATAGTGATAAAAATTGAAGTAAGCAAGAACATTCCAATAAAATCTAAAGTAAATTAACAGAATGTATTTCATTATTATTTCATCAACCAGATAATATATTATATATTTCATTAATCACAATGAGTAAAAATAAAGTATTTCAATACAATTAAATTACAAAAATTCAAAAAAATAACAAATCTAATTACACATAACAAGAAAACTGTTTGCTAAGTCTGATAAAAGAATTTTAAAAAGCACCGGCACTATAGGCTGCATTTGTATTTGTAGCATTTCTTTTCCTTTTCTTTTGTTTCGTAGAAATATTCTGAGAAATGCGTCGTTTATCTTCTCTTTCTGCAATAGTCAAAGAAAAACTTTCATTTAGGCATGGGTCCTCTTTCGCTTCAAGAGATTTCACATAGCCCAAATTGTGCTTTTCGATGGCAACCGTTACTGCTATTTCCAGCCTCCTTTTGGAGACCAATACCTATTTTGGGCATTTTCGCCAAATGCAGATATGCAGACTTTTTCATTCGAATTTTGCGTCTTGCCTGCTACGCATCTTTCAAGAATGGTGTCTGAAGCTAAACGTTGATAAACAGGCATAATTTTCTCCACTATTTGAGGTGACAAGTAAGTTCTCATGGAACTGTGTGACCGTGGGATTTCACCTTTGGCTATAGCTCTTTTATAGAAACACCATGATGATTCCCCTTCAGGACACTTACCATGCATAGGCTTTTTGTCAGTTGGCGAGCAATGCATCAGGCTGGCATATATAGCAGTTTTCATTTTATCGTTATCAGGGATAGTATCTTTTATTGCCTTTCTATAGTAATTTTGCAACTTTGTGATGTTTTTATCTGTAAGGTTTCCCTGCTTACGACCACCAAGAATCACTTTTTTCACCTTCCATTCTTTCACTTTGTTACGTAACGATGTGCCTAGCCTCTTTGCAATATGATTCAGGCACTCTTCCTTTTCGATTTTTATATCAGAACCATATATTTTATTGTCCGACAAAAATTGAAAAGTTTTTGAGTCACCATCACTCAGCATGGAAACGAATCTCCTTTGGCAATCACTAATTGACCGCCTCCACATAATTAGTGCAGCGTGCATCTCCATGGCTCCAGAAGTTCCATCAAAATTTTTGTCACACTCATCCGCATGTCCTTTTTGCCATATGTGACACTCCGCACTATCGACTCCCATATCTAGACCAGCAACTACACAATTTTGACAGTATTTCGACAATACTTCAAAGTCAAGGACAAGTCCACTAAGGATATCGATGATTATTCCTAATCCTATGTTAGATGTATGTCCTCGCTTTTGCCATGAATCGTCATTTGACACACTCACATCAATTATTTCCTGATTTTTTAGAGAAGCACCTACTTTTACGTAAGCTTCTCTAGCAGCTTGACGTGACATTTCGAGCATTTTTTTCTTCACCTCTTATTTTTCACGGATAAGTTGTGCATGCATTTGGCAAATGTTTTTCGGTCCATTGTTGGCATGTTGAGCACAGATGAAAACGTTTCCAAAGCAGCATGCCCTCTGCCTATGGATAGGAAGGCACTCACCAGTTTGCTGTTTATATCATGTAAATTTTTGTCCTCTTCTTGGAAACTTGAAAAAACACTTCCATAGCTTTCATGACATGATTCGCATAAAGGTTCCATCTTTGTAGAATACCCCATGGAATGATGTTGTTTTATAACAAGGGTACAGTTTGTACAATATTTATAAGGAACTTTCTGCAATAGTTCAGAAAACACAGCCTTGTGGGTGAAAATATAGCTTGCCTCAGGTTGGGAAGATGTACTCGGTTCAGATAATGTATCTATCTGTAATACCATACTATTACTGTTTTTTTTCATCAACAGTTTTAGAAGATTTCTGCCATCGCGTTTTGCTATTTTCAGCCAACATCTTTCTCCTTTTGGTAGGACGACCTTTAGTTTTTCTATATCTCGATGATATAAGATCCATTATAAAAATTTTAAATAACAAAGGCAATTTAAAATGAACTTTAGTTCTGAAAAGAACTTTTTGTTTTGGTAAAATCAATATAAAGTTTGAATAAAATTTAACGGAAAATGCAAATGAAAGTTCGAACGAATTGTAAACAAATAATGCCGATTAAGTCTCATATACAGTTAAAACAAATTGTTGCCATCCAGACCTTGGTAAATTAACATTTAAAAATAAAAATTAGAGAGGCTATGTCTACAGTAAATAAAATTCGTGCTGTCAAAGTACATGACAGCTTTGTCAGCATGACATCAGAATGTAAACAAATAGGCATGGTCATGTATGACTGAATCGGAACTACCCCATAACTCAGTAAAAAATGCATGAAAGCAAAAATGTTTTTTGCGTTCGGTAGAGAAGCTAATATAGTATTAAAATAAGTCAAAACCTTGTTTCGATATTTTAGTCAATTTTCCACATTTTAACTGTCCACTGTAGCCTTAATACAACTTGTGCAATAAGCATACGATAGTTGTTAAAAAGTGTGGTTATTAACTTATAAAAGAGGAAGAGTATTATAAAGTATGGAAAAAGACACAAATGTGTATGAACTCCATAAAAAAATTACTAGTACTTATATAAATTGATTTTCAAATTAGAACCAGAAGTACTTTACAACTATATGCAATAACCCAGAAAGAAGTTAATTTAAGGAAGTATAGCAAGTTTCATTCCCTTTTAAATTAACTGACCTTATATAAGTTTAAAATAAAAGTTCAATAATGGTCGAAAAAGAATGTATGTTGAAATATGTTTCGGAATTAAAATTTTTTTTTTTAAAATAAATTGCTGAATTTTTCTAAGATTTCTTTTAAATGACTCTTAATTTGTTATAGCTAGATGTAATTTTGCTAGATGTTGTTTGTGCTAGATATAATTTTTAATTACGAAAACTTTATTGAATAAAATACTGAAATATAATACATTTTGTTTAAATTTGTCAATTTTAACAGGAACAATATATATAGATCTGTGTGTGTACACACACACACACACACACATATATATATATATATATATATATATATATATATATATATATATATATATATATTAATTTCTCATATTTGCTTAAAAAATACTTCATGCATTTTAAAGCATTTTAGGTGAAATATGTATAAAGAAATGGAGCAATTGTTAGTTGTTCGAAAGAGTTTATTTTCAAGGCACAAATCTTAACATGCTTATAATTTATTTTACACAAGTTGTTCAAGTGTTCAAAAATGCTGTTCTTGATGATATTCTCTAGCTGAAAAATAAAACAACAATTTAAACATTTCTTTCTTAGTCAGGAGTTTATAGTGGCGAGAGAAAAATTGATGTAACGAAAAAAAAATGTCCTTTAAATATACTATATTATATGAATTTGGAAAGCATATTCACACTCATATTTTTAAATTTTTTATACAGATAATTTAAAGGCATTATATTCATAAACCGTTATATAATTGGTTATCATGTTATTTGTGTGGTGAATAATTACATACTCATTATCAGTAACATTACATGTTATGTCATTGAAAGAAGCAAATGCATGTAGTTAACTAATTCATCTAAAGTTTTTAATTATTGCAATTTTAATTAGATGTGTTTACAGTGTACACTATTTAATACGCAATGTATAGTAGTTATAAATCGGGCAACACATATATGTCGAGCCCTGTCTGTTGTGTGTGATCGAGATATGCTGTTTTCAACCTTTTTTAAGAATTGTTCGAACTCCATGCTAAAAGAGGTTTTCAAAAATAATCGGAGTTATTCTTTTCTATAAATCCCTGCACCTTGTTTCCTGATTCATCGGTACAAAAACCACCCCTGGAGAGAGAGAGACACACACAATTTATTTAATGTAAAAACATTATTTGTAATTTTATTTTGATATAGACAACTACAGATAGATACAAACATCCACATTGTTAAGTTTTACAAGATAAGGCTTTTTTGTTCATAAATGATTATTCTGGGGCAACAATGCAGAATACAACTTCTAATTATAATGAAAAGATACACAGTGTTATTTAGTAAAAAGATAGAGCCTTGACATTTTTGTTACTTCATTTCGGACTCAAATATTTGTTTTCCAACCTAGTTCTTAGAATGTATGCTGTAAGTAAATATTTCAAATTTTATCACCACTACCAGCTGCGTAGTCCTCGTTGCATGGTCTATCTTAAGAAGTGTTTCATTCCGTAGTGAAGAGAGAAATTAGGTCAAGTTACTTGCCCAATAAAATGTATATAATAATAAGATCCCAATTCATAAAGGAAAAAATTTCAGGTTGAATTATATCCCTTTATTTTTAGAGACTATATTTTCAATTCAGGAATTAAAAATAACATTATGACATAGTTCCTACCGTTATCACTGAACCTTGCGTCATTCTATAGCAGAGAGGGTCACGCAACGATCAGAATGAATGCGTGAATGAATATTTACGCCGCACTGTTCAGCTACACGAGTGCTTTGGGAGACGAACCACGAAATTTTGAACCATGGTCAAGTGACGTGGATGACCCCTGAGCTTTCACTCCCCTCTCCTAACTACCACACCACATCAACGGGGACACGTTTGAGCTCTCGACAGAGTTAACGTGCATCACTTCCCCATACGACGTGTCTTTAGTGGTACTGGGCTTGGACTCGTGACACGTCAGCCATGATTCGATACCTTGACCACTCGGCTACCGTTGCCACCGTGGCGATCAGAAGTAGAAAGTGACTGCTGTGCCGTAGGGCCTGATTTCGAATCCCGGAGAAGACATGGATGTTTGTAAATGCATAGTGCCTTCGAGTATGGGGGTACTATAAATAAACGCCGAGCCGCAAGTCCTCTCTTGAGGTTGGTAGAAGTCGAAGAGTGGTGGAAGGCTCCTGACGACCCCCAGGTGACCTCCAGATTAGGGTGGAAACAAGCCAATTGTACTGCCACCTTCATGGTGCTCAAAGCCACAGTTAAGAACTGGCATCACTTAGCCTTTTGACCATGTTCAATTTCGTGGGCCTCGACCTGATCATTGCCAATCAGGTTCAGTAAAAAAAAAAAGTTTTATTATGGTACGAATTTCGATTATTATTCTGACTGCTTACTTCATCACAGATTGTTTTCTTTTAATCAACCTACACTCGTCATTTTTTGTTCGAAATATTTACCTCCTGACTTTTCAACCACCAGATTTTTTTACTTTATACAATGAAATTCAGATGAGTTATTTTAGGCAGATAAGAACTCGTGAAAGCTGGTGAACAAACGAAGGAAATGTTTTGCGGAGGCTTTGATTTAACAATTTTTTTTAACTATTTTAAAAAATAAAATTTTAAAGAATTTTCAAATGTGTTTCACTCTTAATTAAAAAACAAAAAAGACGTCAAAAACAGTCAGTGTAAGAAAAACATGAACACTGGTTATTTGACAAAAAGAAAAATAACTGTTTTAATCCTTTGTTTAAAAGTAATATTTTTTTAAATCTTCAGTCCAAGCAGGAATAATGTAGATAGGGATATATAAAGAGAATTACATGTAATTATATACTTCAAGAAATCGAAAAATTAATAAATATTTCAGTTTAATCTCGGGTATAATTTCTGAAAAATTGTAAAAAAAATAAGCTTTGTGAATATTGTTTAAAAAACTACTCTGTCAGAGAACTAAGTATTTCCTTTCTTAAGACATTAATTCAATCAAATAAATCCAAAGTTCAATTGTAATTTTGTTTTTACAAAATATAAAGATATATAGAACTTGTAAAAACAATTTCTCAAAAAATGTACATGTATTAGTGAAATGTATGTGTTGAGCGTGAGAAAGCAATTATTCGCATTATATAAAATTTTAAATGTATCACGAAGTGTTTAAAATTGGGGAATTAAATAAACAAATAAAAAACAACATTCATTGTAAATTTCTAAGATCAATCATATTAAAGTAAATAAAAAATTATTTCCATGGAATCAATTAACCATCAATGAGAATAAAATAAAATAAAATTCTATAATAAAAAATAAAAGCGTTTTATTTTAGAAAACATGTCTTAAAACAATTTTCTATTCATCGTTTTTTTTTCAAATCATATCTATGTAAAATTTAAGTGTCACGATTTAGTTTAATTGTTAATGAAGAATTAAAATTAAACACGTTTTCATCATTGTCCATGCAAGTAAGTTAAGCATTTTTCATGAATAAACGCGGTTTTATATAATGCTATACTTCAAATTAAAATTACAATACTAATTGTAAATACGGTTAAAATGATATTTGAAATTTAAAAAAAAATGTAATGCAATTTTTTTTTCTCATTGAAAAGTATTTAAAACCAATTTATAAAGAGCCGATTCAATTTCGGAATGAAAAAAATAATTATGAGTATATTTTTTCAAACAAATACACTTAGAAAAATGAATAAAAATAAAAGAAAGTATTTTACCTCAATAAGATACGGAACTGTCAGATTAATCTATAAATAAAATAATATATATTTGTGTTTATTTATAGACAATAAATGAATCTAGTAAAAATAAAAAATAAACAAAATGTGTGCTTCTATTCCTGAGATACAACATAACATTTAGTTCATGATAAGAAAAGAATGAACTTTTATTAAAATACATCAATTTAAAAATTTCAAGACAGATCAATCATCTTTTGCAGTTAAATTATGCTGGAAGATTCCAAATTAAATAAATAATGCATTTTAAAAAAAAGATTTAAAATTATTCAGATGTTATTAATTTTATAAAATACCTACACATGTGAATTATCTTTTTACATTAAATTCAAAAACTTATCCGATTCATCCAAGTGTGAAAATATAGCTAATAATTTAATTAAGATAAGTAAATTTAATGCAAACACATGAGAATAATGAGAAAAAGAACTTTAAAAAATATTAAAGAAATTTTTATTATATTATATATAAGATAAATATATATATATATATATATATATATATATATATATATATCATGTTTTGGATAAATTCTTGGATTGACAGGGGAAATGCAACGGGCAGCCGTTTGTCCTATTATATTTTATTTCAATATTCAGTAATGAAGTCTGCACTCTCCAAGCCATGACAAAAACGAGAGCTTTTTCAGCGTCGATCAGCAGCGAGTGCGTCCTTAGAACACATATCTTCTTCCGGCGAAAGTAGAAGTCAAAGTTCCTATGAGGGTGGTGGGTTGAGTTGTCCTGGTAGGAAGTTAACCCCTACTGACACTTGAGGGGCTGGGAATTCATCATATATATATATATATATATATATATATATATATATATATATATATATATATATATATATATATATATATATATATATATATATATACATATATATATATATATATACATATATATATATATATATAAAAATATATATATATATGAAATTGATGCACTGTACTGTATGCAAAAGCGTGAATCAGGTAAGCACTGCGAAATTAGTAAATTAGTGAGAAGTATAAATGCAAAAATTAATTTACATTATGAGTATACTACACAGTTAGAAAAATTAGGGGAACAAATGGATCGAGAGGGGAATTACGATAACATTTTTCTGATAACTAATATAAAACAACACAGACAACACATCCATAGTCTGAAATGTAACAGAAAGCAGAAAAATAAAACTTAAAATGATTATTAACTTTCAAGATGTTAAAGCCAGAAAAAGGATATAAGTGTAGAGATTGAGATTTTGTGGCAGCTTTATTATTTCGTTGTCTCAGTGATTTGGCGGTTGTTTTGAAGAAAAGTTGCTGGGGGAAATGTCATGAAAACGTTTTCTACATGAATTCCTGGCTTAGAGCAGGGATGGTGAACCATTGACATGCGTGCCACTGATGGCATGAGACAAAATATTCTGGACATACCACCGATCAAAGCGGTTTTGGTTTTAGTTCAAAATAACAAAGTTCATATTGAAGTATTAAGTTTAAATGCGAGTGATTGGTTCTCGGTGCTACGGGGATCATACTCGTTTGCTGTTATCTTGACTTAGTTACATCGTGGACTGGTGGCCGCGGTAGCAGAGTGGTATAGGTATCGGAACATGGCTTGCCTTGTCACGAGTTTGAGCCCAGTACCACTAAAGACCCGCCGTGTAGGGCAGCGATGCACGTTAAATCTGTCGAGAGCTGAAACATCCTCCCGTTGGTGTGGTGTGGTAGTTAGGAGAGGGGGTGCCAGCTCTGGTGTCGTCCACGTCACTTGATCATGGTTCAAAATTACGTGGTACGTCGCCAAAAGCCCTCGTGTAACTGAACAGTGCGAGGTTAATATTCAATCAATCAACGTCGTGGACTGCAAAAGCTAATGATGCGAAGTTTGTTTACGCATAGCCTAGTAAATTTAGCTGACACCACCGTATTTTAGAGTTTGTTTGTGTTATATTTCCGATTTTGTAACCGTTATTTCACATGGCTAATTGAGCAAAAATTGAGCAAGATAGTTAATGTTACAGAGAATTTCAAACTTGGTGGTTCTGAAATATGGCTTGATTAGTAAAGGAGAAAAAGCGGTGTGTGGTTTATGTTCTGCACAGTTACATTTAGAACATCGTACGTAAAACGGATTCCAGACACATTTCACTGTGTGAAGAAGCTGGCTCATGCTATTTTAATCATATTTTTATTTATCAATGCTTGAGAGTCATTATTTTCAAAGATGAATAACTTTGAAGACTCTTTAGAAACCGTTTGGCAGATGATTTCAGCATGCATTCTGCTCAAAGTAAAATCTTACAATCCTACTATGTTATTAATAATCTAATTTGCAACAACAGAAGTCACATTAATGTTACTTTAATTTGAATTACACATATAATTAAATCATTTACTACTATACTTTTCAAATTGTATTTTTTCGTAGTAAAAAAAGTTTTGAATTTGTTAGTATTTAGTGTTATTATTTTCCCACTAATCACAAGTCAAAATTATTTGATGGCATGCCTGTACTTCATTAAACATTTCATTAGAAAAAATGGCACGTTGATTAACAAAGTTTCCCCACACCTGGCTTAGAGTATTATCGAAACACTAGTCTGCACAAACGTAAAAAAACTGTAGCGGACGCAGCTGGAATGACAAAAAGTGTCATTGCAAGACTGTAGAATAAATCTGAAAAAATAAGGTGTATTTATTCTACGTCAGTCATGGTGAGTGAGTGAATATTAACGTCAGACTGCTTAGCACCTCAAGGGATTTTAGCAACGTGCCTCGTAAATTTAAATCTTGGTCAAGTGACGAGGACGATATCTGAGCCGGCAGCCCCTCTCATAAATATCACACGACACTAACGGGAACACGTTGGAGCTCTCGACAGATTTAACGTGTGTGGCTCTCATTGGTTGGGTTTTCAGCGGTACAAGGCTCTAACTCATGATACGCCGGCCACGAGTCCGTTACTCTGACCACTAGGCTGCCATGGCCACTACGTTAGCAAGGACAAGATCATCTAAGTTCTACGACAGCAAATAATGACTTATATATCCTGTTTTTAGCTCGTAGAGACAGAATAGCCAGTGCGAAGTAGATTCAAATATAACTTATTTTGGCACCAGGATAAAGGTGTGAGATGTGTATACACAAAAGCAAATGGGGTGTATTCCGCCGACAGTAAGACACCATGCGCTTCAAAGAAAGTTAGCTGCTGAACATCGAAGTCGGATGCAAAGTGGTATCAAATGCTGTCCACGAACAATTTACTATACAGTTTATACTGTGACACTACTCGGGGTTTTGTGTTATTAGAAAGGTACACTCGAAAAATTTCTATATTCCTTCAGGAAAGATCACATTACGGACGAAAGGGTTAGATGTTTTTGGCTTGAAACAGCATAAGCGGAAGAACTGGCATGTAAAGAGTGTTTTTTTACTGGTATAGAAGTTTAAGTTGGCATTACTTTCTAAGATAGTGACCGATTTAACAGCTGTCAAGAGATTTATTCTCAGTTTGGTTTGGCAATTCATCAAAACGATCATCAAGCAAGGCGTAGATTCGTCGAATGGGCCCAAAACGAGATTTATGTTGTTCCCGATTTTCACAAGCAAATTTTGTTTAGCAATGAAGCGCACTTCTGGTTGAATAGCTACGTCAACAAACAAAACTGCCGCATTTGGAGTGAAGCTAATCCACAAGTGTATTTCGAAACACCGTTACATCCAGAAAAAAATGACTGTTTGGTGCGCTTTATGGGCTAGTGGAATCATTAGTCCGTACTTCTTCAAAAACGATGAAGGCCACAAAGTTACAGTCAACGGTGATCGGTATAGAGCCATGATAACTAACTTTTTCATTCTTGAATTGAACAATCATGATGTCCAGGAGCTGCGGTTCCAACAAGACGGCGCAACATGTCACACAGCTCGTGCCACAATCGAATTATTGAAAGACACGTTTGGTGACCGCCTAATTTCACGTTTTGGACCTGTGAATTAGACTCCAAGATCTTGTGATTAACACTACTAGACTATTTTCTGTGGGGCTATGTAAAGTCATTGGTCTATGCGGATAAGCCACACACGCTTGACCATTTGGAAGACAACATTCGCCGTGTTATTGCCTATATACGGCCACAAACGTTCTAAAAAGTCATCGAAAATTGGACGTCTAGATTGGACTACATCCGAGCCAGCCGTGGCAGTCATATGCAGGAAATCATAGTTAAAATGTAATGCCACAATATTATCTTTCGAATAAAAAAAAGAATTCATGTCAATCGAATAATACATCGTTGTTTTATTGCAATTTAAATTTCTATACCTCTAAAAAACACCCTTTATATTATTCGGAATGACAATTTGACAGCTCAAAAGTATGCGGACGAGGTCCTAAGGCTCCAAGTCGTACCTTATGCGATAACTAGTGAGAGACAGAGGCAGACGAGGCTTATACACCTTGTCTTGTGGTGAAATTTTTCAAAGTGAAACAATACAGCTTAAAGAACAGCCAGCATGCTTGCACGGACCTTAATCAAATCGTGGAAGTTTGGAAAACTCTCGGAGGACAAGTTGATGTAAGACCAAGCCCTGCTGTTACTGTCTAAGACTTCGAGATCACATTTCCTCAAGAGTATAGAAGAGTATTTCCCGAAGGTTCAAAGATAATCTCATCGCATCTTTTTCTTACAGATATTTGACAATCTTAGCAGTTTGTGGAAGGGCACACACGATATTAAGCAACCAGTATGTTTGAAGATAATTCTCCAATCCATCTTCAAGCTCAAATACGGATATTCACGTTTCCTTCCTCAAAATTGTTTATTCAAAAATGTATTTATCACAATAATGATAAACTGCTTTGTTTTTCTTCCCCTCCCGTCTTGCAGACCGTCTTAATTTACAGATTAATGTACGCATTGTTTTTTTGTAACTGTTAAATCACATAAATATAAACCGTAAATATTATTTCATTTTTATAGCTTGTTTAATTCAGACCTGGGTAACTTACTCAAATTTAATTATTCATAACTAAAGACTAAGATGGATTTAGATTGTCAATTTATTAAAGAAATTTATAGATTGAGCTTTTGTGACCCTTGTAAGTTTAAAAAATTTGGTACATTTGAATTTATGTATTTTAAAAAGTCGAAAAAATTAATTCTTCTTCATTCGTTAATATACAATACTCACAAAAAACTTCACCATTTAAATTTAAAAAGTGAAATTTAAATGATACTGAAGTTTGACTTGATTTCACTAAGAGAGAAAAAATATAATTAATAACCTAGTTGAACTGGTAACATACATTGAATTTATTAAAAAGTCTCTGGGAAAACAAGAAGAATTCAAAAAGTTTATGAATAATTTGGAACCTATCTTATCTGAAGAAAGGTAAAAAAATCTACTGTACTTTATAATCTAATAGCTTCTGTGCATGCATAAAGCTAAATCATATCTGGCAAAACAAAATTTACTTAAATTAATATTCTTCGTAGTGGTGATTTGTTTAATTTCCATACTTAGAAAAAAAACTAAATACAATGTCAAAGCAATTTGATTAAATAAGATAAAAACATATTCAAAATTACATAAATTCATGCCTTTCTAGAACATATTCAAAAATATTCAGATTCAATTAATTTGTTGAAATACATGAGGAGAATTTACTATTTATATCGTAGAAACCCAAAATTTACCTGATTCTGAGGAGGAAGTGCTTGATTCATCTAAGAATAAAAATTCAAACAATAATATAAGTATCGCGTGATGAAATAGTATAATTAAAACGAAGAAGAAAAACAAAACAAAAAAAATGTATACATATTAAAATCATATTCTAGAAATTTAAGCACATTAATATATTATAAAATTAAATATTTGATTCGTACATTTAGAAAGGTTCAAGATTTATAAGTAAAATTAATTATTATCATATATATATATATATATATATATATATATATATATATATATATATATATATATATATATATATATATACACTATACTAAGCTATACATATATTATAGTATATTATCTATCTACCTATATATATATATATATATATATATATATATATATATATATATATATATATACACTATACTAAGCTATACATATATTATAGTATATTATCTATATATCTATATCTATATATATATATATACACACTATACTAAGCTATACATATATTATAGTATATTATCTATATATATACATATATATATATATATATAAAGAAATATGTATTATATATCAAAAATAACAAATAATAGATAAAGAACATAACAAGAAATAGCATAATAAAAATATAAAACCTGAACATGAAGAACAAAATTATAGAGAAATAAAAAAAGAAACTACAAAAAAGAAGAACCTAGCGAGTAAGAAAGCAATTTCGGACTTAGGACCGAATAAGTGGGGTTAAACTAGTTTGAAGGCGCCAACCTTCCCCCTTTGCAACTCGGTAGGAAAACCAAATAAAATAAAATAAACAAAACTTCAGAGTTTGGATAACTCAGAGAGTATGAAAAAACCACTCATTACTATTATGTAACAAACTCTCCCAAACTCTTAATGCAGAAAAATCACAAAACAATTACGTAAGAAAAGTAGAAAAATGCTAAAACAATTACATAAGAAAAGTATCTTTCAAGAAATAATTTAGCAAATTTCTTTACTCACAGAGCTTTTACGAGGAGAATCAAGCGACTTGACATTAATGAAAATCGATTATTCACCAAGTTAAAAAATTCGAAAATACATAAACACATCTTTTGAGCTGACTTTTAAACCAGCCAGCAAAGACAGGTATAAAAAAAGACGACAATCAAATACGGTAGAATTTGAATTGGTTGATTGTCAAAAATGTAAATTTGCTAGGCTCTAATTTGGTTGGTTGTCAACAATGTGTAAGATGTTCAAGATGTGTGTGGAAAAAATGTAAACTGTGATATGAGTGTTATGATATAATCTTCACAGCAAGACCACTAATATGCTGACTTTGAAATCCTATTGTTGTGTGGTGGTTTTGGAATTCGAAGTAGCAAGACGGTTAATGTATTTGTGATGAATATAAGTTCTTAAGAAATTAAAAGGGTATTCATGATCTAAACAACATTGAAAAAATTATTTTATATTATTGTATTTATCTATATATATATACACTATATATATATATATACACACTATACTAAGCTATACATATATTATAGTATATATTATCTATCTATCTATCTATGTATCTATCTATCTATCTATCTATCTATATATATATATATATATATATATATATATATATATATATATATATATATATATAATAAAATTAAATAAAATAGTAAGTGAGAAAGTGGTATAACATATAACGCCAAAGAAGAAAGAAATTGGTATAAAAAACACAACAATTGAAGATAAAGGAAAAGTATTTAGACTAAAACAGAGACCTATTATGATTTTTAAACCTGTCAATGAATTAGGGCCATCGAATTGGGGTTAAATATTTTATGGTACCCCCTTCTCCATACAGCAGAATTGTTCTACATAAAAAAAAACAGAGCCGTTTTGAAAAGTTAAGCCTTTTCCTAACACACATGGACGATAAACCAGACAGCAAAGTAAATGAAATCATGGAGAGAGAACAATAAGTTTTTTTCTTATCGAGAAGATTATTAAGAAAAAAATTCTATAGGAAAATTTCGGATAAAACTTACATGTAAAATTGCAAAACATAAAGAAATATAAGATGAAGAATGTTTTGCTAAAATCGCACGCTAAATGATGCATTAAAATAAAAGTGTTAATTCAAGAAGCAAAAAAGAAAGTGGCGCTACCTATACAGTTATTTTGCAAATAAACTAAGCAAGTTTACACTCTCTCTTACAATATTTTAAAGAAATTAGTAACCTAAATTTCGGTATCTTACTACGTTCGGAACCATGATTTTGCATATATGCGTATATATATTTAAAATGGATGCGTATAAATGTATACTGTTGATGATATTTAGTGTCACTTGATTAGAAAAACGCATATAAAATTGTTTAATAATATTATTACAATAAAAATTATTTAAGAACAATATTTTGAAAAAAATAACATAGAATGACTAATTTTCAAAATATTCTTCTTTAATGAAAAAATGATTCTATTGTAATAATAATTTGCCTGTATATAGCTCAGATTTATGTACAGAGACAGAACTTAAATTTTTGAAATATATAATTTAGAGAAGTAGATTTATCCATATTTTAGTCCAAAAGAAGGGATAAATTTTAAGAAAACAAACACCTATAATTTTTTCAATTGGTGGAAACTCTGAAAATAATTCTATTTTTTTCAAAAATCCTAGTTCAGACTCTCTGAAGAAGTGTTGACTTTATCTAAGCCAAATATTATTATTATAGAAGTATTTTTTATAAATGGAGGATGTTTTGGAAAACGGTTATTCTAAATTAATGTTTTGCAAAAACATTGCATTTAAACATTTTTTTTTGTCATTTTATCCTGAAAACAACTTTATGCAATTATTCGAATCTAAGTGACACTAAGTATCATGAAAATTATCCATTTGTGCGCTCTTTTATAATTACGGTTCCGAGCGTAATAGGATATCATAAATAAGAGTTAATATAACATAAAAATATATTTAAAAACAGGCTTACATGAGGATAGTTATATTCCAAGCAATTATTGCAAAAATTTTTATAATTACATTGATTTAGTACATTATCAGTAACTACATATATATATGCTAAAATAATCGTAATATGTAGACGTTATATATTTGTTTAAACTTATGTCATTAGTTTAAATTTTATTGATTTATTTGTATTGTTTCTTAAGAAGTCCAAATCTTTAGCTCAATTTAGTTTAATGTATTATTTTCAAGTGGATTCAATATTTATATTACTAAATAAAATTTACATGATTCCGAAGAAGAGTTAGTTGAATAATCTAAGAGATACAATGAAAAGTTCATTTAATAACATTTAAATCAATGGTCATCGCATAAGTAAATAATATAAATAAATGAATAATTGCGAACAAAAGACAAAAATGTTTCTGAAATATTTTAACACTTTTTTACTTATTAAATTACTGACAAATTTAGTACTAATATATTAGCTTTGTTCAAGTAAAAGCTGCTACTTTAATTGAATGAATTAATGTTAAATAAATAAATCTGTGTACAGTTTAATTAAAATTAATAAATATTTATTAAAATTAAAGTAAATATTTCTTGAGTTTAAAATAAATATATGTACGGTTGAAAAAAAAGTAAATCCTATTATAAAAATATTTAATACATGAATAAATTCAAGTAAAAAGCAAAATTAAAGTTCTATCAAAGTAAGTGCTCTTGGATTGTACCAAAAAAAATTTAATGTAAAACGCATTGAATTTATGTGAGAATATGAAGAGAATGATAAAGAAAGCACAAAAACACATTTTACAAATGCCTCATTAAGGTACAAAATTTGGAAACGGTTCTTTTTTATCATAATATCTATGCTTTATGCATATACACTCTGTCGCAAAAAAATATATGCACCCAGAAGAAATCAAGCTACAATCACGAAACTCGGCAAGAATGTAGTCTGGTAAGAGATATGCAAATGATTAAAATTTCGAAGCCAATGAGACAAGGCTAAGTGTGCTATGCGCATATTAGTTGCGCAACTGGGAGAGTTTAAAAGCATGAGTACGAGCGCCGTACGGCTATCCAAACGAATCTGAGGACTTTGATAGACGATATTGAGACTTAGGATGCCTCTAAGACGTAACCGGCGGCAGTACGAGCAGCTGACGGACTTTGATAGGGGCCGTATAATAGGCCTCAGAGAAGCAGGTTGGTCGAATAGACGTATCGGCCGCCACCTCAGTCGGAGCGATATGGTAGTTGCTCGGTGTTGGCAACAGTGGATCACAGAAGGTAGAGTGTACCGTCGCGGAGGGTCAGGACGTCCCAGGAACACAAATGATCGCGAGGATCGTGCAATCAGAAGAGTGGCCACTTCGGCACCAACAACGTCGCTAGCATCGATTCAACGCCACTTACCTCCTTCCAGACATCCAGTGCCATCAAGAGAAACCATAAGGAGACGACTGACCGAAGTTGGCTTGAGGAGCCGACGTCCGCTAAGACGCTTACCACTGACCCCACATCATAGGCAGTGCCGACTGGATTTTTGCCGACCTCGGGCAACTTGGAGTGTGACAGACTGGAGACGTGTCATCTTCAGTGATGAATCCCGATTCAGTCTCAGTGCTGATGACCACCGCACACGTGTCTGGAGGCGCACCGGCCAGCGGTCCGATCCGGCATTTATTGTCGAGCGGCATACAGCAATTTCACAAGGTGTGACAGTGTGGGGAGCAATTTCTTGGGACACACGATCATCTTTAGTGGTCCTTCAAGGCACTTTGACAGCTCGCAGATACGTGGACGATATTTTAACGCCGATTGTGCTACCCATGCTATCAAGTCGCCCAGGTGCCATTTATCAACAGGATAATGCTCGTCCACATACTGCGCGACTCTCTTAACAATGTCTTCAAGGATATGACGTCCTACCATGGCCTGCCAGGTCACCAGATCTTTCGCCAATAGAGCATGTCTGGGACGCACTGGGAAGGCAACTGCAGCCGTCCCGAGATACAGGAGAATTAACTGCGCAGATGCAAAGACTATGGCAGGATCTTCCACAGGGGGTCATAAGTGATCTAATTGAATCGATGCCACGCCGAATTTCGGCTTGTATAGCTGCCAGAGGTGGCTTTACTACTTACTGATTTTTAACCTTTTGCAAGCTGTAACCGCTTAATAAAATGATATTTTGTTCTGAATTTTTAATCATTTGTTTATTTTCATATACACTACATGCATACCAAATTTCGTGAATGTAGCTCAATTTCTTCTGGGTGCATATATTTTTTTGCGACAGAGTGTATTTTAAAGTATTATTTATATAAGAAAAAAATTAAGAATAAGATAAAAGTATACAAAAAGTGGATAATAGCAAAATCTAGGTAAAGAACTCAGAAAAAAAGTCTCCAAACTATGGGTACTCATGTACTTTGAAAAATGGTCATAACTTTTCAGAACTAATTAGTTTGTAAAAATATATTGTGATAAGTACAAAATGTATGGGATAAAAACGAATATCTGATTCTTATGAAGAACTACAAGACTCATTTAAGAATGGAAGAATCAAATAATAATGTAAAAATCGTCCTTTGACAAAATATCAATCAATAAAAAGTGAAAAAGAACGTTTACTTCTTTTTTTAAAGAATTCGTTTACATTTAATAAAATAAATAAATGAATAAAAATATTTTTAAAACTGCCGAAAAATTCCCATGTTTGAAAAATTAAATCACATGACTTCAGTATTTGTATGGCAAAAAAAAAGTACCTCATTCCGAATATGAACCACTTGACCCATCTAACAAGGGGAAAGCACGCTAAGCAAATTCATTTCGGGTCGAGATTTGATGTAGTAGTAGTACTCTTTTAGGCTGTTCAACCCTCATTGTAAATCTACCGAATGGTCGGTCAATTTGGTGAAAATAGCGTTCGAAATTCATGCTTAGCTTTCATACAATTAAGTTTCAATTTCCTCCAACAATTCCGTAGCATGGTTGGGAGAGCACCTGGTTACTATGAGGGAGGTCAGGGTTATATTCATGCGATAAACTTTTTTCAATTATTTTAATTATTTTTTCAAATTAAATAAATTTATTTCTAAGATAACAATTTTAAATATTAAATATTATTGATATTATATGTAAATATTTTGTATTTTATAAAGTAGAAGAAAATACTGTATTTATATAAATATTTATATTAAATTTTAAATAAATATATTTTTACATTAATAAATAATATTTATAATAAAATGTGTTACATATAAATGATGATGAATGATATTTTACATAAAAATTAGTTACAAATAGTTTTATAATGTGAAAATGTTTTATTTATATACTATAAATAAAATATTATGTATAATATAAAATAATTTGTGAAATATTTTATTATTATTATTAAAGTATTTTATAATTAATATAATAAAAATAATATGTGTGTATTTTTATATATTATTAATTTAATTATTTTATAATTATTATGATATATTTAATAAGTCATTTGTAAATAAATTTTGTTGTGTAATTTTAATAAATTTATTTAAATAGTGTTAATGATAAATAATTAATAATTTAATAATGAATAAATACTAATCTTACTAATAAATAATAATTTTAATAATAAATTATAATTGTACTAATAAATAAATAATTATAATCATAATCTATTAATAATTTTAATAATAAATAAATTACAATTGTAATAATTTTAATAATAAATTAATAATAGTTTTAATAATAAATTAATAATAGTTTTAATAATAAATTTATAATAATTTTAATAATCTAATAATAATTATAATTAATTATAATTCTGTTTAAAAATAATTTTTAATAATAGTAATTTTTAATAATTTAAAATATTTAATTTTGAAATAAATTTATTTAATTTGAAAAATAATTTAAATAATTGAAACAAGTTTCTCGCGTGAATAGACTCATAGTAATCAGGCGCTTTCCAACCATGCTATGGAATCGTTGGAGGAAATTGAAACTTAATCGTATAAAAACTAAGCAGGAATTTCGAAAACTATTTTCTCCGTATTGACTGGCCAGTCGGCTGAATTACATTGGGGTTGGAATACCCTATAGCAGTACTACTGTTACACATAGTCTCGACCCCAAATGAATTCCCTAAGTCATGCCCTCCCCTTGCAAGATGGAAAAATATGCAAAATACAGTCTAAATATATTGTATAAAAATGCGAGGAAACAAAGTAGGAAGACAATTAAAAAATATTAGTCTGTAAATATTTAATGAGCTACACCGATGTAATTATATGCAGAATTGAGGAAATATTTCCAGGCTGATTAAAAAAAATTGAAATAATCTCGATATTAATAGCACAAGGAAGAACAAATTCCTGATTCTGAGGGAGAACCACTGGATTCATCTAAGATTCAAAAATGAAAATAATAATGCAGATATAATGTTGTAAAGCGTCGGTAAATAGAATAGGGGGATAAATTTTAAAAAATATGTTTATACATTTAATTATTCACATAAATGAACTTATATACAACATTGTCAAAATATGCCCTCACTGTTAAAAGAATACAACTGATTTATGCATTTTAGAACTAAAAAGAATATACCTGATTCTGTGGAAGAACCACTTGATTCATCTAAGATTGAGAAATGAAAATAATAATGTAGATATAATGTTGTAAAACAGCAGTAAATAGAACAAGGAGATAAGTTTAAAAAAATATGTTTATACATTTAATTATTTACATAAATTAGCATATATACAACATTGTTAAAGTACTTCTTCACTGTTAAGAGAATACAACTAATTTCTACATTTTAAGACGGAAAACAAAATACCTGATTCTGAGGATGAATCGCTTGACTCATCTAAAAATAAAAAAAAATGCAATTAATAATTAAAATATCATGCTTTGATTCAATATCAGTAAATAAATAGGACATAAAATATTTAAAAAATATGTATTGCTTTGTATATATTAAGTCACATAAGTTGATTTAAACACAACATTTTCAAATAATTCCTGGCTGATAAATAAAATCAGCTAACTTTCCCATATTTATAGAAAATACACGATTCAGAGGAAGAACCGCTTAATTCATCTAAGATTAAAAATTACAAATAATGTAAATATCATACTTTGACATAATGTAATAAATGGAGCAGATAGAAGATTTTTTTAAAAAATATAATATTTTAAAATTATTTAATCAAATAGTTTAGTCAATGAAGTATGTTCCGAAACTGTAGACTAATTTTAATATTGTTAAATTTAATTCACTTTAATTCAATAACTAACCACAAAAAAAAGAAACTACCTGATTCTGATGAAGAACCTCCTGATTCATCTATGAATGAAAAGTTAAATTCAAGATGTTGATATAATGAATTTAAATGTAAATAAAAATAAGAAAATAATTTTTTAAAAAAATATTACTTTGTGTATATTTAATTAGTTCATAAATGCACTTATTACGAGATTGAAGAAATATTTTCTGGCCGATAGAAAACAATTAAGTAATTTATACATTTATAGCGGGAACATACCTGAATAAGAGGAAGGACTACTTGATGCATCTAATATTGATAAAAATACAATTATAATGTAATAACATGCTTTGATATGTTGTCAGTAAATAATTGGTGTAGAAAGAAAAAATTTTAAAAAATATATGTTACTTCTTCTTTATTTGATCAAATAATTACATAAATGCAGTTTTACAAAATTATCGAAAATGTTTTACGTTCTTAAAATTAATTTACATAATATCAGAACGTATAGGACAAAATATAACATACCTGATTCTGAGGAAGAAACACTTGACTCATCTAAGATAGAAAAAAACGAATGCTAACATAAATAGCATGCTTTGATATAATGTAAGTAAAAAAAGAAGTAGAGCAAATAGCATTATTTAAAAAATATACAATACTTTATTTATTGAATCATTTACTTAAAGGTACATTTTCAAATTTGTTGAAATATCTTCAGGCTGATTAAAAAAATTCAAGTAGTTTATATATTTACAGACGGAAAAAAAAAGAAAATATCTTAATCTGAAAAAAACCAATTGATTCATCTAAGGTTAAAAAATACAAATTCCATTGTAAATATTATGCATTAATAAATTATCAGTACCTAAATGGAAAAAATTATGAAGGAGTTATATTATTTTGTATATATTGATTTAAATAATTAAATAAAGGAAATTTTGCAAATTTGTCGAAACGTTTCCACTGTGGTAAAATGAATTCACGTAATTTTAATATATTATAGGACAAAAAGAAAAACACCTGATTCTGAGGATGAACTACTTGATTCTTTTAAAATTAAAAAAACAGTGAGTATTAATGTAAATATAATGCCCAAAATGTCAGTAAATCAAGCAGTAAGATAATTTTAAGAAACAATATTATTTTATACGTACTTAATCAGTTCTACAAATTTTCTTATTTACAAAATTTTTGAAACACTTTCAGATTGATGAAAAGATTCAATATGTATTAAACAAAAAAGAAAATACCAGATTCTGAGGAAGAACAACTTAATTCATTCGAGGAATGAAAAATGAAAATTATAATGTAATTATTATCTTTTGGTGTATTGTCAGTATATAAATGAATAAATGGGACAAAATAAAAGCATAATAATATATATTTTTGTACATATGTAAAAAATAGTTAAATACATGAAATAATTTGTTAAAATTCTTGAATCGGTTTCAGTTTGCCAAAACAAATTAATATCATTTCCATATTTAGGACGTTAAAGAAAAACACCAGCTTTTGAGGAAGAACCACTTGATTTACCAAATTTCAAAGATGCAAATAATAAAGTAAATACCATGCGTTGTAAGAAATATCTTCAAATAAATGGAGCAGAAAGATATAATTTTCTTAAAGAAGATATTATTTTCAATTTATTTCATCCGATAGCAATACAGTTGCTCTTATTTTCAAAATTGACAGAAAGTTTTCAGGTTACTGAAATAAATACCAGCCATATTAATATTTGAAGGACAAAGGAATGGGATTACCTGATTCTGAGGAAGAATCACTTGGTTCATCTAAAAATTGAAAAAAATGTAAATAATAAAGTATATACCATGTGCTGAAAAATTATCATCAATAAATGAAGTAGTAAGATCATTTTCTTAAATAAATATTATTCTGAATATATTTCATCTTATAGAAATATAGTTATTCTTATTTTCAAAATTGACGGAAAGTTTTCTGGTTATGGAAATAAATATCAGGCATTCTGATTTTTAAGAGACAAAGGAATTAAATTACCTGATTCTGAGGAAGAGCCACTTGATTCATCTAAAATTGAAAAAGTGCGAATAATTAAGCATATAATACCATGTGTTGAAAAATAATCATCAAATAAATGGAGTAAGATAATTTTCTTAAATAAATATTATTGTGTATATATTTTATACGTAGCAATATAGTTGCTTTTATTTTCAAAACTGAGGGAAAGTTTTCTGGTTACTGAAATAAATACCAGCCTTTTTGATCATTAAAAGACAACGGAAAGGAATTACCTGATTCGGAGGAAGAACCACTAGATTCATCTAAAATTGAAAAAAATTGTGAATAATAAAGTATATAACATCATGCGTTGAAAATTCATTGGTAAATAAATATAGCAGTTAGATTCATGTTTAAATAAGCATTTTTCTTTTGCATATTGAATCCAAAAACAATATAATTGCTATTATTTACAAACTTGTCAAAAATTCTTTCAGGTTACTGAAATAAATGCAAAGAAGTTGGTTATTTAAGGGACAAAGAAATGAAAATACCTGATTGTGAAGAAGAACCACTTGATTCATCTAAAATTGAAAAAAAATTAATAATAAATTATTTAATACAATTCGTTGAAAAATTATCATCAAATAAATGGAGTTGTAAGATAAATTTCTTAAATAAATATTATTTTACATATATTTCATCCGATAGCAATATAGTTACTCTTTTTTTCAAAATTGACAGAAAGTTTTCTGGTTACTGAAATAAATTCCAGGCACTTTGATATTTAAATGACAAATAAATGAAATTACCTGATTTTGAGGAATATGAACTTGGTTCATCTAAAATTTAAAAAAAAAATGAGAATACTGAATTATATATTACCATGCGTTGAAAGACTATCATCAAATAAATGGAATTGAAGGATAAAGCTCTTAAATAAATATTATTTTGCATATATTTCATCCGATAGCAATTTAACTGCCCTTATTTTCAAAATTGTTGCAAAGTTCTCTGGTTACTGAAATAAATACCAGCTATATATATATATATATATATATATATATATATATATATATATATATATATATATATATATATATATATATATATATATATATATATATATATATATATATATATATATATATATATATATATATATATATATACAGTTAATTTGATGTTTAATGTAATGAAATTGCCTGACTCTGAGGAAGAACCACTTGACTCCTCTAAAATTGAAAAGAAATGTGAATAGTAAAGTATATATCATCTGCTAAAAAATTATCATCAAAGAAATGGAGTAGTAAGATAAATTTTTAAAATAAATAATTTTTTAACTGTATTTAATCCGATAGCAATATAGTTACTATTATTCTCAAAATTGAAGGAAAGTGTTCTGGCTACTGAAATAAATACCAGACATTTTGATATTCAAAAGACAACGGAATGGAATTACCTGATTCTGAGGAAGAACCACTTGATTCATCAAAATTTTAAAAAGTAGAATTATAAAGTATATAATATCATGCTTTGAAAAATTATCATCAAATAAATGAAGTAGTAAGATCATTTTTTAAATAAATATTCTTCTTCTGAATATATTTAATCTGCTAGCAATATAGTTACTTTTATTTTCAAAATTGACGGAAAGTTTTCTGGTTACTGAAATAAATAATACCAGCTATATATATATATATATATATATATATATATATATATATATATATATATATCGATATTTAAAGAACAAATGAATTAAATTGCCTGATTCTGAGGAAAAACCACTTAATTCATCTAAGATTGAAAAAAAATGTGAATAAAAAGTATATAATATCATGCGCTGAAAAGTATTAGCAAATAAATGGAGAAGTTAGATACTTTTTTAAATAAATATTTTTTGTGCATATTTAATCCAAAAACAATATAATTCCTTTTATATTTACAAAATTCCCAAAAATTCTTTCAGGATATTGAAATAAATGCAAAGAAGTTGGATATTTAAGGGACAAAGAAATGAAAATACCTGATTGTGCGGAGGAATTGCTTGGTTCGTCTACGAGAGAAATATTCAAACAAGTAAATATCGTGCTTTGAATCTACGTTAATAATTAAGGCAGCAGTAAAACAAATTTTAAGAAAAGTTATTAGTTAAGTTGTACATATTTAATCAGTCATTGAAATGAACGCATGCATTTTAAAAATTCTCGAATAGTTTTCATGTTGCTAACTTAAATATGAGTGGTATAATTAATTATTTACAAGACGAACTAAAATATTCTTTATTCTGTGGTAGAATCACTTGTCCCATTTATGATGGAAAATTAAAAATCAGGGTGTGAAAATTGTCAAAATACAAATTTACATCTCAATGAAATTGTCAAATTAATTCCATGTGATTACACTACTTTTTGAAAAAAAAAAAAAAAAAAAACTAAAAAAAAAAACAACCTAATTCTGAGGAAGAACCACTTGATTAATCTAAAATGACAAATGAAAGTAACGATCTAACTATAATGCAGTGAAATAACGTCAGTAATTGAATGAAGCATAAAGGCAATATTTAGAAAAAAGATATAAATTATTTTGTATATATTTAATCAGATATTAATATGAATGCATGATCTTTTTAAATTGCCAAATATGTTTCAGGTTGCTAATATAAATTCAAGTACTGTTTTCATCTATTAGTAGAAACAAAAATCTCTCTGATTCTGAGGAAGATCCACTTGATTCATCTACGATAGAAACATACAAAAAGAACGCAAATATAGTACATTCAAATAATGTCAGTAATTTAATGAAGAATAAAGATAACATTAAAGGGAAAATATTACTTTTTCTATACACATTTATTTTGGCATTGCTTTAAAGGCCTTTATTTTGAAAAGTGTTGATTTTTTTAAAATTTGCTAATTCAAAAGTATTTAAAAGATGAAACAAAGATTACCTGATTGTGAGGAAGAATCACTAGATTCATCTGAGATAGAAAAATACGAATAAGAGTGTAAATATTTACGTGTAATATTTTATCAGTGTAATATTTTATCAGTAATTAAATGGAACATAAAAGTAACATTTAAAAATATTATGTTATTTTGTACATATTTAGTCAGAAATTGATATGAATGTATGTATTATCGAATAGTTTCGACTGATGAAAGTATAATTTTAAATGATTTAATTATTTATATGGCAAAAAACAAAACACTACCTGATTGTGAGGAAGAACCACTTGATTCTTCTAAAAAAGAAAAATGCGAATAAGGGTTTAAATTACGCACTTTGAAATAATATGAGTAATTATGTGGATCATAAAGATAAATTTTAAGGTAAAGTATAAATTACATTGTACATATTTAATCAGATATCGATATTAATACATGAATTTACAAATAGTGGTAATGTTTTCATGAAGCTAATATAAATTTAAGTGATTTAAATATACATAAAATGAAATAAATCTGTCTGATTGTGAGGCAGAACTATACTTGATTCTTTTAAGACAGAAAAATTCAAAACATATGTAAATATCGGTGTAAATCCAAACAATAATGTAAACATAATACCAGTAAAAATATTGGAAAATAAATAAGTAAAAATAATATGTGTAGAGAAATTACACATATTTGCATAAATTTATGGAAATAGTTTCAATTTTCAAAATGTGTGTCTTAAAATAGGCAAGGTTTGGGTTCAGTTTATTTTATAAGTTATATCCAAGTGATTTCAATATTAATATTATTAAATAAAATTTCCCTTATTCTGAGGAATAGCTGGTTGAATTATCTATGAAGTCAAATACGAGTTTTAACAATACATAACTTGGTGTCGACATAATTCATTATTTTAAAATTAATAAATACAATGCAACAATAAAAACCAAATTGTTTTCAAAAGGATACAAGACCTGTCACGTCATTGGTACAAAATTACATCTAAATTTTACTAATGACAATAAATTAACTTTGGCGTAATAAGCAAAGCTGTTTTATTCGGAAAAACAAATTTAAGAATTAAAATGAAAGCTATTATTTTTAGTAAGTTAGGCAAACAGATCTTAAGTGCATGGGAATATATATAAAGAGTGTTTTTTTCCAGGTATAGAAGTTTCAGTTGGTATTACTTTCCAAGATGGCGACCGAATTAACAGCTGTCAAGTAATTTATTCTCAGTTTGGTTTGGCAATTCATCATGAATAGACTCCCGCCTGAACAACGCTTTCAAATTGTGCAATTTTATTTCGAAAATAATGGTCGATTTTCATAAGCGAATTTTGTTTAGCGATGAAGCGCACTTCTGGTTGAATGGCTACGTCAACAAACAAAACTGCCGCATTCGGAGTGAAGCTAATCCACAAGTGTATGTCGAAAAACCGTTACATCCAGAAACACTGACTGTTTGGTGCGCTTTATGGGCAGGTGGAATCATTGGTCCGTACTTCTTCAAAAACGATGAAGGCCACAACGTTCCAGTCAATGGTGATCGGTATAGAGCCATGATTACTAACTTTTTCATTCCTGAATTGCACAATCATGATGTCCAGGAGCTGTGGTTCCAACAAGACGGCACAACATGTCACACAGCTCGTGCCACAATCGATTTATTGAAATACACGTTGGGTGACCGCCTAATTTCACGTTTTGGACCTGTGAATTGGCCTCCAAGATCTTGTGATTTAACACCACTAGACTATTTTCTGTGGGGCTATGTAAAGTCATTGGTCTATGCGGATAAGCCAAAACGCCTGGTCAATTGGAAGATAACATTCGCCATGTTATTGCCGATATACGGCTACAAATGTTGGAAAAAGTCATCGACAATTGGAGTCCAGATTGGACTACATCCGAGCCAGCCGTGGCAGTCATATGTCAGAAATTGTATTTAAAATGTAATGCCACAAGATTATCTTTCGAATAAAAGAAAAATTCATGTGAATCGAATAATACATCGTTGTTTTATTGCAATTTAAATTCTATACCTCTAAAAAAACACCCTTTATGTTTAAAAAAATTTTAATTGATTTTTTCCATAAAGGAATGTTTATTACACGATTGAATTCATTATGAATTAGAAAAATAAATGTTATAGAAACACAATTTGCTTTAACCTACTGAAAAAAACTGGATAACAAAATAATTTTACGTTAATTTTAAGGGTCTCAGAGATGTTAGTTTTGTCTCAAAGGATGAAAATATAAAAATTTTTCAAACAGGTATAATTATTTTAAATATAAATTAAATAATTCAAATCATTTACGCATCATTTATAAACGACTTTGGTTTTAAAAAGTACAAAATCATTGAAATATTATCATAATTTCAAAAATTATAGCATATGGAAGTAAAACATTATTTTGTAATAAATATTAAGTAATTTCTGCGTTGTACACTATATTTTTTAAAATATCTGCCATATATGTAAAAAACCTTATAGAATTATAAAATATATCATACTTTTTGAACTTTACTTAATTTTAAAATAATATATCTTTTGTATATTTCAAAATGTTTGAAAAATATTGAAATGAAAAAAATAAAATGTATTTTTTTTATTTTTTAAAAAATATAATTTATTTTTTTCTTTTTTTATAAAAGTACTACAGAGCAATAAGGAATCATTTAACTTTATAAATCAACTTATTGCTTGTAGTTAAAGGTAATATTTTAGAAAATAGCATGCCCAACGTAAGACTTAATTAGTATTTCTCATAGAAATGTTTCTTATTTTCATATGCTTGTAATGTTTTAAGTTATGATTATATTTTAAGCATTTGACACTTTTCTGAAGCCCCATTCCTTTATAAATATGTGTGAAACATTCGAATTTTATTTAGTTTTAATGTTTAAGAGTTATACGTATTTGAATGTTGTTTATATTTCCGGCCTTTGCGAAAGTTAACACCCCTGAGACCCCTTTCTATGATTCATAAAGAGAATACTAAAAAAAATTTTTGAATTGAGTATTAATAATTCGGTAAATCTCTTAGAAAAGTAATGAAGTTTTGGTTCATGTTTATATCCTATTATATATTTAACAAATTCTTAAATTAATGTGTTTTTCAAATATTCAAATTTAAAATAATTAAAATTCATTCGAGTAATAATTTATGAGATGAAAGTTACACGAATTCATGTTTTTTAAATAGTGTATGGCACAATTATTTTAATCTCAATTAATCTCATAAATGTATTCAGTTGAATTATTTAATATTTATAGTGCAAAGCAGTAAAACACCTCAATCGTATTAATAATTGATTTATTCACCAGAGACTGAGAAATGCAAACAAGGATGTAAATCTTGAACGTTTAAATAATGTCAAATAAAAAAATGGAGTAGATATATAAAAAGTTTTAAAGTACATAAATGATTTTGTTCATATTTAATCACTTAATTGTATTAAAGCATATATTTTCAAAATTATTGAAATTTTTCTGGTTGATGAAAATGAATTCCATTGAATAAACTATATTTATCGGAAAAGAGAGAAAAATACCTGAATCAATTGATGAATTGCTTGATTCATCTAAGATTGAAAAATACAAATAATGATGAAACATGGTTGTTAAAAGATTGTTGGTAAGCAAATAGATCAGTGAGATGCAATTTTATAAAATTGTCGAGTTTTTATATATATTTAATCATGCACATAATTTGAGATTACCTATTCTAGACATTCACTCAAGGACAAAAAAATTAGCGCACCAAGAAATAATTGCGGGATCGTAACGTAACTTGACATGAAGGTACATGTTGGAAAGGTATGCAAATGATTAGAAATGCAGCGTGATTGCGTATTACGTGTGGAGGGCGTTTAGCGTGGAGTAAACAAACTTGGTAACCAAAGCTTGTTTGAGTGTGCTGAATCGTTTACAAAGCAAGAGCTTGTAAACGATGTGGACATGCCATTACGCCGTTTTCGAAGACAATATGAGCAACTGTCGCAGTTTCAGAGGAGAAGAATCATCGGCATGATGGAAGCTGGCGGTTCAGCTAGGCGAATAGCTCGTCAATTAGGCCGCTTTAATTGTGGGGACCAGTGGATCGGAGAGATGTCATTTACATAAAGATCAGGCTCAAAACGCCCTCCACAAACCAGTCGTCGAGAAGACCGCCACAAAAAAAGAAATGCACGTGCACAGCCAACTGCGTCATCGGCCGCCATCTAGACACAGGTAGCATCTTTACAAGGAGGACCTGTGTCTTCTTGAACCATGGGAAGGCACCTGGCTGAAGGACATTTGAGATCGTGGCACCAATTACGTGTCCTGCTATTGACGCCCACCCATCGACACCTCCGCACGAGGAAACTGGACTGCAGTGAAATGGAACCAGGTCATCTTTAGTGACGCGAGAGAGAATACAGGCTCAATCTCAGCAGTGATGACAATCGTGTTCGTGTGTGAAGACCACGTGGTGAAAGCCTGAATCCTGCCTTTGCTTTACAGCGACACATCGCTCCCACAGCTGGAGTGATGGTGTGGGGTGCCATTGCCTACAATACACGACCATCCCTCAAATTGATCCGTGGCACCATGACAGATCAGTGGTATGTCCATGACATCCTGCAACCACATGCGTTGCCACTCATGCAACGGCTCCCAGATGTCATTTTTCAACATTGCTGGGCCTTACACGGCAAGGGTGTCACAAGACTGTTTCCACACTGTAACTATTCTTCCTTGGCCTGCCCAATCCACAGATTTGTCTCCAATCGAGTATATCTGGGATCAATTGGGACGACGAGTTAGTCATCCCATGAGTTTGAACGAACTATAGGCAAGGTTACAGCAAATATTTAACGAAATGTCTAAAGACATCATACAGAACTTGTATTCCTCAATGTCCGATCGTATCGTTTCATGCATTCGCGCTAGAGGGGGTTAAGCAGGGTATTAAATCCTCCGTTCTTTTGCCTTTTTCTTTGAATTTCTAATCATTTACTTATATCGAAGTAATCATTACGTGTGTAAAATTTCGTTTCATTTTGACGACTGCTTCTTGGTGCGCTAATTTTTATAGTGTATATTTTATAATATAAATCATATATTATGAACCCCGTTCCCTTATTTTTATGCTTAAAAATATATATGAAATGAACAACATATATTTTCCTTATGTAATGTATTTTTTTGTCTCTATCATTATCTTTCTTTCTTAAAATGTACAAATGCTTAGATCTGTTCGGTTCAAAATAATGTGTACAAATGGATTTAATATTTTTATTACAAAATGTTTACCTGATTCCGAAGAAGAGCTGGTTGAATAATCTGTTAGTGAAAAATTTATATTCAATAATATCACAATTATTGACTGATATAATTAAATTTAGGCATAAAAAACATATGTCACAAAAGTAAAGCAAAAAATACTCAGGGAATTCAAAAATTGTTATTAATGTATTTATCACAAAGTTTTCTTTACTATTCGCATACAGTAAAAAAGTCATACTGTCGCTTTGCGGAAATATTAATCAGTTAGAAGATACACATTTAAAAAATTAAATGAATATTGTACCATTTAACTATGCCAAGGAAATAGTTTCAGATTGATATGGATGAATGATCTTTAAAACGACTAGTTTTTCTTATTTTTTTTGTTAACTAATATACAGTGCATAGAAATAAACTCAGAATTTCTATTGAAAATATGAAATTTAAAGTTTTTAAGCAAGGGCAGTTGCTTCTTCTGAAATATAAAACATTAATTCTATTTGCGATTACATTTGAATTACGTCAAAAACTAAACTTAATGCAAAAAGAAACCCAATTATTTATTTTATAGATATTTTTGAGATAAACAAGATAATTGTTATTCTACCCTTTACAGTAATAACACTTTTGCATACATACAACTAAAGAATGTTTCATGAGTGAAATTGATTGGATTACTATTTTTAAGTATTTCCCCGTTGTCACTTGCACTTATTACATTTAGTGCGGCCATACTTTCCCCCCCGGTGTGAAACATACATTCGTGGTAAGTAGCGTTATTAGTCAGCAAAGTGTATCCATGTAATTTGAAATTTACTTCAAAATGCTATCTGTTCAAAGTGAAATACTATAATATAGAATAGTTCATCTTAACCTTTATTCTTTCAGAACTAGAAGTCCTATTATTTTATTAAATCATTTAAAGTTTCATATTTATCTCGTCTTGTATTTTTTCCCTTACACTATCCCTCATTACAAGATCATTAGTACAAAAACATAGTTTATATCTTGCACTGTAAAATAAAGGAAATCACTGATGAAAATATTAAGAAAAATTTGGCAAATTATTGAGTACTTAAGAAGGCTCAGTTTCAGTTTTTACAAACGCTCAAAGTAACATAACCTTATTGAATAGTAGAAAACCTTTGAGAGAAAAAAGTTCCTAATCCAGCTAGATATATTGGCACTAATTTCCGAATTCTAGAGTTTTTGCGGGCTTTATACCTATTGTCATATACAGGATCATAATTCACACAACAAGCAACAACACTCCTCCGGCTGCATTAAGCAACTTTAATAGATTGTGTTTGAAATTCAATTTGTTGATTGGTTGAATGATGATGTCTAAATAATAAACAATGATTTTATTATAAAATTCCAATCTCAAAAAATAAACAAGAATTGGAAAAATCAACCTTTCCGAAAAACGGTGCGTCACTTATTAGAATATTAAAACGTCTTAAGGATTCAGTTCACACATGATCCTCTAAAATTTAATCCACAGATTAATTCAAAAACTACATAAATCCCTGCATTTCTAAATGTGTCTAAGAGTTTTCGTGATCAGTAAGTTTATTATAATTGTATGCACTGTTTAAATAACAAAACAAAAACATAGCAGATGCTGAGAAAAAGGAAAGTAAATATGGCACATTGGTCATGTCAATAAAAAATGTAGCATTCACTAAGCACATATTACATTACCTGAATTTGGATTCGTGTCTAAAACGAATAAAATTTCCATGAATAAAAGTCATATAAAACGATAAATGCGTACAAAAACATATAAAAGTCGTATCGCTATAGTATTGGTAAGAATAAATTTTGTTAAACATAGTGTAATTAATTCGTTGAATCTCATATAGCATGAAAAAAAAAAAAAAGAAATGAAAGGAGGTATCATATGAATAAATAAATTCTGACGTAATACTGCAATTTATATTCATAAAAATTACAAAGGCAAAATATATATATATATATATATATATATATATATATATATATATATATATATATATATATATATATATATATATATATATATAAATATATATATATATGTGTGTGTGTGTGTGTGTGTGTGTGTGTGTGTGTGTGTGTGTGTGTGTGTAAGGATCATTAAATTAGATTAAAAATTAAATTCCATATCTAGCACTTGACTCATCTTTCTCAGTTCCCATCTTCAAGTATCAAACTAATCAACCATTTAGTTCTTCCGAACATATGTCCTAGCCAATAAACATGTCTAATTCCAGATCGTTAGATTTAATAGTCAACATATGTCAGCAATAACTTGCAAGCATCCTCTTCAAAGCAGCGATACTTACCATATGTTATCCACTTGAAACCACCACCATGGCGTGCTTTTTCCTCCCTGCTCTCGGTGTCAGAAATCTTAACATAAAAAACTAATCTTTTTTATAAAATAATTTAATATAAAAACTAACGCCAACGAACGTAATAACTAAAATGGAGAATTTTATGAAATTTCGACGGGACTCAACCTCTTGGCTGAAGACATCAGGTTGCCAGAATTAAAAGGAATACTGCTCTGTGGTACAAAAAAAAACGCGCTAGTAATCCCCGGAAGAACATCGCTCTTAACACCGAGAAGAATGCAGTGTTTACAACCGAACGTTATATCTAACGTTGCTAAAGAGACCAGCAAGTTTGCCATGAAAGAACCAACTTTCGAATGGCGAAAAAAGAAACAAAACAAAGAGAGAAGCGTGAATTCCCCAACTCAGTGATGAAAGACGTCAATCCGTTCCACCAGAATAATAATAAAAAAAAATGTTCTTCTCCGAATAGTATTATGATTTAGTTCCAGTGATACAATGATGGAAGGACCAATATTGAAAGAAAAATAAAAGGAAAAAATCTTCTTCGCCGGAAGATCTGCACGGTAATAACGTGAAATGACCTACATCGCATGCCATAGTGAAATACCAATATCGAAATAAATAAAATTTTACTAGTGAACATAAAGTGACATCAACCTCTGGATTACCGTTCACCAAGTGTTTCTGCCGTTGCAAAGTGGAGGTCAGTTAAATTGTATATTTCCAATTTTAGTAACATTGAAGAACTGAGTTTTGCTGAACAGAACTTTACGAAAAAGAATAATGTATGATATGATATGGTATTTAATTTTTATAATATAGTTGTGTTAAATGAGATATTTTCTTTATATTTTAATTGAGAAAACAAAGTATATAGGTTTGGTCATACAAAATTTTGAAAAATTTTAATATACTTCTCATAATTTTATCTTAAGATGTCGAATGAGTTACTAGTTATGATAGAAAATGGTGTTTTAAAGTGAAAGATATAAATTGTTTTTAGAAAAATGATTAATGTACTAATACTAATGATATTTTGATAAGAAGCACAAGTAAAGTCACGTTGCATTATCTTTTCTACACTGAATTTAATTGTTTCGTTAATTATTTTATTCAGCAGTAATCTTATAACATGTCATTAAAATTTTTTATCATTTTGAAATTGTGTGTTTTGATATACCGGCCATATATCAGGATTCACTATTTCTCGAAATTTTCCTTATCTAAAATTAAAATTAATTTAATAACTTGAAGCTTATTTTTGGATATTACACAATGGATAAGTGAGAATACAATCATTATAATTTTGTATATGTCTCGAAACATTAAGAGGACAAAAACTTGTTTAGTTTGATATGTACACCTCTTATTGTTTCTTATCAGCATCCCTAAACATCTGTGAGTTGATGACGCAGATTTCTCAGAGATGTGTTCAAAATTAAGTAAGATGATACAGTTTTATTACTGAATGTGTGATGTAAGAGAAACTCAAGAATTTTTGTCTATGAAACGTATTTTCAGAAGGTTACGGAAAGATTCAAAATATTGCATGCGATATTAAGTTACAATGAATATTGTGAAAAATTTTCAGAAATACTAAAAGTTATTATTGAAATGAGTCCACTTTTCCGACTCAATATTATATTATAAAAAAGAGCTCTCATATTCTTATATATTATATTCTTATATATTATATTCTTATATTCTTATATATTATATTCTTATATATTATATTCTTATATTCTTATATATTATATTCTTATATATTATATTCTTATATTCTTATATATTATATTCTTATATATCATATTCTTATATTCTTATATATTATATTCTTATATATTATATTCTTATATTCTTATAATTTTTATATTTTATAACGCATATGAAATAAAACATTGTTTATTGTGTTGATTAGTGCATATAAGTTGTGTGTTATACACCGTTTTCATATTATTAATAAATTCATTTTATTAGTGTCTATATTTTTTTTATCTTTTTAAAAATGTATTTCATATATGCAAAATATGTGTAACATTATAAGGTACTACTACGATGGCGCCAGAATAGATTTTTATACAAAATTATTATTTTAACATTTGTATGATTTCATGTATTTTTATATTTACTATCGTATTGTTTAATTTATTATTTTCCAACATAATGTTTTTGAAAATATCTACCAGCTATAAAACGAATCTCTTATTATGAAGGAATAGGAGGAAACGCGAGCTCTTATTCTAGATTTCGAATATATTTGAACAAGCTAATCTTCATTTATATGTATGGAAATTCATTTTTATCAATTAATATGTTGGAAGTGTCCTTACTGTGTTTGTTGTTATAGTTTCGTTTATTGTATTGCTTTTTGATTTTAGTATTACTATTGCTTAAATATTTCTACTTTGTTTAATATGTCTTTCTAAATAATGTTATGTATTGTTTTGTGTTTATTGAAAATTGATTAAGTTTGTAAAGAGAGAAAAAAACCACGCCATGACTCTCTTTCAAAATTGGGGGCAAATGTAAGGATAATTAAATTAGATTAAAAATTAAATTCCCTATTTAGCACTTGACTCATCTTTCTCAGTTCCCATCTTCAAGTATCAAATTAATCACCCATTTATTTCTTCCGAACATATGACCTAGCCAATAATTAAGTCTAATTCCAGATCGTTAGATTTAATAGTCAACATCTGTCAGCATTAACTTGCAAGCACCCTCTTCAAAGCAGCGATACTTAATATATGTTTTTCAAGTGTTATCCACTTGAAACCACCACCATGGCGTGCTTTTTCCTCCCTGCCCTCGGTGTCAGAACAGATGTACAAATGAAAGAATAAAGGTCGTCTTTTCACTTTTCTAACTTTAATCTCATTCTGTCTTAAAATCATGATATATATACATATATATATATATATATATATATATATATATATATATATATATATATATATATATATATATATATATATATATATATATATATATATATATATATATATATATATATATATATATATATATATATATATATATATATATATATATATACTGCTGGGCAATTGCTAAGGACGGATCACAAATTGCTATGTAGCATAACATTAAGGTCAGTCGGAAACCTCTATACCGACAATGTTAAATTGGCTGTTTTCGAGGTACATTTTCTCAAAATCTGTTATATGTACATGCTTGAAATTTTTCATATAATTAAAATACATATTTCTCATTATACTCAAATGAGCTTTTAGCTAATTTTGAATTTTTTCATAATTTATAAAATATTTTATCAAACATAGTTTACGTTAACCCGTTTTTCACATAAAAAAAATTTGTAAAAAATAAATTTTGGGGTTTTTTACAAAAAGCACATTTCAGTATATATTAGCCATCATTATAAATATATCATAAAAAATTTACATACCTGTGAACAGTAGTTTCTAAGAAAAGGAACATCGGACATCAAAAATTGACATTTTGAGAAAAACTGATTTTAACGTATAATTACTTTTTAATTAAAACATTTTAGCTATTCTAAATTATCAGCATTTTTTAGTAGCTCATCATCTTCTTTCTTCCTTTTAAGTCTTTTTTCCTTCCTAACTTCCTTTGTTTTTTGTAAACAATAGTATTTTGCTCGTAACAGCCTCTGTTTGTCGAGGCACTCCATCGCCTGTACCGTGTAATCACCAGGTTCAATACACATTTTTCTCAAAATTTCTAGTTTTGATACATTCCCCATATTAAATGAGGAAACTGCATCATATGTACCCAGTGACAAAACTTCTAATTGTACAAATGTTTTCTTCGGTACACGAGACCATATTACATTATTTACACTTTCGTTAGGATTTTGCGTACCTCCATGTAAACACTTTTTTAGCAATTCTGGATTAGCTAAATCCCTAAAAACAGGTCGCATGGCCTCCACAACATCCAGAGGTAAACTATTTTTGTGATGATAAGTCTCCCCAAGCAATTCTGCTTTTTTAAATTTGCACCACGTATCTGAATCAGAGGGACAAAATCCATGCTGAGGTTTTTCATCGGTTGATAGCTTGTGTAAAAATATTGCCCATATGGCTTGTTGCATGTCCTTCACGCTAGACAAATTTCTGCGGATAGCTAGACCATAATATGCTTGCAGACGGTCGATTTCTGCCTCTGTCAATCTATTTCTTCCGCATAAAGGCTTTCCGTCAGAAAGTTTTTGACCTCTCATCTTAGTTTTCAAGCGTCGAAGACGTGTCCCCATTCTTTTCATAACATGACCTATGCATTCTAATTTCTCGACAGAGCAATGGTCACCATATACTTTGTTCTCGACAATAGAAGTAAATGCTTTGGAGTCCCCATCTCCTAAATATTTTGTGTACCGAACATTGTAGAGAGACTGGGAACGCTGAAAAATGGATAGAGCTCCAGCTACTTCCATCTTACCGCTGTAGCCTTCAAAATTTATCTTACAATTTTGAAGATGCTTGGTTTTGTTCGGACAAATACAATGTTTTGAAAAACTTCGACATCTATAACTTTGCCGGTATCAACACTTGTGTCTGTCAACAAGCCATTCTTCGAAGAAAAACCACGCTTCTGCCAGCTACCATCAACAGCAACAGCAAGGTCCCTTTTTCCATCATTTTCATCAACGGCTTCACGAACAGCTTCTGCCATACTGTGTTCACAGGTTTCTCTTGTTGCCTGCAGTAAAATGTGGTTGTACTTTGAGAATTTTGTGGGTGGCGGGGGAAGATTCATGATACCGCAAAACATCATAGCAGACTCAGCACCTTTACCTATGCATCGCATAGCATACACTAGCCGGGTATTCAGTTCGTAATTCTCAGAACTATCGCATTTCTTTGAGTTAAAAAAAGTATAGTTATATTTACAAGAAGGACATTTTAAGTGAAACTTCACAGCTTCACCACAGTTACTTTCACTGAGGTGCAACCTGAGTCCTGTTTTTTCACACTTTATACATTTTACAGCTTCAAAAAACACACAAGCTAAAAGGTTAATGTCCACAATAACATTTCTGAAACCAGAAAAAGCCTCATCCGAATATGAAATATCCATGTTTACAATTTTTCTCTCACTGGTAGATGGTTCAGTTTCATTAGTATAAAGCTTTGCACCATCAGCAGAATTCTTTTCATCAGCAGAGTTCTTTGGAACAGCAGAATTGCTTTCACCACAACCATCATTACTTTTATTACATCTTCCTTTATTAAAAACTCCTCTTCGTTTCTTAAATACTTTAGTCGATGCTCTAGGCATGGTAAAGTCGATATATTATAGCAATTTTTTTGAAAGTTTAAGCTTAATAATGTTAAAGAATAATTGCGAGTTCAAAAATTATAACGCAGTTTTGAAAGTGTAAACAAACACTGATTTGACCGTTAAAAATACAGTGAAGTTTCAAATGGGTTAGGAAATAAAATAATAAAAGGCTCAATTTATACAATAAAAGATAAATGTTTTGATTTATACCAGACGCTCAACTTTTAAGCCAAAACAAAAAACTTTGTTTACTTTTACGCTTGTCAAATGGGCGTGGCCCAGTTTCAACGATTATTTAAAAATAGGATTTTAGGGCTTCTACTTACCCTAGAGGTTAAAGTAAGGTATTTTTAGAAAGGTTAAAATCTGTACTATGTGGAAATGTAAAAATCTCAAATTGTCAAAAAAATCAAATTTTACCTTTCCGACTGCCCTTAAGTGAGACATGAGGCCTAATTGGATAAAATATAGTTGCCCCACTCTTCAGACTTTAGAATAAAGAATATTTATTGTTCTGAGAAGTACAAAAGCTGTGAAACATCTGAAAGAAAAAAATGTTTATTTGATCTGCGTACGGAGAAATGGAACAATGCACCTAAAAGTCAGCAGGCACCTTAAAGAAAGGTATCAGTACGGGATATGTCCACCGTGGAGTGTGATGCAACATTCCACACCTCGTACCATACTTTGCAAAACATTATTCAGCAGCTGTTGAGGCAATTAATCCCATTCCTCTGTGAGTGCACGGATGAGGATGTTCTTGTTTGTCGCAGGATAGTTTCGACAAGCAACTTGCCTCCCCAAAGCATCCCACACATTTTCAATGGGGTTTAGATCTGGAGAACGCGCTGGCCATATGAGACGTTGAATACTCTCGCTGTCTAGACACTCCTGAACAGCGAGTGTTCGATGACATGTTGCGTTGTCGTCCATAAAAACATATTTATCACCAACAGCACCACGATAAAGTCGAACATGAGGAAGTAGAACTTCATCAATGTATCGTTGGCCCATCAAAGTCCAAATCGCAACCACATGTAGGCGCGTGCGGCCATTGATCATGATGTCGGCCCACACCATGATACTGCATGTTGGATATCGGTCCTTTTCCTGGATATTTTCTGGACGATATGAACCTACTCTCATCTGATAATAGTACGCATGCCCAGTCCTGTTCAGTCCAATTGTAATGCTCATGACACCATTGCAAACGGGCAGTACGGTGCTGTCTGGTCAATGGGACACACACAACCGGTCTGATTGCGTATAGTCCTCCTCCCCTCTAACGTCTGGCAACAGTTTTTCGGGAGATCTGCTTTCTGAGGCAGCAAGAAACTGATTTACCACCTGCTGAGCTGTGGTGCGCCTGTTCCTTTTTGCTGATAGAACAATATATCTGTCTGCCACAGGCGTCGTACTTCTAACACGACCTCCCCCTTGCCGTCCACTACACATTCCAGTAGTTTTAAATGACTT